>CM041048.1:11732269-11946059 GCA_023078785.2 Hyles euphorbiae
AACATTTAAATATGTAGTCATTCAGTACAATGAACAGGTAATATAAAACAAGGAAATTGCATTAATTTATGCATACTTTAAAGCTTTAGATAAAGTTATATTTGAACATATTCTGTAGTAAACAAAGGTGATAATGGAATTTAACTATGATTTGTTTCAGTGTATTCTTAGTGTTTACAGGAACTTGTGACAAGTACTACAGTTCATATTACTATTTACAATATATAATTTGTAATTTTTAAAGTGAATTCAATAAGTGGAAAATTTAGTGTATGAAAATTATTCTCCTTTTTTTCTTTTATATTATGGGATGTTGAATAAGGCTAACATTAATTCAATGTGTATGTATTTAGGTATATTTAAGTAATATACAGATAAATTAATATGGTGCTTTGTTTGTTGAATAGCCACAGACAAAAATTTTCAATTAATTTTTCAATGTTAATTCAACTTTGTTATCTAAAATGTTGAAGACTATTTATTGTACTTTAATACCATTTAGTTCACCCGAAACAAACATAGGATTTGATTGTGATTTCTATTGTTACCTTTGGATGAATTCCGTAGTTCCGTAGTATTTTACATACATTTTACAAGCCAGAATGTAGCCAGGTAACAATGTTCAATCAAGTGTGCTGTCTTAACAATATTAATTATGTATCACACCAAATATGTATAAGTTGATACCAAAAGTAGGGCAGCGGGGCAGAACTTTCTAACTAATGTGTGAGCCAATTAAATGTAAAAGTTGTAATGTGAATTTAATGTGTTGAAAAGCAATATAAATGCATTGTGAAAATGGAAATTTAACCATAAAGTATATTATATGCTATCCTACTGGTTTGTGTGTGTATCCGGATGCAATTGGGCATATTTTTCAAGAGCTTTATTTCTCATTTTCCTTATTTTTTGTATTCACAGTTACATTTTTCCTTAATTTGTCTAGTGCATTTAGTAAATATTTGTGTAGTCTATAAAAATTATGTTTATTTCAGTGAAAATAAATTATTAAATTATATTTTGAACATCATTATTGAATAATTAAAACATGAAAATTACATACTTTTAGTTGGTAATGTGATGGAAAACCTTATTAAGTAAATAAACAATTGTATAGACAGGAGATAGATAATTGTATAATAATAGGGTATTTGACTATGATATTTTTTTTTGTATTATTATGCATAAAACAAATACCAATAAAATAATGTCTCTCAAAAAGCATACAGTAGCTTGTAACATGAGGCAATTATTAGCATTTTAAATTTAAAGAGTGGAAATGTATTAGGGACATCTTACCGTCTCTTTCACACGCGCACACTATGTGCACTACTGATGTAAAGCCTAGTGACGTCACTGTGTTTTGTTTTGCATCCCTTTTCTTTTACTTCCCTATAAAATTTTAAAAAATCTAATTTGTTTAATTCTGAATGGATTTATAAAATTCATTGTTTGCTAGATTTTAAAAATGGACATCTATTCACAAATAGAATAAAAATGTAGTCAAATACTTTGCTTTATTAAAAGCAACTCACAATTGTATGTATGTACATACAGGCGAAAGTGATAAAATAATGTCAAAAAGTGTACACTTGAAGTCATCAATGTATCAAAAACAGTTTTTGCTTGTGTATAGTGCAATGTGATAACGCAACAATGGTTGTAGTCCGGGTGGTAAAGATGGCGTCATTCGCGGCGCAAGCTGCGCTGCGGTCTCGTTGGAGTTCCCTCATCGAGTCCACCAGCGTGGACGTGCCAGGGGAGGTGACAGACGGTGTGCGCTCCGTCGTCGGATGGCTTAAACAGGCACGATTTTATTATATTAGGTAGTTTTTTAGTTGGGGTACAAATTTGTTTTTTCTTTCAGTTGTATTCTTGGCCTAATTTTTTTTGTAGTTGTACTTTTGTTTCATCGGATGTTGTAATTTTTTTTGGGTACCATTTTGGTGTTATAGTTTTTTGTATTTGTCTTTTTTGTATGTATGGTTTTGGTTTCTTTCTCTATTAAGCATTGAGGTATTATACTAGAGCGGACATCGGGAACAAAATCTATGCGCATTGTGCGTGCACACGCAAACTCGGTGAAGCGAGACCCAAGATGATGTTACTGCGTGGGTGTGACAGAGACAGGACTAGAAGGAGCGGTATGGTACCGTTTATTTTTATTACAAACATTTTGTTTGCAGTGTCCCCTCTAGTATAATATTTCAATGTATTAAGTTGATTTTTAGTTGGGGTACCTTTTTTGTTTTTTTTTTATATTTCACTTGTATGATTGGTGTAATTTTTTGTCGTAGCGGTACTTTTGTTTCTTCGGATGTTGCAGATTTTTTAGTACCTTTCTGGTAGTTTTGGTATTTGTTTTTTTATTTATGATTTTCTTTTTCTATTACATCATTTTGGTGATGTTACTCATGTTTTTAAGTTTATGTAGTTTTTTTGTAGCTGTGGTACTATTGGTTCTTATTTGGTTTATAAGTTATACTTTTCCTGTAGCTAGCAGCTGTAGTGATTTACATATACATATGTATTTATATTATGTTGCAATTCCGTGGTCGAATGATGTATCAAAGGTATGTATAATATATTTTTATAGGTATGTATTTAGCTTATATTGTTGGGTACCACACACATTTTTTATGTATTTTAGAAATTTAATTCTCTAGGTATTTAAGTATATTTTTTTATTTTACAAATTTCATTACAAGTTCCTTCACAATTTCATCACGTCATCATCCACAGAACTATTAAATAAGTTCTTTGAATTAAAGTCATTTGAGAGGTTTTAAGCCTATTAGAAACCCTACAAGAGGCATTAAATTTCGGTATTATTTACTGTCAAACATCTTCAATAGTTTCTATCTATATATTTTCTTTCGATGTCTATATCAATACATATACAGGGTGTTTCAGTTTGTATGAAAAAGAACGTCATCTTGTGTGGGGTGGAATTAAAAATATTTGCACCTAGAGTCTAGACGAAGCTGAGACGGGCCGCTAGTACTAAATAATAAGATTTTACCGGCGAAAATAGAATACAGCCTTGCTTGTTGATTGCATAATTACTAGGTAGTACACAAGATCAATCAAAACTGTCATTTTTAGTACATTATCTGAAATATGTGTTCACGTTGGTATTACAAAGTTATTATTAGTACCTACTCTCCAATTATTTCTGAATTAGCGTCTCTAATACCCAATTATGATAAGGGCTACGTTTTAATTAGTCAATGACATTGTATGGGCGTATTAATAGAAAGTTTAAATTAACGTCGGTCCAATTATTAAGTGAGTGAGTTATTTTGAAAGTTACTATGTTAATGCGCGTGATGGCCTGTTGGTAAACGAACCAGACGCCGTGGTCGCGGATTCGAATCCCAGGGCACATCTCTGACTTTTCGAGGTCATGTGTGTATTGATAGTCAATCACAACGCACTTAAACGGTGAAAGAAAACATCGTGAGAAAATCTGCATACAATAGCGATTTACCAGAATTTCTATGGTATGTAAAGTCCTCCAACCTGCATTAGGCCAGCGCGGTGGACTATATGGCCTAAAGGAGACCCGTGCCCTGCAATGGGACGTAAATGGGCTGATACAAATACTATGTTATTCAATTCCTGATTATTCCGCCGGTATCATGAACCATCTTATTCCTATTTCCTCCATTTCTCAAGGTCACAAGTTTTTTGTTCTACCTGGGTAATATCTTGCGAACATTTCCTTTTTACCATCTCCGGATTATTCCGAAGGGCGTAGGCCAACCTGCACTTAATAAATAGATACACCCAACAGTCATCTACATAGTCCTGACCCCACATTAAGATCAAGTCTTGTGCTGTATCAGAAGCTACGGCAGACTTTTCGATCTCACTATCACAAATGCATCTAATAAAAAACAGCGGTTCACCCGCTATTTCTCTCCCTGTTACTCTTACGAAGTCTTACTATCTTCCCTCTCATTCCAATGAATTTCATCGTCCTGGTTGGTATATTTCGTGCGCTAAAATTATGTTCGCGGTGACCGCTCTAGTAAAATACCTATGACAAAACCACAATGACTTCCACCGGTGCACGTGTATGATTGGAACGTTGAGGTCTCAGATTTGAATACCGGTTCGGGCAAAGTGAATTTGAATTTTTGTATTCACTATCTGCCCTGATTCAGTAACTGTGCACGTATGGCGATAGACTCAGAACACACTAGGCGAAACGTTGTCCTGGTAGCATCAGCCTACCCATTCTTGAAAAAAGGCGTGATGTGTGTGTATAAAACTTATGTTTTAAACTAGACATTCGCTTTCATTTTTCGCAACACGTAGATTCAATTATTTAATTAGTTGCATGCCTGTATTGCGAAACAAAGAGGTATTTAATTGCATGTATTACCTAGGCGCGCATAGTTTTACTTTAGTCCTTTGATGTCAGTTTTTGGAAACAAATTCAGTTTTACTAAAACTCTACCTACATTATTTCATTCACATTATCAGGCCGTGTATATCTAGTCCTCGGCACTTTTGGGAAATAGTTCAGAATGTATGTCCATAATACAGGGTATATCTGGATATACCCTGAAGTCTGGACTTCAACCAACAATGAAGAAGGTAGTTTAGTGACTTCAGACTCAATGCAAAAAATTAGACGATTTTTCATTATTTTTGATTTTGTAGTCACTAAAACTACCACCCCGCATCGTTTTGGGTCGCAGTCTTGATACAGTATTGTATATTTTCCCAAATGCAAATAGTTTTCGATCACCTTATGGAGAAACTCTAAGGTATATACATAGGTTGCCTACGATGTTTTCTTTCCCGAAATCTGATTATGAGGTGCAACGCACTACAAACTTGAAGCTTTGCAAAATTATCTCGAAACTGCAACCTTAGTGTTTATCAATTTATTTTCCAGCTAAAGTGTCGCTTACTTTTTAAGTGACAATAATCCATTCACTTCAATTATCTTAGTTGTAACAACAACCAAATTGGGGTTACGAATTACGATGTATTATTTGTAATTGGAGGCTACTGACAAAGTTTATTACATTTACTAAGTTTCTGGTTTCTATGTTCTTTTTTTTTTAGAGTTTAATCCAAAAGAAATTTTTAAAAATATATAATTTATTCAGCACAGATTACCAAATGACAATATTTTTCTTAAGATCCAAAAAATGAAATTACTTGTGATTTATAAATGTGTATAATCTTAGTCGGCATATTTTTTTAAACGATATATTGGTTTGCGATTCCACACAGAGCGAGTATAACAAAAACTGCATTAAATTTTCCCCCTATACTGTCACCGGATTTGAGTACTTGCCCAAATTAGCTCCAAATTCGACAGTCACGGGGCCCCTCCGTGAAATGATGTGTGGAAACGTTTGTCGGATACATTGCAATGACCTTGATTATCCCCTTCGCTTTTTGGCAGTTTGCTAAATTTACAATTGGCGGAGGCATACTGTAGTTATCTTGAACCATAACATTTCTGGGCCAGATTAACCACGTCGGTATCATTATCATAAAGGAAATTGATAGGCATTACTGTCGTTTTTCATTCAGTGAGTGAGATTGGAGATAAATTATTGCTTTCTTGTGTCGTGCTAACTATAAACTTTGTCTGGGAACACGGATTGAGTGAGGAGTTTGTTTATGAGCAACGGTAATCAGTAATCATTAACCTTCAGGTGAGTCGTTTGATAAATCTAAGCAATTAAAGAAAATGAATATGGAAATAAATGACGATGAACATCTGCGACTATTTACACTTGGCCTTGTCTGAATTAAATAAATGGCAAACAAACAAAAGCGGACAGTCATCGGTATACCTTTGGAAATCCTCGTGAATTCCTGCGCTAGGCGGGAAATCGGGATTTTTACTGACTAAAACCCCATCTTGCTCCAGCGTCACTTTGGAAAAACTCCGGGATCTCACAAAGAACACGCCGATGTCATTCAGTCCGATGTCAGTGCGTAGAAGGACTACTCATAAGAAGTTGTTTCTTCCTCCTCAAACTTTTATCTAGCCAGGCGGCAATTTTACTGGTGGTAGTTCTCTCATATGTGAGAAGCCGTCTGGGTAGGTTCCACCGCAATGTCTATTTCTCTCGCAAAACAGCATTATAATTGCACTTTTGTGTTTCGGATTGAAGGACATTGTAGCCAGAGCCAGAGTTGTCTCAGGATGGCGAGCGCAGTGGAATGCCAAGCAATGCATTGTTAATTCAAGGTGTTTGGTTTTGCTACTGTTCATGAGCTGTTGTATCGCTTACCATCAGGCGAACGACATGCTCGTCTTGCCATTCATTGAAATAAAAAAAAACCTCAGCATATTCGTCTCCGAGCAGGATCGGGTCTCTCCCGATCCTACTGTTGCCTCCTTCGCCATTAAGGTTTCACAGAAGAAGATATAGCGGTAAATCTATGCTTCTTGGCCATGTCCAACAAACAGAAGACTCATAAAACAAAAGACAAAACGACTTATAAGCAATCTTCACAATTTCGATTTCACAGGAGAGATAGCGGCATATCTATGTAAAATTAACCAACTTGTAAATTTTGTAATAATCACTACATTGTAAACTGGTTTTGAAAGCAACACTAGAGTTTCTTGCCCGTTCTTATCTAGTGAAAACCGCTTTCCGAACCGGGTGGTAGATATATGACTGAATCTAAATGATGTTGAACTTTGGATTCAATAAATTATTTTCATTTCATATGCTTCTTGGCCATGTCCAAACGAACAGAAGATTGAAACAAAGGACCTATAAGTTATAACATGTGTTGCAGGCGTCGCTGGAAGTGCGTCAGGTGGGTCGGCGCGCCGTGAGCCAGCTGGCGGGCCGCGGCATGGGCGGCGACGTGCTCATACTGCACTACAACGATGTGTACAACATCGAGCAGACCACCAGTCAGTAACTTTCATGCTTAATAGTTGTTTTCTCCTGCTTAAGAGTAAGTCGGACTGTCCTGGTACATTTAGCGGTATTTATTTATATGCACCTGATAATGAATATGCATGTCATTTTTTTACATTTGAATTCATTGTCTATGCTATTACCGGAAAAAATATAAGTCTTTGAAAATACCAATAAATAAAGTACATAAAAATAATCAAAACTGCTATCAGTTTCGAAGCATAACGCCATTTTGGACGTCAGCGTAATCGATATCAACAACGCAGTGTTTGGATTAAGTTTCTTTCATGAATTGTTACAGAACTGTATTTCGTGACAAAATTTTCATTTTTTATTTAATTATTTTGTTTCCGAAGTTACCATATACCATCCATGCCGCTAATGCTTCAACAGAGTTCTCACTTTGCTTGATCCGTGTATTAATATAATCAATAATTTTAGATTATTTTTATTTATTGCTGTTAATGACGAGACGAGCATGCCGTTCGCCTGATAGTAAGCGATGCGACCGATTGCTTTGTAACACCTTGAGTTACAAAGCAATGCTTGGCATTCCACTGCGCTCGCCATCCTGAGACATACAGATGTTTAGTCTCAATATGTCCAGTAGTTACTCTGGCTACAATGTCCTTCAATCCGAAACACAACAGTGCATTTAAACTGCTGTTTGACGGGATAAATAGACATTGCGGTGGTACCCACCCAGGCAGCCTCTCACATATGAGAAACCTACCACCAGTAGGATATATTGTACTAATCAATAAATAAAGTTTATTATTATTATTCTTAAAAAAATAAAAGCAATTATAAAAATTAGTCAGCGTTCCTGTTGTTATTTTCAGACACGGAGCCAGTGGGAGGTGCCTTAAGGTTCAGTACAGCTGTGAAGTCACTACAGCATCTCAATCCACTGGTGCTATTCAGTGGAGATGTCTTCTCGCCCAGCATGCGTGAGTATGCTCTATACTCTCAGTATCAGTAATGAGATAAGTGCGTGATGGCATGTTCACGGTGTTCGTGGGTTCAAATCCCAGGGCACACGTCTGAATTTCGGAGTCATGTGTGTATTGATAGTCAATCACCACGCACTAAAACGGTGAAGGAAAACATCGTGAGGAAACCTGCATACCATAGCGATTTGTAAGAGTTTCTATGGTGTATGAAGTCCGCCAACAAGAACTAGGCCAGCGTGGTGGACTATATAGCCTAACCACTCTCAATCGAACTCTCGATTGAAGAGGAGGCCCGTGCCCTGCATTGCGACGTATATGGGCTGATACAGAACAAAAATCTTCTAGTATTAGCTAATAGATAAAAGCTTGCTTTATTACCATTCTAGGCCTCCACAAATTGTAAATGGAGCCTTTTAATTCGTGTACCTTCAATTTAAAATAACTTTTCCGACATCACAGCCTCCTAATTGATTCCTGTGGCTAAAACGAACGAACTATGACAAATGTTTGTTCGGCCCGCAAATATTTCTTTCGGTTATGAATGTTTTATATAAGTTGTTATATTTTGTTGGCAGTAAGCACATTCACAAAAGGCGCGCAGATGGTGCCAGTATTGAACGAGATCGGAACACACTGTGCGGTCTTCGGGAACCATGATTTTGGTAACGTAAATACTGCGATCAAATATACATTAGATTATAACTAACGGCCTAAAAAACGGCAAGAGAAATAAGACCACAAATAAGCGTGGGTTCTTATTTGATTTTAGTATGGTCCAAAACATAATAAACCCTAATTTAAAGGAATAAGGTTTATTGTTACCTGAAGTTGGTTATAATTGAAGAGTTTTTGCTACATCTCGTAGTTCGAAATTCAAATGTATAAGTATAAGCAACCTTTTTTTATTAATTTGATTAATTAACAGCGTTCAATAATTACAGGATATATCAAGACTGCTACCGAAAACGAAGCTGGGTGATAATTTTAGTGACTTCCGACGCAAAGCAACTAATATTTTTGCAAAAAAGCGACGTTTTTTTCTAAAATAATAGTGTACATCCTTTCATTTTTAATTATTATTTTAGCTAAAACTGGATTTACCACCCATACACGATGACATTAAAAAAAAACACAAAAAAAATGTCTTTTCTTTGCGAACATTTTTAGTTGTATTGTGTTTGTAGTCACTAAAACTACCATCCAGCTTCGTTTTCGGTAGCAGTCTTAATATATCCTGTATGTGTCATTTTTACATTGAAACAACTTAAACTAACCTTAATTTAAATGAGTTAAGCTGTTAATGTCGGATTTTTCATTTAGTTATCATAAATAAAAACAAAATATGTCATAATATAATATATGTAACCACATAAGTTAATTATTATTTATTTATTAAATTACTACGGTTGACACCAATTACACTAATTAATAACAATGTTAAACATATTACAGTCGACTCTCGTTAATTCGAAACTGGAGGGACTCTTAAAATAATACGAATTATCGAGTGTTCGAAATATCAAAAGGTTCAAAATTTGTGAGAGAAAGTAAATACAACTGAATTATTAAGTGTTTAACAATTATTATTTATTAACTGCTATTCAATAACAATGACAAAACTTTAGAGGTACATTCATGTACATACATGTATTCATAATTTGAATTAATTAATATTTCTAAAGAACTATGTTATACTGGTTTTCCTCTTTCTCTCTAAAACGTTGAATTGCCGAGTGTTGGAAGCCGTTGAGTTCGAATTAACGCGTCGTTTTGTTATATAGCAAAGGTTTTTTTCATTCGAATTACCAAGTGCATAAAAATGTATTGATTTAGTTCGAAATATAAAGAGATTTTGTAGGGAACTCGTGATAACTTTGAATTATAGAGAGGTTCGAATTATCACAGGTTTGAATTAACGAGAGTCGACTGTATATGTAAATATTTAAAATTACGAAAACATAAAACAAAACATTCGACTTACATTTAAATTATAAATAAAAAAGCTTGTGTATTTTTGTTCAATCTTCGTAAATAAAATATCCCGATATTCCAGATTTCGGTCTGGAAGTCCTGTCTGGTCTGGTGGCGCAGTGCAACTTCCCCTGGCTGATGTCCAACGTCATTGACAACGAGACCGGGAGACCACTAGGAGACGGCAAGATCACGCACGCACTCATATGCAACGGACATAAGATTGGACTCATTGGACTTGTTGAACAGGTGGGTAGTACTTGTTGAACAGATGGGTAGTGCTTGTTGAACGAGTGGGTAGTACTTGTTGAACAGGTGGGTAGTACTTGTTGAACGGGTAGGTAGTACTAATTGAACAGGTGGGTAGTACTTGTTTAACAAGTGGGTAGTATAATGGTTTCTCAGATTTACGCGAATGTTACACATTGAAATAAAACTATTATAATATAACATTTTTTTTTTAAACTTTCCGACGTTACATAAAATGTTTAGATTGCGACTGTGGCCTCTCCTATATCGGTCAAATGAAACTAAGCATAGGGACCCGCGTAAAAGAACACATAGCTGACGTTAAAAATCGAGTCTCAACGAAGTCTGCAGTCTGTTGGGTAGTACTTGTTGAACAGGTGGGTAGTTCTATTATTTTGTAAGGAGTGTTGGTCGGTCCCTCATATTATGTCTCATATGTGAGAGGCCTCCTGGGTAGTTAGCACCGCAATGTCTATTTCTCCCGCCAAACAGCAGTTTGAATACACTGTTGTGTTCCAGTTTGAAGGGCATTGTAGCCAGAGTAATTACTGAACATAATGAGAGTTAAAATCCTATGTCTCAGATCATATATTTAGAACGAGATAAGATGTATTTTAATAATCAATAATAATGAGGTTTTTAATGTTTCAGGAATGGCTGGAGACGTTGGCTACGATAAACCCAGAAGAAGTGACGTTCATAGACTTTCTACAAGCGGGCGAGAAACTAGCTTCACAGTTGAAACAAGAGGTAATTTAATTAAATATATTCCTACATCCATACATAAACCCACGCCTTTTTCATCAAAAAGGCATATTTTGTATTTATTGTGTGGCTGGATAACGTTAGTTTGCAACTCCAACACATTGGATAGCACAATTGAGAGGGGTTAGGCCATAAACTGCTGCATTTATGTTTAAAGTGATCATTGTTGCAGGGTTGTGAATACGTCATAGCGTTAACACATATGCGTACACACAACGACATAAAATTAGCAGAGGGGTGCACAGAGATCGATCTCATACTGGGAGGACACGACCACGTATATGAAGTGTTGGAGGTAACTACTCATTTATTTTAATAGGGTACTCCTTTTAATTGTTTTATACAAAACTACTTACTAGGTAACTCATATTTGAGAGGCCGCTTGGGTAGGTACCACCGCAATCTCTATTTCTCCCGTCAAATAGTGTAAATGCATTGTTGTGTTTCGGATTGAAGGACATTGTAGCCAGAGTATCTACTGGACATATTGAGACTTAACATCAGGTCTCAAAATACCGAGCGCAGTGGAATGCCAAGCATTACTTTGTAATTCAAGGTGTTGCTTGGTTTTGCTACTGTCCATGAGCGGTCGTATCGCTTATCATCACGTGAACAGCATGCTCGTCTTACCATACATCGCAAAAAAAATCATATTCAGTCATTATCTATATCAGCCCATATACGTCCCACTGCAGAGCACGGGCCTCCTCTACAATCGAGAGTACGATTGAGAGTGGTTAGGCCATATAGTCCACCACCAGTGGCGTAACAATAGGGTGGCAGAGTGCGCACAATGCCACGGGCCCCCGACTTAGGGGGCCCCCGCGTCCCGGCCCGGTAGGGCCTCGTCCGACAGGGTCTCAGGCCCGACAGAGCCCTGGCTCGATAGGGCCTCGAGCTCAAGCCCGACAGGGGAGCAGAGAATTATGTAACACTTATAACGAAAGTAATAACTAATAACAATAAATAATTATCTATATCAGCCCATATACGTCCCACTGCAGAGCACGGGCCTCCTCTACAATCGAGAGTACGATTGAGAGTGGTTAGGCCATATAGTCCACCACCAGTGGCGTAACAATAGGGTGGCAGAGTGCGCACAATGCCACGGGCCCCCGACTTAGGGGGCCCCCGCGTCCCGGCCCGGTAGGGCCTCGTCCGACAGGGTCTCAGGCCCGACAGAGCCCTGGCTCGATAGGGCCTCGAGCTCAAGCCCGACAGGGGAGCAGAGAATTATGTAACACTTATAACGAAAGTAATAACTAATAACAATAAATAATTATCTATATCAGCCCATATACGTCCCACTGCAGAGCACGGGCCTCCTCTACAATCGAGAGTACGATTGAGAGTGGTTAGGCCATATAGTCCACCACCAGTGGCGTAACAATAGGGTGGCAGAGTGCGCACAATGCCACGGGCCCCCGACTTAGGGGGCCCCCGCGTCCCGGCCCGGTAGGGCCTCGTCCGACAGGGTCTCAGGCCCGACAGAGCCCTGGCTCGATAGGGCCTCGAGCTCAAGCCCGACAGGGGAGCAGAGAATTATGTAACACTTATAACGAAAGTAATAACTAATAACAATAAATAATTATCTATATCAGCCCATATACGTCCCACTGCAGAGCACGGGCCTCCTCTACAATCGAGAGTACGATTGAGAGTGGTTAGGCCATATAGTCCACCACCAGTGGCGTAACAATAGGGTGGCAGAGTGCGCACAATGCCACGGGCCCCCGACTTAGGGGGCCCCCGCGTCCCGGCCCGGTAGGGCCTCGTCCGACAGGGTCTCAGGCCCGACAGAGCCCTGGCTCGATAGGGCCTCGAGCTCAAGCCCGACAGGGGAGCAGAGAATTATGTAACACTTATAACGAAAGTAATAACTAATAACAATAAATAATTATCTATATCAGCCCATATACGTCCCACTGCAGAGCACGGGCCTCCTCTACAATCGAGAGTACGATTGAGAGTGGTTAGGCCATATAGTCCACCACCAGTGGCGTAACAATAGGGTGGCAGAGTGCGCACAATGCCACGGGCCCCCGACTTAGGGGGCCCCCGCGTCCCGGCCCGGTAGGGCCTCGTCCGACAGGGTCTCAGGCCCGACAGAGCCCTGGCTCGATAGGGCCTCGAGCTCAAGCCCGACAGGGGAGCAGAGAATTATGTAACACTTATAACGAAAGTAATAACTAATAACAATAAATAATTATCTATATCAGCCCATATACGTCCCACTGCAGAGCACGGGCCTCCTCTACAATCGAGAGTACGATTGAGAGTGGTTAGGCCATATAGTCCACCACCAGTGGCGTAACAATAGGGTGGCAGAGTGCGCACAATGCCACGGGCCCCCGACTTAGGGGGCCCCCGCGTCCCGGCCCGGTAGGGCCTCGTCCGACAGGGTCTCAGGCCCGACAGAGCCCTGGCTCGATAGGGCCTCGAGCTCAAGCCCGACAGGGGAGCAGAGAATTATGTAACACTTATAACGAAAGTAATAACTAATAACAATAAATAATTATCTATATCAGCCCATATACGTCCCACTGCAGAGCACGGGCCTCCTCTACAATCGAGAGTACGATTGAGAGTGGTTAGGCCATATAGTCCACCACCAGTGGCGTAACAATAGGGTGGCAGAGTGCGCACAATGCCACGGGCCCCCGACTTAGGGGGCCCCCGCGTCCCGGCCCGGTAGGGCCTCGTCCGACAGGGTCTCAGGCCCGACAGAGCCCTGGCTCGATAGGGCCTCGAGCTCAAGCCCGACAGGGGAGCAGAGAATTATGTAACACTTATAACGAAAGTAATAACTAATAACAATAAATAATTGGCTACATTTCAAACATGACAACCATTTCATCATAATATTTGATTTAAATGTTTTGTTTTGGTTATCATTATAGTATCCCTCTCAGTGATGCAATTAATAAAACGTTTCCTAAAATAAGTCAGTACTAACGGAACGTGTAATTTATTGATGAAAATCATGAAAATGCAAGTGAACAGAGGCTGAGAAATGAACAAATGGATGGGTGAATATTCAGACTTAATACAACCACAACCAATTACGAGCCAAAATGAATTTAAACCGTATTAATAAGAGTGGGAAACATGATATCTCCATTCGTTACAGATACGTGTAATTAAAAAAATTACGGTGTGAAACGTTTTGTGATTGAGAAAGGTCACTTTAAGCCCAATGTCCCCTTCGTAAGAGACAGTGATGATAAATAATAAAATTAATAAATATTATATTAAACAAACGCTCCTACGTTTCGCTGATGATAATATAGTCTGGATGGCAAAATTTCTCGGGGAGCTGCAACAGTTGCTGGACGACCTGGCTTCAGCTTCACAACGAATATGGCTTAACATTTACATAGCCAAACCAAAATAATAATCAACCACAACCCTGATCCCAATACCTGTTACAGTATGTGGCCACCAAATTGAAGTTGTTTCCAAATATATCTACCTGGGGATACCCTTTGACTAGGTAGAAACAACTTTGAGAAAGAGACTACGAGGAGGATCTAGAGTGTACTACGTCGAGTCTTCTAGTCACCTTAACCACAAAGCTTGTAGGTAAACGAAAATTTTCAACCAGTGCGTCCTACCTGTCATGACCTATAGTGCTGAGACTTGGATACTTATAGTACGACCGGTCTACCAGCTTATAGTTGGTCATCGACCTATCAAGCATGCTATGCCCGGTGTCGTTTTGAAGGATAAGATCCGTAATGAGCTTATCCGATAGAGAACCAAAGTTATAGATATAGCAAATAGGATTAGTAAGCTGTTCTGGCAGTGCGCTGGCCGCATCTGTCGAAGGATTGATAACCGTTGGAGTAAACGCGTTCTAGATTGGAGACCGTGTCTTTTTTAACGTAGTGTAGATCACCCTCCAGCCAGATGGAGTGATGACTTCTGTTGTAAAATAACCTTCGTGCTCTAAAGCCTTTTTGGAAACCGGCTGGTTCGGGAGGCTGGAAGTTATTAAACATGCGTTCGAGACTATTTGTGATGACCCTCGAAAACAACTTATAGACATGGCTCAAGAGCGAGATGGACCTGTAATTCTTCAACAAAGTGTTATCACCTTTTTTGAAGAACAGTTCCACCACGCTCCTGTTCCATGCCTCTGGCATTGAGCCCTCGGGGAGAACGGAATTGAAGAGCCTCTGAAGGACTTTCAGTATCGGTGTTCCGCCCGCTTTCAGAAGCTCTGAGGTGATTCCGTACCCGGTCCCGGCGCGGCGTCTTGTTGTTCTTAATTTGCTTCAGGGCCGTCGCAATCTCACACAGGCTGATGTCCGGCATATCGTCGCTAAAGTATCGAATCAACTTAGGTTTGGCAACCAAGGTGTAAAGCTGTCCGTAGAACCTCTCGATTTCCCTTAATACCTCTGCACTCGTGGATACCACGCAGCCGTGGTGCGTCTTCAGCCTAGACAGCTCTCTTTTGCCAATAGACAAGTCTCTTGCAAATACTTGTCTGCTTCTTGTTCTGCTTGCAGTCTTTGGAACCTCTGTTCCGCTCAATAGTCTCTTTAATGCTCATAGTATTGTGAGCATGGACATCGTGTCGCAAGGACTTCCAAATCCGTCTATTGAGTCTCCGATATGCTTCAGCGTCATCGAAAGACTGCAGCGCCAAATATCGACGTTCACCCATGAGGTCAAGAGTGTGGATCGAGAGTTGTTGTGGTCTAGCTCTACGGCGAGGTCTAAAATACTTAGATCCCACCGTATGGACAGCTTCTACCAAACCGCTGTTTGGCTCGTCCACTGCAAGGTTTTCTTTTAGACAATCAAAGCAATTTGTCTGTTCAAGTTAAAAGCTCTCGGGGTTTTGGATATGGGCGCGAGTAGGTCGGAGCGTAGACTTAATTAAGCGACGCCTTTCTATTTGGCAGTTGATATTCAATGTGCCCCTAACCCTTTGGTGATTACTGTCGGTTTTCACCCTGTTGATCACAGAGTCATCACTGAACATGCGTCTATTCGTCGTCAAAATGAAATCTATCTCGTTTCTCGTAGAACAGTCGGGATTCAGCCAGGTTCATTTCCTGTAGCGGTTTCTGGAAAAAAGATTTCATCGCAAAGAGTCCCTTTCCAGACGGTCGGCCAGCACTTTAAAAAGATTCATAAAAACGAAATTACAATGTTATTTTTTTACATTAAGGGGGGCCCCATATGATGAACTTTGCCACGGGCCCCCGATGGGGTAGTTACGCCACTGTCCACCACGCTGGCCTAGTGCGTGTTGGCGGACTTACATACCATAGAAATTTTATAAATCGCTATGGTATGCAGGTCAGTCATTATATTTAGCATGAATAGCAGTGTGAGTTCGAAAGACATAGTGAAACAGATTCTCTATGCCGCTACTTACTTATTTTTTATTGAATCGCAATTTGATTCACGTCTGAAATACTTGTAATATTTTTTCCTTTTATTTACCATCAAATATTTTTAAAATGTCAGTGTGATTTTAGCCATTCTATTGTCTTCGTTATCAAAACTACCCTCACATTATAATTGTTAGTATACAGGGTGTATCAAGACTGCTACCGAAAACGAAGCTGGGTGGTAGTTTTACTGACTTCAGACACAATGCAACTCAATTTTGTGCAAACATTTGTGACGATTTTTTTTTCTGTCGTCGTATTAGGATGATAAATACATAGTTTTTCCTAAATAATAGTTTATACCCTATTATTTTTAAAGACGATATGGTATGCAAGGATTTAAATGATTATTTGAGCACAATCTATGGATTCACCACCCAAACTCGACGTTATTTAAAAAATAATTTTAAAAAATTGTCGCGTTTCTTTGCGAAATTTTTAGTTACATTGTGTATGTAGTCACTAAAACTACTACCTGGCTTCGTTTTCGGTAGCACTCTCGATATATCCGGTATTATGTATCAAAATTAAAACTCTTTGTTTGCTGTTACTGGCTGTTATTGTAATACTTTACTTTTATCATTCCTTGTCAAAAAAATTAAGTTTGTTGCGTATTTTCAACATATTTTATCTAAAATAAATATTGACATCCCCAGGTAAACAACAAATACATAGTGAAAAGCGGTACTGACTTCCGTCAGTTCTCGAAGATCAGCATCAGTTTCGACGACGACATTACCAAGGTGGAGATAACTGATGTTCCGGTCACCAGTTCGTACGCTGAAGACCAGGCGCTGAAGGCCAAGGTCGAGAAGTACTCGGGTATGTGGTTAGGTTTATGGTAGAAATGTGCATTTTATCGATAAATTTGGCAGTTTCGAGGCACTATAAAGGTGTATTTTATCGATTAATTGTTCTTTCTTGGCAGTACTAAAGTCCAGAGAAGTATATTTCATCGATTATTTTGTCGATAAATTAGGTTGTATTATCCTGTTGTTACATCGGTTTATTTTATCGATCATACTTTGGGCCTTACTCTGTAAATCCGAAAAGAAGTTGGAAACTTCGGACGACCGAAGTTTATATACGATACAAATGTACCTACAGGGTATATCAAGCCTGCTACCGAAAACGAAGCCGGGTGGGAGTTTAAGCGACTTCAGACACAATGCAACAGAAAAAGTTGCAAAAAAAGCGACAATTTTTTTTGTAATTTTTTTCCTATGGCCATGTTTGGGTGGTAAATACATTTTTTTCCTAAAATAATACTGTATACTCTTTTATTTATAAATACTCTAAGGTATAAGAGTTTAAATTATTATTTTAGAAAAAACTATGGATTTACCACCCAAAAATGACGATATTTAAAAAAATCATAAAAAGTAATTGTCGCGTTTCTTTCCGAAATTTTTAGTTGCATTGTGTTTGTAGTCACTAAAACTACCACCCGGCTTCATTTTCGGTAGCAGTCTTGAGATACCCAGTATATATACTTATGATCGTTATTCACTTATGGTCGTAACCATAGACTTATAGTTACGATGTACGTTATACAAATTCGAACTTTTACAGAGTAGGTACATTGGTATCGTAAATAAACTTCGATCGTCCGCAGTTTCGAACTTCGTTTCGGATTTACAGAGTAGGGCCCTTTGTTGATACTGGTAGTACAAAGTACATTGAGGCTTGTAATTGCAGTGACAATTGATATTTATTACCCTCAGCCATGATAGAAGGCAAGATGGACGAGGTCCTGGGCAAGTTCTGCGTGCCCCTGGAAGGCAGGTTCTCTTGCATCCGTCGCCAGGAGTGCAACCTGGGCAACTGGGTGTGCGACGTGCTGCTGGCCGCCACGGGAGCAGACCTGGTGCTGCTCAACTCTGGGACCTTCAGATCTGATCAGGTTATTGCAAAATTATGTTGTTTAGGTCCGGGATATGCGAAAATAGGTGGTAGTTCTTAGTTCTTACACGAATTTCAATTGCCTTCAAAAAAAGAGATTATCTATTCGATGTGTATGTCCGAATTGCAATTTTTAGATATGTTGTTGTATGCGTATGTATGTATCAAATATTAAAAGTTCCCATACAATAAACGTGTTTTATAAGCAATTTTTAACTCAATCTTAATAAACAGGAACAAATGTAATTTTTAAAACAAATATGCCCAATCTACATACCAATAGTAAAATATACTGTTTTGTCATCAGAACCTTTATAATATACAGGGTATATCAAGACTGCTACCGAAAACGAAGCCGGGTGGTAGTTTAAGCGACTTAAGACACAAGGCAACAGAAAAAGTTGCAAAAAAAAGTGACAACTTTCTTTTTGTTATTTTTTTCCTATGACCATATTTGGGTGGTAAATACATTTTTTCCTAAAATATTAGTGTATACCCTTTTATTTATAAATAATCTAAGGTATAAAAGTGTTTAAATTATTATTTTACAAAAAACTATGGATTTACCACCCAAAAATGACGACATTTAAAAAATCATAAAAAATAATTGTCCCGTTTCTTTTCGAAATTTTTGGTTGCATTGTGTTTGTAGTCACTAAAACTACCACCCGGCTTCGTTTTCGGTAGCAGTCTTGAGATACCCAGTATAATGAGAAATTACAAAATGCCAGTTTTCAAAAAATATACTATAAATAATTAAATTTATAACCTCACATAGTATTTTAATCATATCCATACAACTTATTGACAAACTAATTTCCAGGTGCATCCAGCCGGAGACTTCACCCTGCGAGACCTGTCCACCATCATCCCGATGAGGGACCCGCTGGTGGTGGTGGAGGCCACCGGGGCTGTCATACTGCAGGTGCTCGAGAACTCGGTCTGCAAGTACCCCAGCCTGGAGGGACGGTTCCCACAAGTTAGTCAGGCTCCTGTCATTATTTAGTAAGGTTTTTATATGTCAAAAATTGTATACAGGATGTATGAAGGCTGCTACCGAAAAGTTGGCCGGGTGGTTGTTATGGTGACTTTAGATACAATGCAGCAATTTTAAATATTTTCGTGTTTGGATGGCAATGTTATTGTTAAAATAATTTTAGCCCTTATGTACAATAGCGTGTTTCAAAATAAAAGGGTGTACATTATTATTTTAGGAAAAACGATGTACTTTAAAACACCCAAATACGACAATAGGGAAAAAAAACATTGTTCCATTGTTTTTGAACTCTGGAAGTCACTAAAACTACCACCTGGCTTCGTTTTCGGCCACAGGCTGGATACACCCCATGTTCAGTGACTTGTTTTACTGAAGAGAGGTACTGAGAGCCTGTGTCCGTGCGTGTGCGTGTGCGTGTGTGTGCGTGCGTGCGTGTGTATGAAAGAGAAAGAGAGAGAGAGATCAAGAGATGGATATTCTGCCTGGCCGGCATTTGCGCTCACCATCAGGTGCAATGCGGCCACTATGCCGGGCCAGAATAAAAAAAAATTGCCTATAAAATAAAACTTCCTAGACTTTTTTAACTTCCTTTGCTTTATATATCTCCAGGTGGCAGGAATATCATTCGCGTTCGACCCTTCCAAGCCCCCGGGCGAGCGTGTTGCAGAACAAGTGGTCAAAATCGGCGACGAGTACCTCCACCGGGAACAGAAGTACCGACTCGCTGTCAAACAGTACCTGCACGCCGGCAATGACGGGTTCACCATGCTGCCCAAGTGTCCTGTACTTGTGAGTGGGATATTAAATTAGTTTATTCATCATGTAGGTAATTAGATAGCTTCTATTACAAGTCAATACATAGTAATTATTCCATAATTTACAAATAGTTTTTTTTTTATTTACTTTTTTGGCAATAAAATACAAATAATTATATGTAACGAATTACTAGAATGTAAGTTCGTTATCATATTGGGTGTATGCTCGTTATTATGGTTCACAGCTACTTATAGCTTAGTATTGTGGACGTATTAAGGGATGTGTCGGATCAAATCGTAGGAAATCATAATCTTACTCACGGAACGCGAGACAGTCTCCATACTGCTCCACTGCGCTCGCTATCCTGAGACATAATATGTTAAGTCTCAATATGTCCAGTAGTCACTCTGGCTACAATTTTCTTCAATCCGAAACTCAACAGTGCATTTACTCTGCTGTTTGGCGGGAGAAATAGACATTGTGGTGGTACCTAGCCAGGCGGCCTCTCATATTTGAGAGACCTACCTACCACCTACTCTACCATACCTTAGTTACATATTCCACAAATATTCAACATGATAATTATACATAACAGGTATCAGAAGACATGTGTCCGGAGATCGGCATGGCGATTCAGAATCATTTTGCTGCCATCAATGTTCGTACGGGCAAGTCCAAGCCATCCAAACATCGACAGTCACTCGTCACGCTTAGTAGGAGGTGAGTGAATCACTACATAGTATAAAACAAAGTCGCTTTCTCTGTCCCTATGTCCCTTTGTATGCTTAAATCTTTAAAACTACGCAACGGATTTTGATGCGGTTTTTTTAATAGATAGAGTGATTCAAGAGGAAGGTTTATATGTATAATACATACATATTATTGTACAGAAATCTATTTGTACCCGGGTGAAGCTGGGCCGCTAGTAAATGTACATATTTATATTTATACGGACGACCTCGCGATGGCCCAATACTGATTCCGAATCATGGGGCCACGAGTTCGACTCTGCGTGATCGCCAGCACATCCAATTTTTGATAATATCGATCGGGTCACTAGGCATGAGATTTAGTTTTCTTTTTGTTAATTTTACCTGAAATAAATAATAGTGTATAATATTATCATCAATATTTTGTACGTTATACGATATTATTGAGCATTATTTTGTTCCCAGACACAGCCTGGTGAAGATGTTGGACGGCAGCGAGTTGGACGGGCCGCCTCCCCTCCGGAGAGCTTCCTCGGCCGCGATCGAACCCACTACCTCCGCCTCGCACCCGCCACATGCCACGCATACGCACCACAGGTACACTAATAAAATGGTTTTCTTTCTTTTTTCTTCTTTTTTTCTAAAGGACAATGCCCTTTTTTGTTGCAATTAATGACGAGACGCAAGGCATGCTTCTCTTGTCATTCAGTGCAATAAAAAAAAACAATTCAGTTACCTGAAACTCTCACTTCTTAGATCGGTTTCGCTTATTTGTATAAATACGAATATATTTTTATCCAGAATACCTGATGGACCTTAATAAACTCGGATGAGCGAGGGAGTAAACTTTAGGCCAAAACTTTAAAATTGACTTATTTACTTGGACCATTCTTTTTACTTTTAAAATCAGGATTGCCATAACAGGATTATCATGTTAGGCTGAAGAACATAGATTTTTATTAATATAGTCATTACTATCTAGCTATTCATAATAATAGAGTGAATTCTCTAGCCCAATGCCTAAAGTTAATCCTTCGCTCATCCAAGTTTATTAATAAGGCCCCATAAGTATGAGTATATTTTATTATTTATTTGTCAGGTTAACTCGCAGAGCTTCGTTAGATGATCTAGAACAACAATCATGCGAGTTGGCGCCCAAAGTAGAGAACAGAATTATACTTCTCGACAAACCAGAGGTGAGATCATAACTTCTTTGAAAACTTCATCTAAATTAGTTCATCCGTTGATGTACTGTAACGAACATTAAATACATACCTACTTGAAAGCCCATAGCCAGTCTATACTATACTATCATTAAGGCTGTAATTAAATTCACAGTTAAACTATATCCTAAACTTTATCATGTTTACATTCTTTTAAATACCATCTAAAAAAAGAAGAAGGCTCATTCATAGTTTTGGTAAAAAATATCGTTTTTCCCGATACCGATATTGCTTACAATTTATTATAGCATTTTTTATCGTTTGTCCTTTGATGTTTTCCTGTTTTATCCAGGGCAGTGTTTTATAAAAGAAATTAACTATCATCAGCTTTTAAATTTTTTTCACAAAGCCAAAGAAAAAAAAAAAAATTATTGCACTTCTTCAAGAGCACTGGGCCAGGGTCGTAATAATGTTTTATATTTATTGAAAATACAGGGTATATCAAGACTGCTGCCGAAAACGAAGCCGGGTGGTAGTTTAAGCGACTTCAGACACAATGCAACAGAAAAAGTTGCAAAAAAAAAAGCGACAATTTTTTTTGTTATTTTTTTTCCTATGGCCATATTTGGGTGGTAAATACATTTTTTCCTAAAATAATAGTGTATGCCCTTTTATTTATAAATACTCTAAGGGTATAAAAGAGTTTAAATTATTATTTTAGCAAAAACTATGGATTTACCACCCAAAACGACGATATTTAAAAATCATAAAAAATATTGTCGCGTTTCTATGCGAAATTTTTTATTGCATTGTGTTTGTAGCCACTAAAACTACCACCCGGCTTCGTTTTCGATAGCAGTCTTGATATACCCGGTATATATTTTTCCCTACCCGAAAAAATAGATTTCATCGAGGCACAACATCTTCGTACCGATACTAAGTTTCATAGTAAAATATCATTCTCCTTCATAAAATATGATATTGTTATCAGAAACTCCAGGCCCTGATAAGCGAGCGTGCACGTTGGGAGTGTGACGCGGTGATCGCCGAGGTGGACGATGAGAACTCCCCTTAGAACGAACTCGTCAGCCCACTTCGGCTGCTTCCTGTGGTACAGGCACCTCTACTGATGTTATTAACTATTATTTATTCAAATATAACATGTCAACCAGCTGTTTGACAAATGTGAAGTTGGCTACAAATGTTTTTTTTTGTTTGGTACAGAGATCTGTAATATTATGCATATTTTATTGAATGCAATTTTTATTTTAAACTAAAAATGTGAAGTTAGCTACAAATATGTTTTTTTTTGTACAGAGATCTGTAATTTATATTGATTGTTTAGCATATTTTAAATAATGCAATTGTTATTTTAAACTACAAAAGTTTTCAATGAAGTTTTCGCTAACTTATATATCATTAATTTATTCTATATATCAATTATTTTCATTTGGGATCTTATAATAAATTCATCAGGCAATTCGGCTGTGGCTTCCTGTGGTACAGGCACCTCTACTGATGTAAGATGAACTTCTCTTATTTACTCAACTATAACATGAATGACACATTGAAATAAAACTATTATTTACAAATTTTATCGTAGATTTGGATTATTTTTTTATATATATTTTTTCGTACGTTACGATTACTTAACAGCTTTCGTGGTCAAGGGGCGGACTGAGGTATTAGTCATCCTTTTTAATTTAATATTTTACAACTATTACATAAATAAGTTAATATAATAAATTAGTCTGTTCTGAACGCTAAAATAGATCCGTAAATAATAGTTTTACTTCAATCTATAACGTGAAATTAGCTACTGAAGTACTTTGAGTTAAACAAACAATTTTTTGAATGGCAAATGTGAAGTTAGCTACAAATATGTATTTTTTTGGTACATACTATTTTAATATAATGCAATTTTTATTTTAAGCCAAGTGAAGTTATATATAATTTGTTCAATGAAGTTTTCGCGAACTTATATTGCCCGTATGTCAAAAATTATTGTATATCATTTTCATTTGGGATCTTATAATAAGCTACTTATTTTTGTAGAAATTAACAAAGCATATTTATTTTTAAATTGCATATTTTGTGGTAACTTCCAAAAAGGTACGTCATAATTTTAGCCACAAACCGTATTAAAAAGTAAATGATAATTATTTTACATTTTATTTGTATATAAATGAAGTTAGCAACAATAATTTTGATTCTTATATTACCGTATAATTTTGTTAATATTTTTGAAAAGAGTGGTGTTTTTACATTTGACTATATTCTGCTCAGGTGAAGTTATATCATTATTATGTTATACAGGGTGTAACAAAAGTAAAATAACATCAAATATTTATTAAATATCTGTGTACATGGTATTTAGGCAAGCATAATTCTTTTGAATTGCGAATGATATTTACAAGTTATTTATATTTATTTATTATTATTTAATAGATATTTAAATTTCATATTATTACGGTTTTCAGATGCGGACAAATTTTTGATGAAATATTAAAAAAAAAGTGAAATATCCGGTTGTTTTTTGTTTATATTTAATGTTTTAATTAATTTATAGTTTTTTTTTTGTTATTGTTTTGGTAAGGCTTTTTATATTTATTGTACATTTATATAAGGATATTTATTTAAGGTTTAGGTTAATGTTTAGTTTTTTTTATAATAGGCTTAAGTTTGCGTTAGCTTGCGTCTGCACGTCATCCAAGGTGATCACCGAAAA
Organism: Hyles euphorbiae; assembly: GCA_023078785.2. Taxonomy (NCBI): domain Eukaryota; kingdom Metazoa; phylum Arthropoda; class Insecta; order Lepidoptera; family Sphingidae; genus Hyles; species Hyles euphorbiae. The sequence goes on from CM041048.1 coordinate 11,756,786, forward strand.
TCAGCGTTGTGCTACGGCCTGCACCGCATCGCAACATAATTGCTGAGTGATCACCTACTTGTCACAGCCACGACGTGCGAACTTCTTCTTTATTTTTATTTTTATAAATAGACCTTTGTGTATCTGTTTTTGTACGTCGTTTTTAATGCTTGTGGCAAATAAAACTATTTTTCTTTCTTTCTTTCTAAATACTAATAATTGCATAATACTGTAAAGGTTGTTGTGATATTTTTCTTTTATAACTTTGTAACACCCTGTATAATTATGTTTTACAATTTACAATGTTTTTGTTACATTATTTTGTATATTTGACGCTATTTATTTAAGAGTTAAACTCCTTGGTTTTATACAAATTATTGTTAGAAGATTAATTCATACGCTTATTGCAGTGATTTTTACAAAGCAATAATTTATACTTTTAGCTAAGTGATATTTAATTGTTGTATCTCTGCCTACCCTTTGTGTGTGACCACATTGAAGCTATGAAACACTGATTTATTGTGATGTACATTTAACTTTTATTAACCATTGCCTTTGAATATTTTTTATATTTTTGTTTGATTCTTAATAGCTTTTTGTTTTTGTGGAATGTAGACTAAGAATTCTTTCTTTTTTTTACTCTCATGAATCTCTGTATTTCCCTTCATGAAATTAGATGATAGTTTAAATTTCTCAAAATTAAAATTCAAAATGTATTGTAAATATCATATACATCATATTTAAGCGTAAAGTTCTTTACATAATTTTGATAATAAGGGATTATTTCATGGTTTATCTAGGGATCAACCTCAAAGACCTATGCTAAACCTAACAGGAACTATGAAATTATAACGATTGATTGATTGAACCCGTGGGATTGAAAATATATTTTTCCTAATTTATAATATCAGGTAAAAAGAAGTATGGTTTGTTAAATCTGCCAACCAACGCTAGGCCAGCGTGGTGGACTCTATGGCCTAACCACTCTCAATCGTACTCTCGATTGTAGAGGAGGCCCATGCCTTGCGGTGGGACGTATGATAATACAAATTATTCTGGATTTTGAATAATTAATCTTTAATAAGAACTGTGTCGTATTTTATTAAATAACAAAAAAGAAAATGACTAAATCACCCACATGAAATATCTACTGAGTACAACACTGCCTAAAAACTACTTTATGCTTAAATACGGATGTCATCATCTACCTCAGCGATAGTATTCCATTCAGAATAAGAAAGTATATTTTTCTCAAATCAGCAATATTCGGCTTTACTAATTTAAGATAAGCTTAAAGGTATATAACACCAGTATCAGAGTTAGCGGGGGGTCATGGGAGATATGACCCCCCAAATTTATTTTTTGCGAATCGTTTTCATCAACATATCATATTATGATTTGTTATGTTGTTTACGTAGTTGAAATGTATAGACAATTGTTAATTTTGAGGGCTAGTTTTTAAAGATTTTTGAATTTGAGAAACTGTTTTAAACTGTATATTTGATAATAGTATAACTGAAAATAAAGGAAAGGAAGGTTCTAATTTTTATTCCAGTGTAAAAAATATTAGTAAATATTGTCTAACATTTTTTCAATTCCTCCCTATTTTCATAATGCACTATTTTTAATAGTCAATCACCACGCACTAAAACGGTGAAGGAAAACATCGTGAGGAAACCTAGCATACCATAGCGATTTATAAAAATTCTATGGTATGTAAGTCCGCCAACCCGCACTAGGCCAGCGTGGTGGACTATATGGCCTAACCACTCTCAATCGTTCTCTCGATTGTAGAGGAGGCCCGTGCCCTGCAGTGGGACGTATATGGGCTGATACAGAACAGAACAGAACTATTTTTAATTATGTCTCAAAATCACCACAATTTCTTTACAAATAATTGAAATCGAGAAAACTAAATTGCAATCTTAAAATATTAGCCCTCAAAAGGTTTTATTCATCTAATCATAAATTATTATGAATTATTACAATGAAATTAAAATGTGAATAGTTTTAAGCCGTTCGATAATTTATCGTATTTTAAGCTGCTTGTACTACGACCGAGGCGTCTTAATAGTGTCTTTTCGAGGCCCAAAATATTTAAAATAAAAGTATAATCATAAAATCCTATTAAACACAATTCCTACATTTTAGAACAATCTAGACAGGTAAAAAATCGGATTAATAAAAAATGGAATAATTCCATTCAAATTTTGTGATGCAAGCAATATGCCTTTCCATTTTCTAAATGATACTATTCTTTAAAGAGATAATATAAATGATATTTTGAAAGGTCGCCTCGTTCAATGAAAATAAATAATTAAATTATAGCTGAGAATAGCTTATGAAATTATAAAATTAATGATTAATTAGATGTAAGATTTTAAAGTTTTCTGATGGAATAAGCCCAGATTAAGGCAAAAGCTATGTTATACAGAGGCTTCCTGCAGCTAGTCCATTGTTTTATGGTTGACAAATATTCTCAACCATTCTCAATCGTACTCAATTATATGGGCTGATACAGATACAGATGAACATTGGAAAATTGGAGTTACCAATCAAAACGAAAACAATATAATGATGTAAAATCATTTTTTGCACACTAACCCATAATTAATAATTTAAAAAAAATATTGTCTCTAAAAATATTGATTTAATAACACTCAAAGTTATCTTCAATTAGAAATTAAATTTAAACCCAATATTATAATGTTACAATATTTACTGCTGGACAGGATCGTATGTTTTTTGGGAGATTTAGCACACCAAAGTCTTTGGTAGATCTATGAAATAAATTACCCTAGACCAAGAAGCTTATACCCAAATGGAGATTGCATTCCGTATAAAACACTGAAGCTCAAAAATTTTACCTTGAATAACGTCGCTGTTGCCTGCTATCCTTTTCTTTAGAGTGATCGATGAATGAAGTTCATTCATTGCCACTAAAGAAAAGGATAGCAGGCAACAGCGACTTGCTTCTTGCCCTAGACTAATAATAATTTATTCGATTGGCAACTCTTGTCTAGTCAAAAACTGTCAAAAATATGTTTCTATTTCCGCTGTATACTGCCTTTTGTCCTGCCAATAATTCATTTTGAACCAAATACAATGTTAAACTTCGTTGTAACGTCTTGAATCTTATGATATTTATATGATAAATAGAATTTATGATTGAGTATGTAGAATTTTCTTGGGAGATATGTATAAACTTTAAAGCTATGTTTTGATATACATACAATGCACAATAAATGTACCGAAATAAATGTAATTTAATGAAGTAAATGTAATATATATTCAAAAAATTACACAGACTAAGATACCTCTCCCAAAGCAAAAATGACCCTAATAATGATACAAAAATACATAAACCAATACATAGTTAATACCAATATCGTATTAGGTTTGCGACTCAAAATGTATTGTACAATAATTGATCAATAAATAAAATAATAATAATAAAGTTAATTCCCATCCATGATTACCATTCTACGAAATATGTCATTGACGGCTGAAATCGGCTGATTATTTAGTGTTACATTGAGTTGTTGAAAAAAACTGGTTATAAATGATTATTTAAGAAAATAATCACTGTGTTTATCCAAAGTAACTTAAAAATACGTTTACATTTTATGACGTGTCTCTAAAACCTGTGTAATATTTTAATTCGTTCTCATCAACTATTGAGCGTTTTTAGGTTTAGAAATCCTAAATATAAATTCGATAATCATAGAACAGTCCATAGAATTGTAACTAAGATATTAAAATAATTTAATCAAAATAATTGGTAGGTTGTATTGTAAGGTTAAATCTGCGCTAGGTTTCATTGTATAGATTAAAACAATATATTTACAAATGATTTAGCTAAAGCAATATTCATGCGTTGTTTGCGCTAGTCAAGTCTTTCAGTTAATTATTTATTTACTCTATGTAAGTAAAATGTTTTGAAAAATATTGAGCATACAACTTTTTTTTATTGATATCAAAATCATAATTTCAGTTTAAAAAGTGGTATAATTGATTACAATCGTTTGTAAAGTTTTTTAAATACCAAATGAAAAGTATAGTATTGTAGCAGTTTATATTTTTTTAAGACTGCCTCGGTGGTGTAGTTGTACTACAGTAGGTTACAAAGCTGAGATCTCAGGTTTAAATCCCGGGTTGGGCAAAGTGATATTGGATTTTTCTATTAATTATCAGCCCGGAGTCAGGAATTTGTACCTGATATGGCGATAGGCTCGCCACCTATCATATCGTGGAACGGAACATACAAGGTGAAATGGTGGTGTTCTGGCACCTCTGCCTACCCCTTCTGGGAAAAAGGCGTGAGTTTATGTACGTATGTATTTTTTTAAATTCTTTGTCTATTGGTTCTTCAGATAAAATACTAAATATCTGGGTTGGACTAGCGCAAAAGCGTAAATCTATAGTAATAATTTGCATAACTTATGACGTATTTAGTGCCTTTCATAAGCGAAATACATAAAACAGTTAGTTTACTGTACAACCAAAGACCCTTAGAAACAAATATAGTTGTTATTAAGGGCGTCCAGATATTACGTTTGTCTGTCACTGCCATCTGTAAAAATGATTTTTGTATATTTATAATTTTTCGATGGACTTTCTCTTGGAAACGATAATAATTCACAAGTATAATTGATTTTCATTAAAAAAAATATATTACTTAAGAAAGAAGACAAATACTGTCTATGCGTAATTGAAATTATTCATCGAAAGATGAATATAATGTGTATTTGCCATATTTTTTGACTTTGTTCTTTTTTCTAACACGTAATATCTAGACGGTCCCTGAAAATTAATACAAATTATACAGTTTCTTCTTTATACATGTAAAGCGAGTGACAATCCCGAATGTCGGCCTTGTGCATTGTCAGTTGCTATTATAACGCTGGGCTGCACAATTGCTTTGTTCAAAGCTTTAATGGTTACCTCAAAGGCCCTGGATGTATGTACATCATAATAAAATATTATTGTCGGCATGCAATTTCGCAATCTCTAATGGCATATTAAAAATTGTATAATTTCCTTGGCATGAAATACGAATAATTATGAATGCGAAAAATCATAATAAAAAAATAATACTTTTTTTACCAAATAAACCAAGCATCTATGATATCTTGATGTATTTGTAACAATGATAAGTAAAAGTTGAAAAAAGTTATGTCAAAAGAAATGCCTCTACAATACCAATAGATGGCGCAAAATCACGTTTTAAAATGAGGGTATTTTGATGTAAAATTGGGTTTTGATTTTGAAATGTTTCTAATATGCCACTAAAGGTTGCGAAATGTATCAATTTTATAAGCAATACGATTGCTTCCAAATAGCTTTGCAAACGAAGTGATCTGTAATATATTATAAGGACAAATTATATTTTAAATTGTAATTATGTAATGAGTGTTGTGAGTATAGATATTATAGAATGCACATGCAATGTTGAATCAATTGCAGTTTAGGACAAAATAATGGGCATGTTAATATTACAAATAGGAAATATCAGGAATAAACCGTTGAACTAATAGTTATGAAGGTTGGTAAAACAAGTTGCCAAAGACCTAAAGACAGTAAGCTACTTTTTGTCATTTCAGATTTATTTTAAAGTTTGTAGAGCAGAATGGAATCAATCAAAAATTGATGTCTAGTGTTAGTAAATCATCATCTATATTGTTGTCCACTGCTGGACATAGGCTTCCTCTAAATTACGCCATTTCTCAATATCTTCGGCTTGTCGCATCCAGCATCTGCCAGTGATCTCTCGCAAATTCTTTCTCCACCTAGATAGAGGGCATCCTACACTACGCTGAATAAAATTATCAACCCTATAATCAAACTATCCTTTTTGGGTTTGACACAGGTCATAAACAGCTGCTTTTATGCTTAAATTTCACACATATTCAAAAGTTAAATAATTAAGGTTTAGGTTCTCATATTAAAGACTGCCATATTTTGTCCTGCATGTAAGGAAGGAAGCTGTTAGCACGCCGTTAGAGTGGGTTCAGTGCCTGCGCCGAGTCTACTTCATGTGATATATTTAATGACATTATGTTGCTAACCTTTGTTATTTGTTTTTATTACCAATTATATTAGTGCAACTAATTTGTGGCAGTTTTATTCATATTCCTTAATCTGTTAATTGTATTTAGTATCTCCATTGTATAAATCCTAGAAATAATATGTTACTTAATTACAGAATCTCCCATGCTTATTCATTCAATATTTCCATCCCACTTGCTCAATCTTGCCATCTCACTCATTCATTCCATATCCTTTCCCAACCCCAATCCCAAAAACTGAGGGTAGAGAAACAAAACGTCACGTATAAAAAATAATTTATTATAAAAATTTAATGTTAGCGCTGTTTGTGGATGTGTGAGACCAGGGCCAGGGCGCCGCCAGGGATGAATCGGACGAAATTGTCCCCCGTCAGGGGCCCCAGTGCGTATACCCCCCGCATCCGGCTCACTTCATGGGTCCCCTTATCCACCGCCACTGGATTCGCCCTGGACTCCACTGGCTTGAACTCATCCACCCCAAATCCTATACCGTCTGAAGGGTTTAAATCGCACTGGCACTTGTCAAAATAGGGGATGAGCTTGCACTGACATTCAACCCTTTTATTGCAGTCTTCTACTAAACATTTCCCGTCGTTTCCGTTTATTTCTGTGTAGTTCAAATATCTTGATTTGCAGCTCTGTATGCTTTGTCCCAACATTGATTTGATGTATGACCAGTGGTTTCTGAGGAAGCATTGTTTTTCCTCCATTTTCCTTTTGTTAATTTTATCACAGGTGCAATTGTTGTTTTGTAGGAAGAATAGATCTGGCTTGGATCCGATGAATACTCCGATGAGTGAGACGGTTATTTCTGTGGTGTGGTTTGTTTTGAGGTTAAGCAGCTTTACCCGTTTGGGTTGGAGCGAGGGTTCGATGTCGCGTTGGGTCGGGAGGGGGGTCACTTCCACGATCACGTGGTCGGGGTGGGAGGTGTAGTTCTCGTATTCCGCTGTGGAGCCGTCGCACATCATTTTGTACACCTGTAAAAACAAAATTATTCAGTTAATATTGTAAGCTGAAATATTTTATGAAGAAATTATAAAATATTTTATATAATTTTCGGTTACCAAACGAGGTCCGAACCAGGGTGAATACGCTATACTTCAAAATTGCGTGCTTTTGGAGATTTTTTGTGCGCACTTGAAAAAGAAATAAGACTATAATTTTAATGATTCGCCCTTACTCTGACAGCCTAAAAGCAAGGAACGCATAAAATTGATGATATCTTTGTTCTAAAACTGATAATTTTCTACTAACGATATCAGCAAATTCATTAAACAGATTTTCACTTTTCAATCACCAGGAATACATGAAGTTGGTAGAGGTATTTTTATTCATAATAAGAAGCTATCCTCCTATTGGCTACACCTGATGCGCCCACCAGTTACGAAAGACCAATCAGCGTCGTCGTAAAGTAAGATTAGAATGCGATGGAAATATGCGTATGAAACGTTAAACGGATGGTGTGAGGCGCGGTTGTGTGAAAGAGATGAGAAATAAAAGTACTAAAGAGAAAACGAGTTAGAAAATGAATGCTTAAGATGTTTAAATACGGAAGGATGGAATAAGAGAGAACATGGAGGATTGTATTATGGAATGCGTAAGACGGAATAAATATACTGAAGAAATTCAATTTCAAACTTGGTTTTACTTTGGCCTGAGTGGACCTAGCCCAATTTTAATGGTACATCACGCTATAATATGAATGAAATTATTGCAGTTGAATATTTTGTGATATAATGGTGAATGATAGGCTATTGGAAAAAATCGTGATAAAAGTGACTTATATCGTAAAAAAAAGTACATAAGTGCACGTATACGTTTTTTTTTCTTATTATTATTGTTTCCCTGGTGACGATAGTGAAGTTAATTATAGTGAATATTAATGTTAGCACTTTTTGTTAGTTTCATAGTATAGTTAATTGTTTGCCAGTACTCGAGAACATTCTAGATAACTTGACAGCGTTTGTGGCGCTGTTAAGACGTCGTCGCGGGTGAATTTTCCATGGTTTCTGATACCCACGACTCGATTGTCTCTATACTCCGACACGAAGTTCAAATGTTTGGATAACAGGTGTATGTGGCGCTTTATGGGGAGGGATGTTCGTTTGAGGGATGATGATGGAGCAGTGGACTTCCTCTGGCTGATGGATGGGTATTGATGTATGTGTCAGTACCTGGCAGTAGTCCGGGTACTGCTGGGGCGCCAGGTTGGCTAGTGCAGGTGCTGGTGCGCGGTGCAGGTGGTGAGCACGCAGGCTATATAGCTATATAACGTGTACAACACAAGCCTCCGTACCTGGCAGTAGTCCGGGTACTGCTGGGGCGCCAGGTTGGCTAGTGCAGGTGCTGGTGCGCGGTGCAGGTGGTGAGCACGCAGGCTATATAGCTATATAACGTGTACAACACAAGCCTCCGTACCTGGCAGTAGTCCGGGTACTGCTGGGGCGCCAGGTTGGCTAGTGCAGGTGCTGGTGCGCGGTGCAGGTGGTGAGCACGCAGGCTATATAGCTATATAACGTGTACAACACAAGCCTCCGTACCTGGCAGTAGTCCGGGTACTGCTGGGGCGCCAGGTTGGCTAGTGCAGGTGCTGGTGCGCGGTGCAGGTGGTGAGCACGCAGGCTATATAGCTATATAACGTGTACAACACAAGCCTCCGTACCTGGCAGTAGTCCGGGTACTGCTGGGGCGCCAGGTTGGCTAGTGCAGGTGCTGGTGCGCGGTGCAGGTGGTGAGCACGCAGGCTATATAACGTGTACAACACAAGCCTCCGTACCTGGCAGTAGTCCGGGTACTGCTGGGGCGCCAGGTTGGCTAGTGCAGGTGCTGGTGCGCGGTGCAGGTGGTGAGCACGCAGGCTATATAGCTATATAACGTGTACAACACAAGCCTCCGTACCTGGCAGTAGTCCGGGTACTGCTGGGGCGCCAGGTTGGCTAGTGCAGGTGCTGGTGCGCGGTGCAGGTGGTGAGCACGCAGGCTATATAGCTATATAACGTGTACAACACAAGCCTCCGTACCTGGCAGTAGTCCGGGTACTGCTGGGGCGCCAGGTTGGCTAGTGCAGGTGCTGGTGCGCGGTGCAGGTGGTGAGCACGCAGGCTATATAACGTGTACAACACAAGCCTCCGTACCTGGCAGTAGTCCGGGTACTGCTGGGGCGCCAGGTTGGCTAGTGCAGGTGCTGGTGCGCGGTGCAGGTGGTGAGCACGCAGGCTATATAGCTATATAACGTGTACAACACAAGCCTCCGTACCTGGCAGTAGTCCGGGTACTGCTGGGGCGCCAGGTTGGCTAGTGCAGGTGCTGGTGCGCGGTGCAGGTGGTGAGCACGCAGGCTATATAACGTGTACAACACAAGCCTCCGTACCTGGCAGTAGTCCGGGTACTGCTGGGGCGCCAGGTTGGCTAGTGCAGGTGCTGGTGCGCGGTGCAGGTGGTGAGCACGCAGGCTATATAGCTATATAACGTGTACAACACAAGCCTCCGTACCTGGCAGTAGTCCGGGTACTGCTGGGGCGCCAGGTTGGCTAGTGCAGGTGCTGGTGCGCGGTGCAGGTGGTGAGCACGCAGGCTATATAACGTGTACAACACAAGCCTCCGTACCTGGCAGTAGTCCGGGTACTGCTGGGGCGCCAGGTTGGCTAGTGCAGGTGCTGGTGCGCGGTGCAGGTGGTGAGCACGCATGCGCGCCGCGCGGGTCACCAGCACGCCGTCCGCCGCGCTCACTCCGGACCCTACCACCAGCACGGACGAGTGATGCTCCGCTGGGGACACACAAATTATAGAACATTATTGGTGGTAGGTCCAAGGACGGATCCAGCTTTTACGCCAGGGGGGAGGGGGTCATAAAGCTCATACATTAACGTAAAATATATGGACGGGGCGGAGAGCACGAAGTCTTGTCACGAAAGTGTTCCGCAGCACCAGTGCAGCGGTTGTGACGTCACAGCACAAGATGACCGAAAGTTCACAAAAAAGACAACATTTCTTATCACCGGTAAGTAAAAATTATATTACTTTTAGTCAATATAACATTTATTTTAACATTGTTGAAAAACGATTTCCAGGCCGCCACCAAATCATTCGACGTATGTACATATTTTAAATAAAATATAATTTTAAATTTTACATAAACATTACAAAGGCACAAAATTAAAATTATAGTGTGTTAGTTATAGAAGTGTGCAACCTCCTTAAAGGTGGTTGTTTTATTAAACGCTTTCCCCCTTATGCAAAAGAAGTTAGCGCAGTGTTTAGTTGCCGTTAATATGAACTGTCACTTAAAATTTATTCATAACCGTCAAAAATCACTAATCAGCTATATTAAAGCGCACTAACTTTAAAATGGCCGGGACCCATGTTTAAGCAAATTTTAAGCAGAAAGATGGCGGATTTTTACTGTCAAATTAGCGTTGTCAATTGTCATCACTGGTTATTTATTTCAAGTTATAAATAATAAATTATTTTAATTATAATGTGTTGTGCAAAAAGTTCTCTAAGTTGATCGTCGAAATATTCGTCGGCATTAAAATATATAAAGTAGTGAATATTGAATATTGATGTTGATGTAGTTCGAGTGTTCGATGTGGCTGCGGAACTATCAGTAAATACACAGGTAAGCCGAACTGACACTATACTATATCAGCCTATATTTGGGTGCCGGATTACTTTACGTAGCATAGAAATGTATACAAATGGCTATGGTGTGCGGTTTCCTCACGATGTTTTAATGCATGCCATGAGGATTCCCTATCAATAAAAACATGATTCCGAGAAATCAGGTTTGCCCTGGGACTAGAAAGCGCGACCACCGTGTCCATGTTGGCAGCCGCGTCTGGCCCGTTTACCAACAGGCCACAGTGCATTCGAAATGGTCTTATTTACGATTAATTAGAGAAACAAAGTTACTATAATGTTTCAAGTTTCTGCATTAAAACAACCACACAGCTTGTTTGAACTAACCTAATCAAAACCTTTTTACTCATAATTTCAAATTTATCTTATTGAATGGCTACATTCTGATCTCAATGTTAAAATCAATTATTGTTTCAGGAGTTGAACAACAACACAAATATTTGGAGAGAGGTGCTGTACCATCTATATATCCATGGAACATAAAAACAATTTTTGAAGAGGTTAAAGCAAGAAATGAAAGCAAGTAGAAGAAGATAAATAAGAAGACATATTTTTGATCAGTCATCAACATTGAAGTGCATTGAGGACTTAGTACCAATTACCAAAGATATAATGTCCCAACAAGTTTGTTTGTTCATTTTAGCCACAGAAGTCCACTGTTGGTCTCTTAATTATGTTCACATCAAACTTTTGGAACTTGCCCGCATCATGTGGTTAAAAACAAATCATTATTTTGGTCTATAATAATGCAAGCATCAAATTCTTTTTCAATTTGAGTCATGATGTAGATAGATTTAGAGGTTTTGTAAATAAAAATTTTGCACTACATGTACTACATTTTATTTCTTAAGTTTTCATAGTTACATTTATATCAAATATATTTTTCAAATAATGCACCTTTAAAGTAGTTATAGACAATTAAATATTATTTCAAAATTATAATATTTATTACACAATTATTTTTCCTTAACCTTAGTATCTATAAAAGTATGTTGCAAATAATCATATTGCTGTGTATTTTGCCCGGACAATATCCTTGAATATAGGGTAATAAAATATGGTCAGGTATTTTAGTAACAATATGTATTTATTTATTGAAAAATTACATTTATTTAACTATATAATATTTGGGTCCCAAAGTAACAAGCCCCTGTCTTGGGCACTCAACCCTGCAACAATGGGTGTGTGTGGAAGGTTAACAATTTATGAAAACAACATTTAAAAAATAAAAAAAAAGAAACTTAATGTAACTCCAACACTATTTATGTAAGGAAATATGTATGTTAGGATGTGTGTGTGTGTGTATGCATGTGAGAGAAAATGTGTATATTAATTCATTTGTCAATGTAAGACATATACACTACTTGATTGTTGAAGGATTATTTAATAGCATAATTTTCTTCCTTACAGCAGTTCTTTATATCACATTTTTAATGATTGTAGTAGTATAAATTCGGGATTGGAGGTAATGGGAATGTTGGCAAAAATAGATCTGACAGCACTTATAGGTATTTTTATATTATGCTTATTTTGCCCGGCAGCTAATGCAGTGAGATTATTTTGTATAAAATTCTATATTAGTAAACAAATAATTCTATATTATATTAGTAATAAAATATACGTCTCATAAGAAAAATTGGAATATCTTATAACTTTATGTTGTGTGAAGATTATAAGAAAAATATGTGTATTTAGGTATAAATGTCAAATGTTGTTTAGTAGTGAATAATATGAGTTGATGTTCCGAATTCAAATTAAATATAAACACACTCTTCTGATAATCATTACACAACGTTCAACTTGCAAGGTGTTTCAATTTTTCTGATGAGAAGTATAGTAAAGTTTAATATAATATGTAATTGAGTTCTACCAATAATGGTATATTTTCAGGAGTAATTTCTTGAAATCTATTTGCTTAAGTACACTTTGTTTCTTGAATAGTTTCTGAGCCAACTAATATATCGGGTGATCCGGCAAGATATAACCTCTCTTCTTATCCTTGTATCAAAATATTGTGACCGACAACCTTGCTGTCAGTAAATTATGTTTCTAATATAGCCAAATCCATTATTTTCTGAGTGCTGAAAAAGAAACAAATGTTATTACCAATATGTAGCCTTAGGGAAATACAATATGAAGACGTATGTTTAAAATACTTACTACAACAAATAATCATACTTTTGTCCAGTTCGCATTTTAGGCGTAAATATCACAATAACGCCGTCCACAAAGATCACTACATTAGCTCTCAAAAGCACTCCGATTTCAACATTTTAAGATAAATTTATATGTTCAAAAACAAACAAAACAAACAACATAGACAAATACGTTGTCTTTTTTGGATTCCATAGACAAAATCTGTTTGAAATTACAGAGTATAGCACTGAACAGTGAATGATGAGGGAATGAAATCAATTTTTTTCCATATAGTGGCAACATTCACGGCCTAATTTGCCGTATTAGATACTAAACGTCAAAAGGAATCTTATGAATAATTATGCGTGGCTGACCGTAATCAACGTTTTATCTCCTCTTAAAAATATTTAACTAATTTACGTTATTATGGTTGATTAGCGATTTCTTATGAATAAGGGGGTTTATATTCAATGACGTTTTACAAATAGACACGTCATACACTAACAAAATGGCACAAAAAAATGGCGAGATGCGTATTGTTATTTCAATTTGGTTCGAAGAAAGAGTAAAAAAGCAAGAAACATAAGTTAGAAGAAGATGAATAGACATCGTTAGTTACGACACAATAAGTGCCGCACGATTATTGGCCAAAGCGCGTGTGACGTAGCACCAAGCATGAAGTACGGGATGACATGGCAGGAGCTGTCAAACGTTGCCATGAGAGCGAATTTATTAATTTTATTCAATTAAAAATTAAATTAGTGCGTACTTGCGCACTAAATAAAATATTTTTTTTGTTTCACAGTTTCAGAATCATTTGTACTTTTTTTTAAATCACTTTAATCTATTCTTCCGCATTTCGTTTCGAGAATACACATAGTCAGAGAAACGTGTATCCGCGACACTGGTTAAAGCGTGACTGATTGCGCGTGCGGCAATTACCTCCCAAACGGCTTGCCATTATAAAGCTCGGACAACGCATCTATGCTTTATAAACATCTTAGTTTATATTAGCTTCACTTGCATGTTTGTTTGTAATTGTACAAGGCATCTCGATTCGGAACTATATAGGGACGTCTGTAACGAAACCATACCGCGATCTAGATTTCAAGTGGCGCCATCTCTTAACGGAGATTGGAACTATATAGGGCATTTTGCGTATTTATTTTTTAAACATGGTTTGATATGTGCTGTGTGGTAGTAATTGTTTATAAATCGACAGTTGATAAGACAGACATTTGAAAATAAGAAAAAACGCTCTTATAAATAAACCAAACTAAAAAGTAGAAAATAAATAATAGTTTAAAAATACCAAAAAACACGCTTTATATAGAAAACCCAACTAAAAAATAGAAAATAAATTTTAATAATACTGAATTAAGGATAGTGTAAAAAATTAATAAGAAAAAAATATTTTTTATTGTAAAAAAAGCGTGGGGTGCTTTTTAAGATATCGAGCCATTACCGCCATTTTAGCGCAACCGACAAAAAACAAATTTTACAGGAGAAGGTTTTTGTTAAATATTTTTAAAAAGAAATGTGTAATTCAATTGAAATATTATATACATTAATTATTTTTATACATTTAAATATCTAATTCTTCCACAGGTTTGGGCAGGTTTGGGTCCGTTGTGGCTTAAAATACTACTTTCGATAAAAAACGCATTTTTGACAAAAGTGTCGCTTACTATAATTTGGCGGTAAGGGCTCGATATTATCAAAATGATAATCCTTCTACTTATATCTGTCGATAAAATAATTATATATATGCACCCCACGTTTTTTTTACAATAAAAAATATTTTTTTCTTATATACAATAATCTTAATTCAAATTTTTAAAAAAATATTTTCTATTTTTTAGTTGGGTTTTCTATATAAAGCGTGTTTTTTATTTTTTTTAAACTATTATATTTTTGTATTTATGAATATATACACCATCATATTTGCTATATTACCGTGCAGCGAATGCAGCGCCCTCTCGAAGGTGGCGAGGTCGTATATCGCATGTGGCACATGACGCAACACGTTGGGCCTGTCGCCACCACCGCACGCCACCACCACGCGGCTACACGCCACCACTAGTGGACGACCGCCGTTGATCTCGCGACTGTGGACGAAACATCGTCATTCAGGGAACTGTTGGAAATGACGGTCGGACATGATGGAATACGTTGAGTCTGACGCTTTCACCACGCAACTAGACGTCATTAGTGGACGACCGCAGTTGATCTCGCGACTGTGGGGAAAACATCGTCATTCAGGGAACTATTGGAAATGACAGTGGGGCATGACGCAATAAGTTGGGTCTGACGCTACCACCATGAAACTACACGCCACTAGTGGACGACCGCCATTGATCTTGCGACTGTGGGGAAACATCGTCATTCAGGGAACTGTTGGAAATGACGATGAGCGTATATATGTGTCGCTTGAATTTGGATAGATCTTATATGGCGCCGTAGAAATTATGCCCAGGGCGTCGTTAATGCTATAACCACTATTGAAAAGATTCTAAGTCAATTAGGAATACTCACGCAGTGACATAGAACTTCGCCCCCAGGGGACAGTTGGGTTGCGAGCACGGGGGCTCCGGACAGGGCGGAGCGCGACTCACGTTGGTCACCACCACCCCACTGCGGAAGTAACGCTGTGGACAACAAAGATAAATATGTACCAATATGATCAAGTAAAAGTGATTCATAACATCAGATTAAATGTACACTAATATTGCGAAGAAGTGTTTGTTTGAATGCATCATTCAAGATTACTTTGAAATAATATCATGCATGATATTATTTCAAAGTAATCTAATAATACATCGATGGGGATCCATTGGAAGACCTATATTCAGCAATGAACTTCCTTAGGCTGAAGAGAGAGAGAGAAGGTACAATAGCATCAATGCCAAGCATAAAATCCTGCCCCAATCTTAAATAACTCATTAGAGACTTTCCCGCCCTCACACCCACCACTGCAACTCCTGTCAGCCAGGATCAACAGTGGCACACAAAGAATTGACACCGAGCTCCGGAGCTCGGCGAGTCTCCCAGGGAGCCTAGCTTGTCTAACCCGCATCGAAATTAATCAAAAAGAAAAACAAAAGGAGGAGTTGGAAACAAATAGTAGTAAATAACTGATTGGCAAAAATATCAAACACTCACCTGCAACTTACAAGCGTGAACATATCTCCTGCAATAGTTCGCTACAGCCCTGGCGGACAGCCTGCCAGCCCCGGCATCAGCATGAGGAGGCAGGGTGAGCCAGGCGCCAGGAGACAAGGTCTTCACTCCCGGAGGGAAAGTATGCCAGGCGCCTCCAGGCGGCCCTCGGCCCAGTACCAGGTGTTCCACCACCTTTGACTCTTCAAAACGCCACTCGATTAGCGAGTCAGCTGGGATGCCCAGGTCTGCGCATGGACGGAGAAGGTTGTCCATCTGAAATTATGTTAATTGTTGGGCTTTTTCTTGTAAAGGGTATTAGAATGGAATGTTCTAGCCTTATCACTTTAATTAAAGAGATTTATGATTGTTCGTATAAGTAGAAATTGACAGCGTCCGTGGCGCAGGTGGAAGCCGCCTGTGAAACGAGAGACGGCGGGTTCGATCCCCGCACAGAGAGAAATGTTTATGCGGCCTACAAATATTTCTTTCTGGTCTGGTTGTTTGTGGGTCCAACAACTCTCGTAGTTTCTGATACCTAAGACACAAGATTAAATTGATCCTATTGTGGGTCTATGTATGTGACTGTTGGGTGTATTTATTTATGATACGCATGTAAGACTGGTTAAGCTCATGATGTTAGATGACTTGTATCAGCCCATATACGTCCCACTGCAGGGCACGGGTCTACTCTACAATCGAGAATACGATTGAGAGTGGTTAGGCCATATAGTCCACCACGCTGGCCTAGTGCGGGTTGGCGGACTTACATACCATAGAAATTCTTATGAATCGCTATGGTATGCAGGTTTCCTCACGATGTTTTCCTTCACCGTTTTAGTGCGTGGTGATTGATTATCAATACACACATGACTCCGAAAAGTCAGAGGTGTGCCCTGGGATTCGAACCCGCCACCACCGTGAACATGTTGGCAGCCGCGTCTAGTCCGTTTACCAACAGGCCACCACGCACTTGTTAGATGACTTAAAACATCGAAATTAGCATTGAAATGGCCTAACATTTGAACATACTAGTTTTAGTAAAATTACTTATGGCGATTTATAAAATATCATTTTCCGTGCATTTATTGTAACTTTACATGTGGGTAGGTGACAAAAATTTAGTCTCGGGCGGCGACGCATCAACCGTCAGTTCGATATTGATATTGATATGAGTGAGCTTCGTGATACAGCTCATTGTGTTATTTCCATATATTTCGAAGTTCGGTTGTGGTGTGATTGTGTTTTAGTGTTAGTGCTTCATCCGGCCCTTCTGAGCGGTTGTTCAGGTAAGTGTTTCTTTTAATTGTATACTGATTATATCAGCTCATGGTTTCGGCTATGCATGGGAGAGGAATAATTTTATACATTGACGTGCTAGAGTCTTCAATGGAGAGGGCTTAAGTGTCAGTCCCCCGTATTGACCTAATGCGGGTTTTTCATTACACGTTAAGTTATTTTAATTATTTTACGACTTTCTTCTTTTAATTATTTTTAGTATAGAAGTTTCCTCGCAATATTTTCATTTACATTTAAAGCACCTATAAATCTAACAATACACTCTAACTGAAAAGTCAGAAGTGTGTTCTGAGATTTGAACCCGCGACCACGACAAATAGCGTCGGACCAACCCAATCCTCATTACAATTTTATGTTAATGAAAACCTTACACAAGATATAATGCTACATTGTATAATAATTAATATACACGTGTCCATGTAAAGTCAGCAATATATGTATGTGAACGTGGGGTATATTTATCATCATAAAATACATTTAACAAACAGCAATAATTATTAATTACTCCGGTATTTTCCATACTTTCACAAACTCTTCAAAGTCTAATAACAATTTCCCTACTTATAAATTATCAGTATAATTGAGAAACAATTATAAATTACTTGTTGTGACAATTTCGACACTTGAAATTAAGCATTGTAAACATACACTCATGCACAGAATACTAAACTAACAGAAGTCAAGCTCCATAAAAAGCGCGCTAAATCAACGCACACATTGACAGCGTTCACCGACACGATATTTCAAACCAGTCGAGACCACTGCGAGCGCGAGTGTCACCCGCTTGGGGCACGCAAATATTGAGATGTTTTGTGCAAAGATGGAGCGAATGAATAAAAGTTATTACACTTGTATATAAAACACCAGATTATAATAATTGAATATAAATTTCATTAAAAAAAACGTATATTATACAAATACAATTTAAAAAACTTAGAATAATGACAGATACATTCTCAGCGAGTTCATAAATAAAATTAAAATTTATTTATTGTATTATTGTGTGTTATATATTTTATTTGAAAATTCAATCAAACGATAAGAGTGCTATTAACACGATACGTGTTTTCGCATAAGCCAGAGTTAACAACCCTAGTGCGAACGCCGAGCGTAGTGTGAGTGTGGCAACAAAAGTGAAGTACATACACAAACTTGACTTCTGTTAGTACTCTGTGACTCATGCTAATCAATTTGAATACGTTTTAAGTATCTGCCGAGTAATTTTATTAATGAGATGGCAACGTGACATCAATACAATTGATGTTAAGTGCATTGTATAGGGGCTACTCCAAACTCTATTACGAATTTTGAATGTTCGAAATTGAACGACAACATATAAGAAAAAAGTTACCCGCTTCTAATATTCAATACTATTCTCTATACTCGTAAAACCTATCAGTTCGAACTTAGTCTAAGATTGCGATGTGCGATATAAAATACGAACATTTTGTTCAGTATTTAGGCATACTCGTTTTACGTAGTTTTACGTGCGATGTGTTCAACTACAGACCAACCCCGCTGATCGTCTACTATCTTTTGGCGTCCGATTGCGTTGTTGTCACAACTCACGATATTAGGAACAGTTTTCTTCACTTTTAATATATTGGATATGTTGAAACTATTAAATTACAACTAAAATGCTTGTCACTACATAGTATAAAACAAAGTCGTTTTCTGCTATCCCTATGTATGCTTATATTTTTATTTCAAGTATCCGTTGTACATACATATGTATTTATATAATTCCATGGCCTTCTAGAACAAATGTTCTACAACGCAGACAAAGCCATTAATACCAACTAATGTTTTTGTGTGTACCACAAAAAAATTATAAGTATCGCCACGCCATGGCTGGGTTAAACGGAAGGTCGCAAAAAAATACCTGTTTATAACATTGATATACAAAAAATAAGCTTAGGGATACAATCGCATGATTAATGGTGTGTAACCATTGCTTGAATATTATTGTATATTTGTCAGCCTCTGTGGCGAAGTTGGTTAAGAAACCATCCGAAATTAAAAAGGACTCAGGTTCAATCCTTGCTGACTTAAATTTTTGTGTGAACTAAAACTTTTTCTTGGAATTTGAATGTCTGACCAAAAAATCTGTCATCGTTTCTGATATACAACACATTTGTATGATTGTGTGGGATTAGAACTATAATAGTCCAATACATAAATATGTAATCTAAGTAGTCCTTCCATTTCTAATTATACTGACTAATCCTTGGGTGTGAATGTATAAAAAAAATCCGAGATGTGATTAATACGTCACATATAAACCACTATAAGTTTTCTTGATGCTTCATTCATTTATGTGTAAAATATTCAGACGATCAATAAAAAAAACCTGACTGTTAGTAGCAGAGTAAATTATCTGATGCCAAATCAGTATTTTTAACCGTATGTCAAAATCCCGAAATTTCCCTGAATAACCTACCTATCTATACTATAGCTAGTACATGGAATAAATTTCCAATTCCAATCACAAACAATTTTCATGTGACAATGTACACGCCACCGACCACGATAAGTCATGGTGTGGCGACCTGCCCGATACACTCTGATAAGTGATAACACATCGGTCCACAGGGACGCATGGGGACATCGGGCGAGGGGTCATACCCCCCGTGATAAAATTTAATTAGTGGCACGCCCAGACAATTATATTTAAAATGGTTATAATTTAAGAGATATTAAACAAAAAAATATACTTATCGTAATATTGTGCTTTTATTCAACGAAGTAAAAAAAAAGAGTTGAATGTTTTAATATTTCGATATTTATCGATCCATCCATCATCCAAAGGAAGTCTACTGATGGAAATAGGCTTCCCCTAATGATTTCAACTGTGACCTGTTGGACGCAGCCTGCATCCATGTCATCACTGTCAACACACAACTATCGAAGACTTTCGATTTAAGGCACTGAGGTATTTTTGACGAGAAGACGTCGTGAAGTTTCCCGAACGCTGCCCAACCGAGTTGACCTCTCTCTCGAAATTGGACCTGCCTATTCGGACCACTTGTCCTAAATAGACTTATTCGTCTACAAAATCGAGAGAATATTTTCATATATTCTTTAATATGTGAAAATAAATTAGACGGAATAATTTGTTAGAACTAATAAAACGGAATCGCTAATATTAACGCAATACACTAAAATTACAACGCTATTCACGAATTAAAATAATTAATTATGAAAACAACACATGAAAATAAAATAAGCTTGTATTTAATTCGACGTGAGTTGATAGCATTCTAACTAGAAACATTGTAACAATAAGATAAACAGTTTTATCACTGCAAGTCACGACTTTCAGACAATAATAATAAAAGTTACATAGTCCTAAGATCAACTCTTGTGTCGTGGGTATCAGAAACTACGAGAGATTTTTCGGTCTCACAAACTTATACCCCAATTACATATATGGATCGTATAAATATTTATATTCTTGTTTTGTTTGTGTTTCATGTTAAAATTTATTTAGTTTGTGTGTTTAATTCTTTAAATTTCAATAATAATTGATTACTGTAATTGATTTTATACCATCGTACTATTCAAATAAATAAATAAATTATCTCGGTGCGGAAATCGAACCCGTAGCGTTCCGTTTCACTCAAATAATTACTTTAAAAAACATTACACGCCGATAACCTATTGTGTTAAGAGTTCCTTCAACTCTAAATAATAATCTATTAGTTGATATCTTGCCAGGCGATACAGATCTGTATTGTTATTTTCGTTGGGCAAAACATTTTGTATAAATCGATGATTAATTTGTATCATATTTATATCATATTTATACGTGGATTCATTACCATTGATATAGAGGTGATAGGATAATTCAACATATTTAAAATGGTGCTGAGTCACATAAAACTAACAGCTTTAATATTGAGTTTTGCTTGAAAAGCTGAAGATTTTAAATCACAGTAATTTAATACACCGAATTAAAATAAGACATTTTTTACGGATTTATTTTTATTAATTATTTTTTTACAATCGCGTAAATCTAAAAAATAATAATTTATATACTGCAGTCAAACATACTGTAGTAAAAAAACACTATTGAATTAAAGGATATATTGACCAGTGATAATTGGGTATAGAGACACTCAACACATTACGTCTCGGGGTGATGAGAATAGTTCGACCTGTGCTTAATAATTTCTTATATCAAAGTATTGTTGATCTACTTTCTAAGTGGTTTATTTATAGAAATTGCACGTCTCGTCATAAAAAATCCAGCCGGTGAGTTATCAGTCATATTGACCCCCATGGCACGCCCCAAATCAGACACTGACCTTTCGGTTTCACGTGTCACGATAAGATAAACGATACAATTCCGTCATTACAATAAGTAATTTAAAAGCGGTTATATTGTGTACTTAATGGAACAACGGATGTGAATTTTTACTGTCACGGCCCGAGCCATCCTAATGCCATCCTTAAAATAATTTTATACATGTTACATTTAACGATATATAGAAAAATAACTTTATTAGTATATATTTTAGCACTGTATTAACATATAACCAAACCAGTCAACAAACTGAGTGGTCAGTTGGTAGGTAAAATGTTGTCAAATGGTCCATGTTCTTATTGTACCTTATTGTTAGTTGAAGTAGGTAGTGGATTTCCTATGTCACTTGCATGTTCCATACTTTTATCCTGTGTGTGTGACTAATAAATCATATTTGTTCTTTCTTTCTTTCATGACTGAAAGTTTAAGAACCACTGGTCTAGACAGATTATCGGTTTTCAAGCAATTCGTACTTTCTCCCTATCTTGTAATTAAGTGATTAGAATACCGACGCGATGGTAGAACCAGTGCCATCCAAAAATATTACACATCAGCGTATAATTTCTATCTTTGGTCAGTCGAAACAATTATGCCGGCCTGTCCCAAGAGGTATCCACCCTCTCACTATCTAAAGTCTCAATTGCGTCCGGCACACAGCCGACAGACAGGGGGCCATCCATAAATTACGCCATACGACTTTCATGATATTTTGGCCCCTCCCGCCTCCTTGTACAGCTGGTCACATTTGTGGACCCTGCTTAATGTGATGTCACATATTTTGCAATTTTAGACGGACAGAATTGCAACTATTTTTGTGTAATGTGTTGTAATACTTGGGTATAAAATCCCGTCCTATCTTAGGATTTTTCCTTAACCTTCCAAGGTTCACAAGACCAGGATCATCAGATGCTTACCAGCAATGGGATGGGGTTCTGACATCGTCCCTCCAGACCTTCCGCCAGCTCCAATAGGTCTGCCTCGTACAGGCTCTGTCCTAGAGGCAGGTTTGATAATCTAGAAGAAGAATTTTTTTATCAATTAGTATTTTTAGTTTCCGTACTGTTTCAGCATCACTTTGTGGAAAATGTGATAATTATAATAAACTAGGATTAGGTAGAATTTTGGTGCTAAATCATGGAACTTCATTTATTATATTAAAACCTTAAAAATCTTGATAGCTTTTTTTGACTTGCGTAAATTGTAGCTTAAACATATTTACAATTTTCTAGAAATTTCAATCTTTTTGGAATTCAAAGATTATGACGAAATCTACTTTTTCAACATATTTAAGCTGTATGTTATACTAATTCATCTGTATTAACAATTTTATAGTGTGTGGGATCCTCTAAATCATTTTCTCTATTTCTAATAGGTACGTATGATATACCATTAATCCATGTGAATTTCTAGATGTTTCTTATCTTCATGGTTTCCTTTCCAAGTATCGCTTGGAAAAGCATTATGCAGATATGTGTTTATGACTATATTGGGCCATATTAACCTATCGTAAATTGCCATGGATCATATTCAATAGCTTCATTATAAATAAATAAACACACAAAAAAGACCACAAACATATAAAAAAAATATTTTACAAACAAAATGGCTCTTTCATAAATCTTAATCTTATATTAATTAGACGAACATTTGTCTAGGTGCGGGCATCGAGCCCGCTGCATGTCGTTTCTCAGTCATCGTCTAACCAACTGGACCAGTGTGATAAACTATTTTTACTTCCTTGGTCAACCAGATCCCTACTTTTAAATTAAATGAGTCTAGAAGTCTCATAGCCGTTCTCTATAATCTATCTATCTTTAACATGAGATTTCAATAGACATTTCGACCCATTTAGTGTTTCAGTTAACAAAGATAGAGAATTATAGATAGTATATTTATATATACCTAGGTAAGTTAAATACATATATCTATCTTCGTTTAACAAAGCGTAGAATTGTACCGACAAAGTAATGGTAGTTATTATATCCTCTTGCAAAAATAAATATGATATAGAGAATTGCCGTTACAGTGGATTATTTGTCTCCACCGGTTTCTGTTCATCGCTTCTTCCACTAAGTTTTGAAACCTGGTGGCAGATGAGTCCTCAATCTGGTCTATCCATGCATGCGATACATCCAATGATGACTACGACCCTCAGATATGAGAGACCGACTGCAGAGAGAGAGGGAAGACTTAGAACTTAAAGGTGAAAAGACTAAGTCCTATAAACTCACCTGGCTCTGAGCATTTCATCTATGGGCAAATCATCTGGTATCTGTTTGAGGTATGGCACATTGCCTGCCAGCATGAATGACGTCACCATACCGCTGGGACCGTTGCCTGTCGACAAATATTACTCATTATTCTTCCATATCACAATTTTTTTATGTAGATAATTCTGTATCCATATGTGTCCCACTGCAGGGCACGGGCCTCCTCTACAATCGAGACAACGATTGAAATTTTGCCTGTCATATAATTACACATAATATGACAAAATACAGAATCTTCGAAATAGGCTAGAGTCGCTTTTTTATTACGATAAATGGCGAGACGAGAATGCCGTTCGCCTGATGGTAAGCGATACAACCACTCATGAACAGTAGCAAAAACAACACCATGAAATATAAATAAATGCTTGGCATTTCACTGTGCTCGCCATCCTAAAAAAAATATTTATTACGTCCAGCGGTTACTCTGGCTACAATGTCCTTCAAATCGAAATACAACAGTGCATTTACACTGCTATTTGGCGAGAGATAGATATTGCATTGGCCACCAGTAGAAGAGATTAATGACAGTAGATGAAGCGAAAGAAGTAATATGTAGTGAAGGTGGTGCTCCAGTCTCTACTTACCCTAATGGGTACAGAGGCATGAGTTTATTTATGTATACAGAATGATTGGATGTGCCCACCAGACACATTATATTGAGTATTGTCCCATTTTCTTTGTTTTTTATCGATCAAATCGATAAGAGTAGGAAAAAAGTAATTGAAATCCTTTTTCAAATGAAATCAATTTGAATAAGAGTTTACGTAGATGCTACCTAGAAATTAATTTAGGTTACTCTTTATTATTTTATTGGACACAAGAGGGGAAGTTGAAAAATAAACTGAGTAATAGCCACATTTATTTAAAACTCCGTGTTAAGTGATGAATGCGAAATAGACCGGATTAAAATCAGGTTTGTAGGACATGACTGTAAAGCACATGATGGTTAATCCGATACTAATTAGGTGGACTATATGGATGGCCTAACCACTCTCAATCGTACTTTAGATTGTGTCGGAGGCCCGTGCCCTGCAGCAGGACGTATATGGACTGCCAAAGAAATCAGAAAGATTATTCACAGTCGAGATTCGATCATATTTTGCTAGTCGACACAATTATTCCTGGTCAAAATTATAGTAGTATATTTTAGCGAGCATCTAAATGCATCGTGGAGACATAATAAATTGGAGCACAGAGCTCTTCTGTATTTATTCACATCGCACGACCCATCTGCATGTCGCCAGACGATGGGACTTATTGCGGACGAAACGACATTATATAATATCTTATTACTTTCGACATTTTATCATAATGTATCATGATTGTATCGAATGGCATTTGACCGCCTTCTGATATTTCAATATTCTGACTAGACATTGCGCTTACCATCAAGTGTAGTGCAGTCACATTTCCGTGCCAAACAAATAACAACTACAGGAGACAAGATCTATCATAGTGCCCTGCGTAAGTGTATCGCGTTTCGGGTCTTTTATGTGTTTGTATCTGTATCTGTATCAGCCCATATACGTCCCACTGCAGAGCACGGGCTTACTCTACAATCGAGAGTACCATTGAGATTGGTTAGGCCATATATTCCACCACGCTGGCCTAGTGCGGGTTGGCGGACTTACATACCATAGAAATCTTTGATGTGTGTATGCGGATATTTTGGTTAGAAGCATGAGTGAATGAATGTACATATATTTATAGTACATATTATGTACATTAAATGCTGTGATTAAAACCAAACATGTTGTAAAATTCTTGAACATAAGCAATGAAAGCAGCTGTTAAATTGTAATAAATTACCGTTTAACACCGCTTTATCAATCGTGTATCAACGTAATTGGGTATTTGAACTGAAAATTCTTTATTCTTGCTCTTTACATTCGAATGAGATCACTTATTCCTCGTAGTTATTTACCGAAAATGCTATACTCAATGCAATAATTTCAATACTTATTCTAATTGCACTATCAAAAATATTATTCTTTACTCTGACTTTTACTGACGAGTAATTTGACTTTGAATTTGAATTTTTACTTCAGCAAAATTCCTCGCCAATCTTTAATATGTAGCATGCCTGTCCAGCCACTTTCTCTATTACTAATTTATTAAAATTTCCATGCTAATAATTGTCACAAATATCGAGTGATACTGAGAATAGTCACGGCGTCGTTCGCCTGACCCCAGTGACAAGATCCCGCCACGCGCCGTCGCTGCCAATGCTCGACGTATTCAGTTACATTGCTAATATAATGCTCTGTTATTGTATAACAAGTAGGTTATATACAACACTAGCGGTCCGACCCGACTCCGCCCGAGTTCATATGCGTTTTTTTGAAAATAGTGGACTATGTAGCCTAACCCCTATCAATCGTACTATCGATTGTAGAGTAGGCTCGCGCCCTGCAGTGGGACGTATATGAGCTGATACAGATACAGACTTGTTAAAGCCTTCGGTTGTATCTTTAAAGGTGACAATATTACCACTGATAGTAACAAGATTTTTAATAATAACATTTTTAGTTCTTTCCTTTCCTTCAAACAGAAACGGGTAAAGTGATTTCACTGCAAATTAAATTAAATGCAGAATACTGAAGAGAAGTTCCACTTTTGGTTCGACACAATTATAGCAACCAACACGACAACCGATTAATTCAAGTTGAACCCGAAACGAAAAGCACTTGCGCAATTCATTAAGAAGGGCTTTAATAATTATGTACAGAGGTCGCTATGCATACTGATATAAATATCTTACCATCTGGCACCTATATTACAAAAATAACATGTACTAGTATTCTATAAAATGACTATTTAAATTACTCACCAATTACAACAACTTCTTTGTAGATCACGTCGTCTGATAGACTGTGTTGGCACGGTTTCACGTTGTCTTTCATTTTTTTAATTATATCAGATCCTATTTCATAAATACTCTTTAGTTCCAGCTCTGCTCTACGCCCGGCTATATTTTTAATCTGTGTCCTTGTTTATCCAATAGCCGTCGAGTATTACGAATTCTAAATTCAAATTTAAATGCAATTTTAATAAATACTTCTTTAAATAATATCACAGGCAGTTTAAAGTCTTACGGACTATGGTTTGTCTATGGTTTTGTGTTTTTCCTCCTTTTTATCAAACTAAAGAGGTTGGTAGCTGCCGTTTTTTGTCAGTTTTCCTTACGAATAGCGTCTCTATGGGTCGGTGCTTATCTGAAACAAGAAAAACAAGCGTTAATTATGGTATTATTTTAATGATAACCTTCAACCTTACAGCGAATATTTTTGATTTTGCTACACTTAAAACAAACACATTCATGAAATAAACACACCCAATAATCAGTCTGATCTTTGGTCTTACAACTGATAGAAATAGATTTCATTTTTTTCCCTACAGGAGTCGAACACGCGACCTCTCATTTCGCATCCGGCTTAACCAACATCCCCACGGAAGCTTTTAAAATAATTTGACCCTCCAAATACGCAATTACTTAAAAAAGGGCATGTTTCTAGAACTTCATCAATTCAAGTAAACACCCAAAAATGGCGACATAATTTATTCTTTAGTAGCGTCCCGGCATAAATCACTATTGAAGGTCGCAGATACGGTACATTGCGGGTCGATACATTTACATAATACAACTTATTATCGACGTCGGTATATGCGTCACTTATACTGTGTTCTGTTGAGGATTATTACGCAAAATTTTAATAAAAAACAATGTTTTTTTTTATTTTCCTTGGTAGGTGTTACAACATGAGTTTGTCGGAAGGTTAAGCCTTTGTTTGATTCTCAGTTAGGGCAATTTATATTTCGAGAAAATCTTAAAGCGAAAATAGTTTTTATATGATGTTTCTAAGGAAGTAACGGATAGAAGAAATAATCCAAATATTAATATTAAGAACAAAATAGTATCAGCAACCTAAGTGAAGTACCTATACATATAGTAAAACAAAATAAACGTCAATGACACAGACACGCATTATAAAATATTTATTATTTCATATATGTAAAATATATATAGATAAATATTATGTAAAGTGCTCGTATAAAGTAGCATAATTACTTAATTAGCGTAAAAAACAAGATTCAATTTTATTTTATTTTTATCTTGACAAGTAATGGTCGGTGAGTTGATATTAATGTGGATACATTAACTACACAGCAACAGAAATCAAGATCAAAATCCTATCTCGGACTGTAAAGTGTTGGTCGCAGGTTCGAATCCAAGCCACACATTTGACTTCTTAATGTTTTCTGCGCAATTATCCACTGACAGCAAACGTGACGCAGTTGGTTAAAAACCAGCTGATAGGCGAGAAGCTGTGGGTTCGATTCCCATACTGAAACAAATATTTATGTGCTCCAAAGTATTCGTTTCAGGGGCCCTACTATATAAATCCGAAGTTCGAATCTTCGTGACGTTTTTCGTTTCGAAACCTACTCTGTAACACGAAATTCGAAACTTCGCATCGAAGAATGAATTATTACAATATATCGGCAATCCGAACATTTACGTTTTTATTTACTATATTCATCCGAAACAAAGTTCGAAACTTCCCCAGTATTTTCAGAGCCTATCAATGCAAATAAACAAATATTTTCTCTTTATAATATTTTTTTAGTTTAGTATTTGTTTAGATTATGGAAACGAACTCATGACCCCTGCGGTGGTATACTGTTTTCGCATGATTGAAACACGCGGCTTCCAATTAACCATTCTGCTTTTAACATGATATCTATCATACAATGTTGTGATTCATAAATCTGCTTTTAATGCTGACGTTTAGTGTTTTATCAATGTAGATAATATTATCAACTCATTTACTCACTGCCCGCAAAATGCCAGCGTAGTGCACTGTATGACCTAACCACCCCCCCGCCTCAATCGTACTGGGGCCCTACTATATTCATCC
The DNA here is from genome assembly GCA_023078785.2 of Hyles euphorbiae. Lineage (NCBI taxonomy): Eukaryota > Metazoa > Arthropoda > Insecta > Lepidoptera > Sphingidae > Hyles > Hyles euphorbiae. The sequence goes on from CM041048.1 coordinate 11,785,563, forward strand.
GAAACGAAGTTCGAAACTTCGGACGCTCGAAGTTTTTTTATCAGATACGAATGTATTTACTTTGTAAAAGTTCGAATTTGTATAACGTACATCGTAACCATAAGTCTATGGTTACGACCATAAGTCAATAACGACCATAAGTATATGTAGGTACATTCGTATCGTATAAAAAACTTCGATCATCCGAAGTTTCGAACTTCGTTTCAGATGAATATAGTAGGGCCCCTGGACAGATTTGAAAAATTCTTCCACGAATAAAATCTTACATTGCCCCTGATAAACATAAATAAATAAATAACACCCAACAGTCACATACATAGTCCTGACATCTCACTAATATCTAGTCTTGTGTCGCGGGTATCAGGAACTACGAGAGACTACGCTCTCACAAACACCCAGACCCGAAAGAAATATTTTTTGGCTGCATAAAAATTCTCTCGGAGCGAGGATCGAACCGCAACCTCTCGTTTCACAGGAGGCACTTAACAAACTGCGCCACGGAGACTGTCTAAACATGAGCGATAGAATCTTTTCAAAAAATTAACTGCACCCGGGCGGAATCATACCACAATAAAAATAATACACTCAATAGTCAAATACATAGGTAGTCCTAACTCTACTCTAAGATGCTATACCAATGTCCTATCAGAATTTACGGAAGAATTTTAGGGGCAAAATCCAAGCTTGAAGAACAATTTTGCTTCATTCGGGAATCGAACCTACGTCCTTTCGTTTCACAATGAATGTCTTGACCAATTGCTCAACAGACAGTATTGAATAAATGTAGTTATAAAACATGCAGCTTATTTAAATTGCGTTGGTACACATACGCAATATATCCGTAATCACTAATTAATACCGTAATATATTATTAACTTTGTAGTAAACCATCTGTATTGACGTCACAGTCAGTTGTAAAATTATACTCCAAACAATTCTACATCACACCCACAATCATACCTTACAATTATATTTGTGCCAATTGCACTTAGGTTGTGCATTATTCAACGGACACACCCACATTAAAACAACTGTAAGCCAGGATCGTAGTAGTTCTGAGTAACACCTGCCTCATATTTAATACTTTCTATAATACATTCTATAATATTACACAATTCATATTCACAATAAACATGGGCAATAAAATCTACGCGCTACGTATTGCGCAGTAACCTACGAGGTGAGAACAACGCTATTATAACCTCAGAGTGCTACGACGAACTCAGTGAGCTACAAAGAACTCAATTAGCTACGAGGCACTCATAGAATTACAAAATATTATCTGGAATCTGTAGCTTTTTAAAAGATAATTAAAGGTTATGATGTAGAATATAGTAAAATGCATATAAAAATAAATATTACAAACATTTTTTTTAATTAACCTGTTTTATCACTACTATCCGCGAACTACAATTAACCCTTAATTGGTCGCGTGGGGTGTCATGCACCCCAGAGCAGGTTTTCAGGCTCACAACTTTTTAAAATTTAAATTTAGGATGCTGGTCTTCTAGGTAGCTTCGTAAACATGTAAAACGTACACGATTCAGTTGCGAGCGGCGCTCTGTTGTGGACGGTTGGGCTAGGAGAGCGTATTTGGGGTGCACGACACCCCAGGTGACTGTTTGTGTGGTCTAAATTCCGAGGTAGTGGATGACTGTTAATTTCATTATTTCCGTTTTAAAACATTGTATTATTGACGGTGAGAAAAGAAAGCCCGAAATTATTCATTTTTATAATAAAACGAAAGGGGAAATTGATACGAACGACCAAATGTACGCCAGATATAATGTAGGAAGACGTACCAAAAGATGGCTGATGGTGATATTTTTTCATATTTTCAATATCACAGGTATCGATTCCTATATTATATACAAATCTAAAATTGACTCTAATGTGTCCCGAAGAGTATTTTTAAAGCGACTGGCTGTTAATTTAGTCAAACCTCACCAAATATCAAGAGCTAGCATACCCTACCACGACCGCTGCAAAAACGACTAAAAACACAACATGGAATTCAGGACAATCATACAAAGTGCTTTGTATTATGTAATAAGGACAGGAAAACAAAGACTGAATGTTCGAAATGCCAAAAACATGTATGCAATGACCATGTGAATATAGTCTGTCAAAATTCTGACGATTAAAACTAGGATACGTAAAAAAAATATATTTCATATTAAAAAAAAAGTTAATTGTGTTAAAAATACGTATAAAAGTTGATTAATATGTAAGTTCAAATGTTCTAATTAATAAAAGTCTGATTTTGCATGTATTTCGTATTTTATTTAATTTTCTAATTCTGGGGTGCTAGACACCCCGCGCGACCGCTTATGCTACTTTTTAGGCGCGCCCAATTGAGGGTTAATTCATTCACTCAGCTAATAAAAACACATCTATATTTAGTTACAAATGACCACACAAACAATATAACCCGACCAAATAAAACAAACATGCAAAACCGAGATGCGACATTCGAGATTTTTCCCTCGCAACATTGTCGCGCAATATGTAAATGGCATTGATTTATTAATGTATGATAAACTAAGTACGAATAAATAAATCAGTCGGTAACATATCGTATACTTTTAACGGTCTTTGTAGGGGGGATAGGGTTGACGACCGCAATACCCCCCTTGAAGTGATTAATTGTCTTTTAAGAGGATCGTTGTGGGTCAGATACTAGGGTTGCCATACGTCCAATTTTCCTGGGACTGTCCCGATTTTTGTGAGTTCCCGTTTACTATTATCACGTATTAGATAAATACACCCTACAGTCACATACATAGACCTGACCCAACATTAAGATCAATTAAGTCTTGTGTCGTGGGTATCAGAAATTACCAGAAACTTTTCGGTCTCACAAACACCCAGACCCGAGACAAATATTTGTGGGCCTCAAACACTCACACAAAAAAGGAGAGGGTTCTCCTTTCGACTGTATCTTATATTTTTTATAACAACGTTTTTTATCACCTCTGAACTAATATTGTTTTAAGGCACTATGTCCGATATTTTTATTATAAAACATGGCCACCCAGACATTTACCGGTTGGTAACAGATAAGCGGTGAGAAATTCGACTGCGGATTACGCTGGAGACAAAACAATTTAATCGGGATCAAAAGGTTACAAGTTCGTTAATATTTTTCCTCCATTGTTCCCCGGAGACGAGTAAATGGAATATATTGAACAACTACATTTGGAAGATGCGTGGTCGGCTTGCCAAAATCGGATAGGAAATAGAAAAAGTATGAAAAAAAGAAATGGCATTATGTCTTCAGTCTTTCCTTGTTTTAACCACGCAGTTCAGTGTAACCAACCCCGTGTGATTCAACCCATTTCTTCCATAGTACAAAGTAACCACAAAATAGCTCTATAATTTAAGTGACAAAAATGCGTGGTAGACCATTCCAGACACCAAGTATTTTACAATATTAACAACTATTGTGCAATAATAGTAAAAGCCCCAGTTTTACGCGGAAACATTCGGAACTACCGAAAGCGCCTTGAAACAGAGTCACGGTTATCGCCGTATCGTCTAGGTTAAAAATAAACTTGCGTAAAGGGACTAATGGAGCGAGAGTAACTGTTTTAGGGCTCGGGCGTTTGGCTAGTCGCTGGGAAAATAAATAATAATAATAAATAAATAACACCCAACAGTCACATACATAGTCCTGACCATAGAAATATTTTATATCTACGAAATTAAATCTATTATCTGTTCATTCAGAATTTTTAAAAAATTTTATCTGACATATTAACATGTTATTTAATGAAAAAATATGCTATATGAATATAGTATCTTTAAAATTAATAACTTAATTATGCCCAAAGGAAACCAGATTGAGATGTAATTTTAATATACCGGGTATCTCAAGACTGCTACCGAAAAAGGAAGCTGGGTGGTAGTTTTAATTGATGCAACTAAAAATTTCGCATAGAAACGCGACAGTGATTTTTTATGATTTTTTAAATATCGTTATTTTTGGGTGATAAATCCATAGTTATTGCTAAAATAATAATTTAAACACTTTTATACCTTAGATTATTTATAAATAAAAGGGTATACATTATTTTAGGAAAAAAAAATATTTACCACCCAAATATGGTCATAGGAAAAAAATAACAAAAAAAAATTGACGCTTTTTTTTGCAATTTTTTCTGTTGAATTGTGTCTGAAGTTGCTTTAACTACCACCCGGTTTCGTTTTCGGTAGCAGTCTTGATATACCCTGTATAATATGTATAATTAATTATTCTTTATTAATGTATTTATTTAAGTACGTCATTAAAATGTATATTTGTGACATAATTTTAGCTCACAATCAAATGATAAATGCCAAGGCGACGTGGCATTGACAGGCTGGCAAAAATGTAAAAAAAGAACGATTTTATGAGTTCGTAGGATTTATAGAGGCAGCCGTCCAAAAAACTATAAATTACAGGGTCAAAAGTCTATAAATAATACTATTATACCAAACAGAATAAATGATTTATCTTCGACAGGCGTAACTAACGAGCCAAATGCTCATCTGGTAAACTATACTATTACTGGTGGTAGGTCTATCATATGTCTGGGTAGGTAACACCGCATTGTCTAATCCTAATGTCTAATCCTTCCGCCATACAGCAGTGTCAATTGTGTTTTGGTTAAAAGGACATTGTAGCCAGAGTAACTTCTGGGCATATTGATACTTAACATCTTATATCTCAGGATGGCGAGCGCAATGGGATGTCAAGCATCGCTTTGTATTTCATGGTATTTGGTTTTGCTACTGTTCAAGAGCGGTCGTATCGCTTACCATCAGGCGAACGGCATGCTCGTCTCGCCATACATTGCAATAAAAAATACTGTTTTAACAAGGAAACTTCCTGCTATACAGGTGTGTCAGTACAAGTTATAAGTTCCCATATGTCTAAACCGGTTACATGCTTTTGCCACGATAAAATTCATTCCACAATTTATTTCACACATCTTTCCTGTTCAAATAGAATTGGTATTCGGTCATACGTATCAAATATTCAAAAGTTAGACAGAAATGTGTGACATACAGCTGTGTTTGCTCAGTGAAATTTATTCAAGTCCAACTCGTCATATTCAGTCATAATGTTCCGTAATATTATGTAAAAATAATGATGTCGTATTTTTTATTTAGGTAACTTATTTATTCATTATTCTCTCTCTTGCTACGTATCCCAGCTATAAGGTTAGATAGCTTACAGTATACCCAAAGTGCTTACTATTAGTCACAAATTATTCAATCAACTCAGAAATTGATAAGCTATCCTAATCACTGTGCACCAATCAATAATAAACTAATCAACATTAGTCAAATATTTTGACGATACGTCTTTCACTTGATTGTTCTTTCCTCGCGATTGATCCGTAGATAGCGATCAAGAATAATATTTTTTTATTGTATAGATCCAGCAAACGAGCATAGAAGTCACCTGATGGTTAGTGCTCACTGCCACCCATGACATTCATAAAGCTTGGATTATAACTGTGTTACCGACCCATTAAATCAGGGGAGCGGGAAGGAAAAAGGATGCGAAGAGGCAAAGGCATCAGGAGCATCCAGCAATCTTACTAACCAAACGAAAACTTGAAAGCAAAGCTGACGCTTAGCGTTGGTCTCCTGTGAGACAATAGACCGATCTGTGAGACAGTAGACCCAGACGGCCTGTCGATTCAAGCTGAGTCATGATATACAAAAGCTTGGCTCAACACTTTATAAATTTGTTATAGAAATCGACTGATACGCGTTATTGACTTATTTCATTGGGAATAATTAGGCATGCATTTGAGAGATAACTAATGTATTAGATAAAATCAATTATTATTTACAATTATGTTAATTGATGTGTGGGATTTTACGCATAATTTGACATTAACTGATATTATTACGCGATTAAGCTGGCGGTAGTCACATCTAACAAATAAGTACACTTAGAACCATCGTAATATATTTTACATTCAAGGTTTTGAGTTAAAAACATTAGACAATAAAAATGTGAGTTCTGGCATTGTGTCAAACCACACAAATAACTTGTTATGTACGATAGTTCTGAACTCCAAGAAATACGAAGAATTTCATACGAGTCACTGTATTTTCCTGTAACATATTTTGACTTGGTATACGGAGAATAGGATTTTTTTTTATTACAATGAATGGCGAGACGATCATGCCGTTCACCTGATGGTAAGCGATATGACCGCTCATGAACAGTAGCAAAACCAAACAACACCTTGAATTACAAAGCCATGCCTTTGATTCCACTGCGCTCGCCATCCTGAGACATAAGATGTAAAGTCTCAATATCTCCAGTAGTTACCCTGGGTCCAAAGTCCTTCGAACCGAAATATAACAGTCAATTTACACTACTGTTTGGCGGGAGAAATAGACATTGCGGTGGTACCTATCCAGGCGGTCTTTCACGTATGAGAGACCTTCTACCTCTGTTGCCTAAGACCTTGGGGTGCTGTTGTTACTTTGCCTTGTGTAAAAAAATCAGTGATATATCCAGTATCGAGGCACCAAGATATAAAGAATAAATTATTCGATGGAAATCACTGGCCTTCACGACCATGGAAAATTATAGACACCAAGCATACATTAATTGAAGTCAATTCATATGAATGAGTTTACACTTGCGCTGATCAAAATCACTATTAATTCCAATAAGAATGACTTGTCCATATGTACTTCTGATACATTTTATTACTTTTACTAGCGGCCCAGCCCAGCTTCGCTCGGGTACTAATAGATTTCTGTACAATAATATGTACGTATTATACATATAAATCTTCCTCTTGGATCACTCTATCTATTAAAAAAACAGCATCAAAATCCGTTGCGTAGTTTTAAAGATTTAAGCATACAAAGGGACATAGGGACAGAGAAAGCGACTTTGTTTTATACTATGTAATGATAACCGACTTGAAACAAGAGGTTCTCTGTTAGGAAAAACTGACCCAATTTTATTTGTATACATAAAATAAACAAAAAACTTTAAGCGCGTATTTGTATCCTTGGTTATAAACTAGGCCGACGGTTGACGGATCACTGAGCAAACAAACATGCTATTTTTAATGATATTTTTTGCAATATCTATTTTTATCCGCGTTTTTAGAACACATGAGTTAATTAAAAAATAACTAGTTTTTTTTTATTGACCAACAAAATTCCATAATTCATAAATTGCTTGGTAATATGTAAATATATTCATATAATTTTAGGGCAATTTCGATTATAATCATCTTGGAAGACCCGCATAACCACTACACTTAATCAGTTATATTTTTGTCAAAATATTTCAATAGTACCTCTATTTATATGTTACAACTTTATTTAAACAAATAATTTACATACACACATAACAGTCCCATACATAGACCTGACTCCACACAAAGATCAAATCTTGTGTCGTGGGTATTAAACTACAAAAGACTTTTCGGTCTTCCAAACACCCAGACTTCCTATGATTGAATTAATGACAATATATCCTTGTTATTCTCGCCTTTATTGTACCTAAAGTTATATAAAAACTGTTCAATGAGACACAAAACCACAACAATAATGTGGTGAGGTAATTTTCAGTGGGTTTTTACTCCTAGTATTTTTCTGTTTTTGGAACTGCAACAGGGAAGGATGTTATGTGGGAACCTATACTCGGAAATGGAATCCGAGATCAAAAATGTAAACAAAAATGTTATCACTACAATAAAATAATTTTTCATGGTAGTTTATTCACAACTGTTAAAAAAATAGGTTGGAATTATTGTCATTCGTTAAATAAGTATAAAACAAAGCCAAATAAAAATTCTTTGGTATAATATTTACATAAACTACAATTTCAAATTATTTTTTAAGTATGTGAAATAAATGGTACGAAAATATTTTATGCTATGCTATTATGCATAAATTCGTAATCTTAGGCCACTGAAATAAAACTTTTTTTTAAATTTAGTCTCCTTAACTACAAATACGTCGCTTTGACGCGAGCGACACCTCCCTTTAGTTCATTTAGTTGCTTAACTTGATGAATGTGCATCATGTGATAAAGTTACGTCGTCGTGGTGTTGGTTTTACATTTTCTGTTAAGTTTTTGTTCTATACTATACCCAATATTTTTTTGAGAAAATGTTTCATAACCCTGAAATGTCGCTTTTACAATGACATATTTTGTTAGTTTACATTTTTGATCTCGGATTCGATTTCAGAGTATAGTGTTATGCGTATTTTGTAGCATTAGACTAGAAAATTATAGTTTTATTTACTTTCAACAATGGCTTTGCAGGTATGTGTGGTGAATGACAATTTTATTGTTTGTATTTGATTGCTTAGCATCTGGTGGTAGGTCTCTCATATGTGAGAGGCCGCCTGGGCAGGTACCACCGCAATGTCTATTTCTTCCGCCCAATAGTAGTGTAAATGCACTATTGTATTACGGTTTGAAGGACATTTTAGCCAGAGTAACTACTGAACATATTGAGACTACATCTTATGTCTCAGGATAGCGGACTTCCATCCATTGCTTTGTAATTCAAGTTGTTTTGTTTTTCTACTGTTCATGAGCTGTCGTCTTACCATCAGAGAACGGCATGCTTTCCCGCCATTCATTGCATTAAAAACCCCCAGCAGCTTAATCATAATCTAACAGTAAATATCAATATGTAGTTTCACGGGAGAACTATGTAGGTCGCGTTTTCAGACGCATCGCAGACGGTAACAACGGTCGCTGGCTGATGTCCAAAATCTCAGTTTACTAGAGTGGGTGATATTACTCATTCACTATGTTTAAAGTTTTTGGAGAAGTAATAATCTACAAGTCCAATGACTTCCTACTAATGTATATTTAAAAAAATAATAGGTCATCTTTTTATCGCAACTAATTTGGGAGTCGGCGTAACGTCAATTTTTGCACAACCCAATAATATGTTTAAATCTTTATTCAATCACAGAAAATTATATTTAAGAAAAATAAATATTTACACATTCAGCCTTACTCATAGACAGTCAATAAACTATTTTTATTATGGAATGTTTCGTCCGTTCCGAACAATTTTTAAAGTCAGATTGAACCAAGAAACGATTCTGTTTTGATGGACCCAAGATAACCGGCTGACACCGAAACAAGTTGACGAGCTTTACACCCTGTGTTTAGTTCCTCCCCAGGCAGATACGAATACCGAGGAAAAATATATGACTTAAATATTTAACTAGGAGAAAGCACAAAACCTAAAGATATAACCTAAAAAACTCTAACCATACATCGGCCTCTTGAACTGTTTCAGAAACTGTAAAAGATTTTGTCTTCACAGCGATATAATTTAAATAATTATTCAAGGATCTAAAATGGCCTCTACGGGTAATAGCCTTATTTCACAGTCGGTTGCTACTTGGTCCGTAAAAAACTCATTACAAACTCCATACATTTCGGATGCAAGAAAACCCATGCTTCATAAAATTTTATGGTTATACCTACTTGAATATTATCTTATTGGTTAGCGGTTGAATAGATGTTAACCATAGGATCCTTAGTTCGATGTATATTTCGGTTATTTATTCCGTAATTCTAATTCGAGAAATATTTACGCAAAATGGAATGAGACTTTACCTGTATACCATAGCGATTTGTATGTTATGTAAAGTCCGCCAAGCCGGTCTATTCCAGCGTGATCGACTATATGGCCTGACCACTCTCAATTGTAGAGGAGGCTCGTGCCCTGCAGTGGGACGTATATGGGCTGATACATATTGAGAAGTGTGAAGAATACTGAATAGAGAAAAAACCTCGCAATTTGTTTTAGGATTCTAATATTCCTTTCATTTTCCTTCGTGATTAAAACCATCGTAGCGTAAACCCCCATTTTTTTTAAATATAAGGTGCAATTTCGAATACATGTAAAATATTTTCCTTCCTGCTATTTTTTGGTATAATTATTATAATGCGTCGAGGCCGGACCTTTCGCGATAATGAAGGTTTTTGGACATCAGTATTCATGGTGTGACTTCGATGCAATCCAATGTAGACCTTAAAACCCTTTCGCTTGCATTAACATTCAAGAATATGGACATGCTTATGACATAAAATTCTTATTGATATTTCATTTACTTAATAGTTGGAAATTTTAATACTTTCTATTTTACATCGAATTTGCTTTAAAGTGATGTTACAAAATAAACTACATGGCGTAGTTGTGTTACGGTACGGTTACGAAGCTGAGGTCTCGGGTTCGAGTCCAGGGTCGGGCAGTGATATTGGATTTAGATTAGATCAACATCATTTCTATTGAACATAATATTCATAAAATGTTTTTATTCTTGATCCTAGCATTTATTTAAGTCCCAATTAACTACAGCATATTTTAACACTTCATTTGTCACACTACAGCACTTTAAGTGTCGAAATGCTTACACGATTTTAAACCGTGATCTGGCTGGCGAAGTCTAGACTAGTCAATCTTCCTAGCAATATAAAACATTTGGAACAGTTCCAGATGTTTTCAGCTTCCATCGATGATAAACATAAAACAAACCGTGGGTTTTCCAGGTTCACTATATACTTGGACTGGTCTGTCCGATTTGATTATATTGTAAATTATTAAATGATAATACAAGATGGGTTTGAGTTTCACAAGATGCAGAGGATACTGATTATTCGTTGGTTCGACTTCCCATCACTCAGCCATAGTAGACATAACGTAAACAGGTTCGTATTTTAAAAAAATTTAACAAATATTGCTTTGATTTAAACCACTTGTAACTTTTGTAATAATTACTAAATTATAAACTAGATTTGAAAAGAGCAACACTAGAGTTTCTTGCCCGTTCTTCTCTAGAGAAAACCGCTTTCAGAACCGGGTAGTAGATAAAAAAAATGACAATCTAAATGATGTATTCAATAAATTATTTTTATTTTATTTCATTTACTGGTATCAGAGATAAGTTCAATTGGCCTACATAGTTATCGCGACTGGCGATTCTCATCTCTTTAAGTTGGAGCGTGCAATGAACTTTGGATGGAAATCGAGAGGCCGCGATTTCTGTTCCCGAATTGAGACATATGTTCGGCATTATTTAAGAGTTGGATCATGGTCGATGATAAATTATAATAAAGAGCGTACAAATAACTAATTGGTAAAAACCCATGTGTATGCCGTCTATGGGATCAATTGTATGCACAACCAGATTATATCGTGTTCCCTTCGGTATTCTCCTTCTATCTCTATCTGCAGCCTGGAAGTCCACTGCTGAACATAGGCCTCCCCTAAGGATCCCCACATCGACCTGTTGGATCTTTTCAATATTATACGTAAAAAAATCGAGAACATAATAGTTCCGAAAATGTTCAGTTATGTAAGCTGTCTCATAATACCATTAATAAACAAAATCTAACGAAAATGAAAACAATTTTTTCAATTCATTAAGATGTTCTACATCATTTAGATTCAATATTTTTTTACGTACCACCCTGTTTGGATAGTTCTTCTTACGTTACATAAAAAAAAGATTCCGAACCATTGAGATTTGAGAACCTCCTCCTGTTTTTGAAGTCGGTTACAAATAAATACATCCAATGGTCACATACTTAGTTGTGACTTCAGACTAAGATATCAGTCTTGTGTCGTGCCAGAGAAACTACGAGAGACTTTTCGGTCTCACAAATCGAAACTAATACTTGTAGTTCACACGATTTATCTCCGCAGAGATCGAACCCGCCGCCTCACTTCAGAACCGGCTTTAAACAAACAGCCCCACGGAGGCTGTCGAAAAACATTAACATAATAATTGTAAACGATTTGCAAGTCATGGTGAATATACGATATATTAATATAACCAGTATAAAAAACGAGTTAAGAAAAACCTTAGCAACTGTTTTGCATTGCAAATTATTTACGAGTTTCGCTTGGCAACTGTAAGCCAAATTATCTCGCGAATAAACAAAACTTGTTTCGCTTATAAATTATAATCAATACGTCGACTTCCGTAACGTGAAGGCAACCGACAGGTCGTGGGTTTGACTCCTTAAGAGGAATTAATATTTATGGGATAAATCGGAGTGTTTTAATTTTTTTGTTAATTTGTTGATTTAGTGGCTAAGCATATAAATTGTAGAGCTTGAAATTTTGCAACAAATTGTTGGATTTTCTGCACGAGCATATACAAATCGGCCTTATTATTATACTAGCGGTCCATCCTGGCTTCGCCCGGGTGCAGATACATGTTTCAACATGGCGGTCAAAATGCTCAATTCCTACTTTCAATTTAGAGTATCGACCAATCGGACCATCAAAAGCGAATAAAATTTCCTCGTATTTGCCAGAAATATCACTACTGCTTCCCTCCTATAGGTCATAACGTGATGATATATAGCCTATAGCATTCCTCGATAAATGTACTATAAAACACTGAAATGTTTTTTCAAATCAGAGCAGCGGTTCTTGAGATTAGCGCGTTCAAACAAACAAACAAACTCTTCAGCTTTATTATATGAGTATATAGATTTTTGTAATGAGATTTATTTATTCATTCAATGTGTGTACACATTGTCATTACAGGTCTATCTATACCCAATTCGATATGGCGGGACTATGAATCAAATCTAAAAAGAAATAGCATGGACTACATCTTACTCCAAAAATCTCAATCTTCATGAACTTTAAATCAATGTTTAGTTTAAAACGCGGTACACAGCTAGTATATTATAAACAAAAAAACATATCTTCCAATGATACTACACTTCAGGTACAGTCAGCAACATAAGTCGCTGCACACTTCACATTTTTTGATAATCTTTTTATAAATTAAAATTTGTACGTACTGTAGTCGTAAAATATAACCAAGTAAAGTGATCTATGTCGAGAAGTACCTACCATATGATATTGAAAATTATTATTTTGGATGATAAGACAATTAGAAATCTCGTGAATGTGTAGCGACTTATGTTGCTGACTGTACGGATTTTAGTTAAAGAGATAAATCACATGTATTCATTCGTTTTAGACCCAAAAAACAACTACAAATTCTTAGAGTGACCTTTTATTTCAACATGTTCTTTAGTGGATAATGGACAAATGTTTTAGAAGTTTTTTAAGTATAATAAATGAGCTTTGTATGCGTGTGAGAAACATTATCTACTCAAATGTTTAACATTTTACATTTAAATTTTGCGTCTGAGCAAAGCGAGCAGAAAAATAAAAAACTAAACGAAGTTTTTGTAGAGAAATGAGATCACCTCTAAATTATTAAATAATATTATGTAATTACATACATTGTCGTCACGCCTGTATCCCATAACTCAAAAGGGTGGGCAGAGGCTATGGATCTCCACTGCTCTATCCTGACATACTACTCTAAGTTTACTTCCATCAATCTTTCCACGCATTCTCGTCGGTTCAGAAAACTTTTAAGTTAATTTAGTAATAATTGTTATCACCATTTTGCACTATTGAAGGTAAAAACATATCTTGTTTTAATATTTGTTAGTAGGATGTTCGTATTTACTCAGATAGCAGTTTAAGATAAGGTTTATAACATTTCCTAATCCCAGAGAAATCTAATGAGTTGCCTTTTGAGATCACATATAATATATCTTAGCATTTGACGAATGGTGTCTAGTTTTTGAGTGGATGATTAAAGGGTTCTTAAATTGAAAATAACTTACTGAATCCATTACGATATTCTACATCATATAAATTCAGTTATTTTTTATCTATCACCCGGTTCGGAAAGCGGTTTTCACTAGAGAAGAACGGGCAAGAAACTCTAGTGCTTTATCAGTACATACAGTATACATCCCACTACAGGGCACGGGCCTCCGCTACAATTGAAATCATTAGGACATTTAGTCCACCACGCTTACTTGATGCTGTTTGGAGGATATTACGTACCATAAAAATTCTTAAAAATCTCTTTGGTTATTTTAATGCATGTCATGCAAATGTATAATGATAATTTTTAAATTAAACAAGTTTTTAAATTCTTGGCCATGTACAGTCATGTACATCGGTCCAATCAAGTTAGATCCATATGTATAACTAGTATTATCTATACTATCTCTGCCGTCCTTGGAACACATTATGTACATCGATATAACCCCGCTAATAGCGAACGCGATGACGTCATAGGCGATGAATAGCATAATCTGATGTGACGTCATGCATACAATCATGAAATGGTATTTTTAAATTGTCATGGGTAAGCGTATTGATAGTAATTTTATCTTTATTTTTTATACCGAGTATATCAAGAGTGCTACCGAAAACGAAGCTGGTTGGTAGTTTACTTGGAATGTTCGGACGCCATACGTAAAACTTCACTAATGTGCCGAGATACTCCACAAAATATTGGAATCCTCTATCGTACGTCGTAACCATAGACTAAGTTCGGAGGATATGTAATGAAAAACATTACTGTTGAAATGCCAATGCATTCGCTTTATTGTATTTTATGGAAACCAAATATTAATAATAAATATTAGAATTTATAAGATTTTTATTCAGAATTTATAAAAATGCTATGGTATGTAAGTCCGCCAACCCGCACTAGGCCAGCGTGGTGGACTATATGGCCTAACCACTCTCAATTATACTGTCGATTGTAGAGGAGGCCCGTGCCCTGCAGTGGGACGTATATGGGCTGATACAGATTAGAATTTATAACAATAGAACACTTAAAATATTTATTTATTTATTGAAACATAATTTCAACTGTCCTGTGATAGCTATAAATTATATCAACAATAAATAACTTGTAAATGACAATACAGATATAAAAACGTAATTGATAATAATTTAACTGTATCGATTATGGATTTTCATAACCGATAAATAATAGATATGTATTACCCCATTGTTATCGAATGTATGGGATTTTCCATTGTCAACTTAATTATTGGTAATTTCATCTTTATATAAGGATTTTCTTTTGATAAGATATTTTATCTTATGTATGTAAAGTCCGCCAATACGCACTAAGCCAGTGTGGTGGACTATATCGCCTGTGCCCTCTCTATCGTGCTCTAGATTGTAAAGAAAGCCTTTATCCGGCAGTGAGGCGGGTATGGGCTGATACAGATATAGGAGCGTTACTCAATAGTCCGTCACGTCGACAAATATTCGAATGTAAATTAGAGCTGCAGTTTGCTTTTCCCATACTGCAGCATAAAGCTGAATGGGAGACCCATTGTCGGCGCAATAGTTAAGTCACATAATATTGTTGCATAATAGTATTTTTGTCATGTTTTTATTTTATGTATATTTTGTTATTTTGTCACCTACCTATGTATAATGTACGTAAACTGTGAGAGAGCAACTAACTTAAATATATATTATTTCCATAGATCCGCAAACGAACAAACAGGTCATCTGATGGTAAGTGATCACTGCTGCCCATGAATATCTGCAACGCTTGGATCGTGAGTGGGTTGCCAGCCATCTAATAGAGAGGTTTGGTGAAGCCTTAAAATCCTAGTGTAAATTTTATTATGTAGAAGACTAGAGTAATAGTACCCGGAGAAATTATAAGTAGCATTTGTTTTCTTCTTATTCCAAGTAAACGCAGCATTATTATTAAAATTATCGAGAATAGAGTACTGAACATACTGATTGTGAGACTTAAAATCGTATGTCTTAGGATAGCGAGCGCAGGAGAAAGCAAAGCGTTGCAAGGTAATTCATGGTGTTGTTTCGTCTTGCTACTACCCATGAGCGTACCGCTTACTATCAGGCAAATGGCATGATCATTTCGCTATTCATTGCAAAAAAAATACTTCTTTATCTCTATGTTGAAGTACTGCATACATAAAGGAAACGCTTCTGCCTAGTTGCAAGTCTTTGACAAGTCTCTACATGAAAATCCAGTCCTGTTACCCCCTCCAATATCAGGTCAAGACTCTTGTATATAATCTTGAGTACTAATAATGACTAATAGTATTGCATTATCATTATGAAATTTGTACGATAACGTACTGCGTCTTATTGTAAATTGAGTTTCTTATCATTGAAGCTTATTTTCAAGGATCTGTATCAGCTCATATACGTCTCACTGCAGGGTAGTCTCCTCTACAATCGAGAGTACGATTGATAGGCTTAGGCCATATCGTCCACCACGCTGACTTATAAGGGCTAACACATACGAGATTTAGATAACCAAGTAAGTTGCATAATTTACTAATCGCGATTTTTTTTGTCTTTTTATGTGACTTGTGAATTATTTAATATTTGTCTAATGTTGAATTAGTACGCATCAACCATCCACAAAAACTCGTTTTTGTGTTAATTTGCACCGATGTAAAATTTGCTAAGGTATATTTGAAATATTCAGGAATAAAAATTAAATTTAAACGTATGTCAAAAAATCTAACATTTTTATCTCCTACATAAACAGTACTCTATCAAATCTTCTCTGAAAGCTTAACTTTGATTAAATCTAAACTGATAAGCCCTATATCATTAGAAAGTTTGTAAAAATTTGCCAACCACGTGTTACACACGCTTTAATCAAACAATATTTATTCGTCATAACATTCGATAATTTTTGCGATAAAAATAGCACAAATATTGTAAAATGATGCTAATTACTTAGAATGATCGATAACACGTTTAGGACTAGTTTATATTTTAATAGTTTGATGTTAAATATCGACTGCGAAGTGCCAATAACACCTAACAAAGTCATTTACACAATTTTATTTTGAAAAGAGCAACGCTAGGGTTTCTTGCCCGTTCTTCTCTGGCGAAAACAGCCTTGTGAACCGGGTGGTAGTGGAAAAAAAGTGACTGAATCTAAATAATGTATGACATTTTATGGATTCAATAAATATTTTCATTTCAAACTGAAAAAAAGTTAAATTTTGCTAAGTTAAAAAGTAGTTAACGTATTTACTAATGGGGGAATAGTAATAATGTAGGCTTTATATGTTATATTGTATTCGTGTATTTTAGATAGTAGGTATTCGGTTAGATAAGAAGTATTGCCATAGATAGGTTAGAAAATGACAGTTAGGATGTATTGGTACTTCGCCATCGATATAGGCCTCTACAAAGGATCTCTAAAGACCTAAAGTGAACTGTGTGACTTGATGACTTCCTACAACCTTGTGTGGTCTTTCGATACTACACTTGCTACATGCTTTGTGTAAAGGATAATAATTATTACATACATTTTATGGTATGTAAGTCCGCCAACCCGCACTAGGCCAGTGTGGTGGACTATATGGCCTAACCACTCTCAATCGTATTCTCGATAGTGCGTGGTGGCCTGTTGGTAAACGGACTAGACGCGGCTGCCCATATGTTCAGGGTGGTCGCGGGTTCGAATCCCAGGGCACACCTCTGACTTTTCGGAGTCATGTGTGTATTGATAATCAATCACCACGCACTAAAACGGTGAAGGAAAACATCGTGAGGAAACCTGCATACCATAGCGATTCATAAGAATTTCTATGGTATGTAAGTCCGCCAACCCGCACTAGGCCAGCGTGGTGGACTATATGGCCTAACCACTCTCAATCGTATTCTCGATTGTAGAGTAGGCCCGTGCCCTGCAGTGGGACGTATATGGGCTGTCACCACCACCACATTTTATGTAAATTTTTGGTCCCATTATCATTGGAAAAGGCTATATTACGCTAAGTCCATACACATTGAGTCTGATACCTCTTTCGCTTCAACTGTCATCAATTCTTCATGCATGATTATTGGTTAGTGGAAAATGTATGTAAAATACACAAATTTAAAACATAATTTTATGTACATAAATACACAGCAGTAATTAACACACTTTGGCCCTTTAGAGTAAAGTTTGTATCTGTATCAGCCCATATACGTCCCACTCCAGGAGCACGGAGGGTTAGGCCATATATTCTACCACTCTGGCCTAGTGCAGGTTGCCTGAAGTTTGACTTTTGAAGTTTCTCATAGGATTATTTATTTTACATAGGGTAGTACCGTAAACAATTAAAAACCGAATAGGCAAACCCTTACAATGTATAGCTTTAAAGTAAATTTGCATAAAATATTTCATAATAAAAATAACCTTATTACTTATTGTTTATTTAACAATGTAAGATAGTAAAATCTTTATTGAATTATAAAAGTGCTTGAGTGTGTAAACTCATTACAATAATAAACATTTGTAAGCACATTATGTATTTCTTATGAAATGAGCGTAATATTATCTACTTCTCCATTACAATGACAAATGTACATCTAACTAGGATACTTGCGGTCAAACACCCTTTACCCGGATTTTCGGAGGATTTTATAACCTTACTAGCGGTCCGGCCCGGCTCCGCCCAGGTGCAGATACACGTTTCAAAATGGCGGTCAAAATGTTCTATTCCGACTATCAATGTAGAATATCGACCAATCGGACCACGAATAAAATTTCCTCGTATTTGCTAGAAATGTCACTACTGCTTCCCTCCTATGAGTCATAGCGTAATGATATATAGCCTATAGCATTCCTCGATAAATGTACTATCCAACACTGAAAGAATTTTCCAAATCGGACCAGCGGTTCCTGAGATTAGAGCGTTCAAACAAACAAAATCTTCAGCTTTATAATATTAAAGTATAGATTAAGTTTAACTTTAACCGGTTGATATATTTTTTACGGCTGCAAACTCAGACAGAAAACACAAATTCTAGAAGTAAAGGACTCTACATTTACATATTTTTGGTTCTCTCCTTTTTGTTTTCGATTCATTCAAGAGCATAACAATTGCAATAATATTTTATAATCGTTATCTACGAAATTATAATTTTTAATGACGCGTCAATGTTGTAGAAAAGGTTATCAAAATTAACATAATTCTGTTACAAACTTTAGTATGCACTAATACAGTAACGTTAAATATTTTAAACTGATTTATATGATTTAATTAAAACTGAAAAACTTAAAACACATAAAACAGTAGACAAAGCATTATTTTAACCAAAAATTAACTATTCGTTTACACGTATAACCTCCGAATCATTTAAATAATTTATACTTCCCATTACAATTAAAATAAAGCATCTTGAATTTTAAAAACTCAATTTACATGATTATATTTAAAGTATATAATAAAAAAACTTAATAAATACCTTGGAATAATGCACAAATTAAAATCACAAACACATCACAATATCCCGCGAAATAAATATATGAGCGCTGATTCGGAGCGCGCGTGCGTTCTCCTCGACGATCGAGCGCGGACTGAAGACTGAACCGGCACGCCGACGCTATAATGTTTCAATTGAAATAATTAATGCTTGTGTATTGAGTTTGAGCTATTGTACATCACTTGTCGAGTGTGAACGTATTAAGATTATTTTATTGTGGTGTTTTTTTACTGCATTATGCATTATCACCACTTGACGCAAAAGTATGGATGAGTCGGCTTCACCGATGTAGTACTGATACCATATCGAAAAGTACTAGTGGTAGGTATCTCATATGTGAGAGGTCGCCTGGGTAGGTACAATGGCACTGTATAATTCTCCCGCCAAACAGCAGTGTAAATGCACTGTTATGATCCGATTTAAAAGACATTGTAGCCAGAGTAACTAATGGACATATTGAGCTCACATCTTGTCTCAGGATGGCGAACGCAGTGGAATACCAAGCATTGCTTTGTAATTCTTGGTGCTATTTATTTTTGCTACTATCCATGAGCGGCCGCATCGCTTACCATCAGGCGATTGGGCATGCTCGTCTCGCCATCTATTGCAATAAAAACAAAATTGCCGTTCAACAACTTTGCCGTTTCGATTAATACATGCGTAAAGATGCCTTATCCCCTTACATATTCCCCTTTCACATTTATCCACTTGTCAACTGACAACCTCTTTAATGATTGAGGCTTCATTATTTGTATAACCAGATACAATAGGCTCCACATAATTGCGTGGACAGTCAAGAGATTACCATCTCATGTCAATCAACACCATATCTGGATTACACTTGACATCAGACGTAGCCACATTGTCTTGTCATTAAACACACATGAACAGGAAAGGTCATTTATGTCATGTTACTAGGAAACATTGACAATTTCCTCAAGCTATTTAAGCGTAAATAATTGACCATATGTATCAAATTCATTAATAATTTTCCGGTGGTAGGATATTGTTATTCTCCTAAATAGTGGCCATCGTAATAAGTATACCCTTACTTGTGACATTTCGTAATCAATGTACATTTTACAGGTCGAAATAATTATCTCGACTACACAACGTCTAAAAAAGAGACCCATTGGTAACCTGATAGTGGAAGGCTAGAAAACGATGGCGTGAGGATCTGGATGCTTTCCAACCTAAAGCAGAACCAGAACCGCAATTTGAAGACCTTTGACCAGCACCGGGATGATAAAGGTTAAAAAAAATTATAACCTCTCCTCTAATCTACATATTTTTCGGTAAACTCATTCTAGTGTCTTAAATTCTGGACTAAACATTATTATAATTGCGTTGTAGGATAAAATAAGAACACCATATTATAAATTAATTATGAATGTTAATAATCAGAAGAATTGTGTTTGATAAGGTGATACGGATTAGCAAAGAAACTGGAGATAAAACGATAAGAACATTGATACGGAACCCAAAACTAGAACGCATGAAGTGACAACTTAGCCGTCGTGTTTCAGTAATAGAGGTTACTGAAGGTTCTGTACTTATTTCCATCTTACTCCTTCGTTGTTTCCTTCCTCTCCCGTTTTAAAATTCCAGCAATGGTCCTACAGCTTTAACGTTAATTTCCAAGATCTTTTTTTTTTCTTTCTTTAATCAGGATGTTTTTTTCAATTTGTTTCCGTGTTAAACAAGTTGAATATTTTTTAAATGAAGGTTTAATTTGGTAGATGTAAGAGTAATAAAAAAAATATGTAAATTCAAAACGAAAACATAAAAACCGTTTATTTGATACTAGCGAACAAAACGGTGTAAATATACAGACTACAAATGTAAAAAAATACTTAATACACATTAAAACGGTGGTAGGTCACTTTACGCACTTTCCGCCCTGACCATATATTTATGTCAATGACTTTTCTATTAGATCCGTTATAGCCATATTGTACCAGTATATTCCTATGTCAGATATACATAATATACAATAATGCACCTTCTACTGTTTATAAACATCCGCCTCATGTACTGATATCATGTGTGTTTGTATGTGTTATCATTATCTGTGATACGTGACGCAATGATAGGTACTTTGGCTATACAGCATGACTGGCTGTTTTATAAACTAATGGTATGTCGGAGAATAAGTGAGCTGTACTATTGACAAAGGTGGGGCTTGACGAAGCATAACGGGCCGGCAATATAGGATAGTTGACTTTGTACATTTTTTTTTGCGTTTTAAAAAATATTATGATATCTAAAAAAAGAATATTCATATTGCTATGAAAGATAGTATTAGTGCGAACATTTTTATCTCTCGATGAAACCTACTTTAAAAAAAAAAAACAATAAATATAAATTTTATTACGACCAGGCCCGGAGTTCTCGAAGAAATGAACTTGAAGACAAATGAAAAATATTGTTGTGTCTTCGGCTATGTGAAAAAAATGTTAAATGTAAATTGCTTTATTTCATAAAAAACTATCACCCGGGATAAAACAGGACAACGTTTAAGGATAAATTTAAAAAAATGCTATAATGAATTTATGCAGTATCGGCATCAGGAAAAATTTCGTGGTTATTTTTTACCGATACCGTAAATAAGAATTCTCTTTTAAGCAATATCGGTATCGGGGTCTTCGATATTTTTACCGATAATATTTATATGTTTTAATTATTATTTTTTTAATCCGGCATTCTAATTACTTTTTAAATCCGGGCCGGCAATGTTGTGTAAAATGGCGAGAGATAAAGTTGTATCTTAGTCTGTCTTTCTCTCTCTTCAGCTGTAGGAAGTCCACTGCTGAACATAGGCCTCCTTAAGGATCTCCACATCGACCTGTTTGAAGCGGCCTATACCCTGCGACTTCCTGCAACCTTAGCCAGGGCGTCCGTACACCTTGTAACGTTATCTCCCATTGATGTATCTCGATCTATCTGTATTGCATTTACAATCAGATATTGTATACAATGTATCGATATCAAGATAAATCATCAGATAGTTACTGGTGGTAGGTCTCTCATATGTGAGAGACCGCCTGGGTAGGTACCACCGCAATGTCTATTTTTCCCGCCAAACAGTAGTGTAAATGCACTGTTGTGTTTCAGTTTGAAAGACATTGTAGCCAGAGTAACTAATAGAAATATTGAGACTCAACATCTTATGTCTCAGGATGGCGAACGCAGTGGAATATCAAGCATTGCTTTGTAATTCAAGCTGTTGTTTGGTTTGGCTACTGTTCATGAGCGGTCGTATCGCTTACCATCAGGCGAACGGCATGCTCGCCTCGCCATTAATTGCATTAAAAAAAAATCAGGTCAATGTGGAGATTCTTGGGGGAGGCCTATGTTAAGCAATGGACTGCCTGTGAGTGAAATTATGATGATGGACGATATAAAAAGGAATAACAATAAAACCCAAATAACCTTAAAAAAATGGCGTGTTTACATAAAATTAATTATTTAAGTAGAATCGCGTGGCCTTCTGTATTGACCTCCGTCATACTTTCCTATGACAATGAATTCGGTGAGTCGACACTACAAACCGTGACAATTGGAATTCTTAGCACTAGTGTTTTCACGCGACTTCTTTTACTAAGTGATGAATTATATCCAACTAGCGGCCCGGCCCAGCTTCGCCCGGGTACATATAGATTTCTGTACAATAATATGTACGTATTACAAACCTTTCTCTTGAATCACTCTATCTACTACAAAAAACCGCATCAAAATCCGTTGCGTAGTTTTAAAGATTTAAGCATACATAGGGACATAGCGACAGAGAAAGCGACTTTGTTTTATACTATGTAGTGATAACACACATATTCCTACACTAAGATCAAGTCTTTAATCGTGGGTATAAGGAACTACAAGAGACTTTTCGGTCTCGACACTTACGCGCGAAGTATGCATAGTAGTAAGCATTATTTGCAGTATATTTTTTATTTCATTGAATGACGAGACGGGCATGCCTTTCGCCTGATGGAAGTGATACGACCGCTCATGAACTGTGGCTCGTGGACTGTAGAAAAACCAAACAACACCTTGTACTGCAGAATAATGCCTGGCATTCAACTGCGCTCGCCATTCTGAGACATAATGTTAAGTTTCAATACGTCCAGTAGTTACTCTGGCTACAATGTCGTTCACACCGAAACATAGTGCATTTACACTGCTGTTTAGCGGATAAGCTGTCAAGTTAATTTCTTTTTTACATAAACATAAAATTTATCCGCGACTTTATTAGCATTTATGTAGTAAACGCAGTTGTTATTGACTATGTAAATAAAAAAACGTTACATCATATCATATCGCTTATAAGCGCAAATTCTCCAAAGAATCGATTTATCACCACAAAAAATCATAAACCAAATTGCACAAAACCATTCCGTATTTTTTGCATGACTTGTGAATGACAGTCCTTTATCATGATTTAAATAGATACTTATATATATTTAAAATATAATTCACGTGTACGGCAATCAAGGTGATTAATGGCGTAAAAACTACAAGGTCTTTTCAATTGACTGCTGCATCATTACGGATCCGACTCATTGAACCCTAAAGCTATTTTTGATTGCTAGACTTATGGCAAGCCAAAAAACGAGCTAATGGTTCATCTCATGATGAGTGGTCACTATTTTTCTATTGCCTATTTTGTGATGATTTGAAGTCTACAAATAATAATACTTCAAGATTTTTTGAGGAAGTGCAGCAAGCAGGTATCATTATTAAGCCTCTAATATTATTACGAGCAAATCTATTATTGTAGCCAGATCAACTACTGGACATATTGAGACTTGGCATCTTGTGTCTCAGGATGGCGAGCGCAGTGGGATGCCAAGCATTGCTCTGTATTCATGGTGTCAGTTTTTAACCGACTCCGAAGAGATAATTTAATGTTATCAGTTTAACTGTTTTTTTAGTACGTCACATTATTCTAGCCAACACTTTCATAGTCTTAAGAGCGTATACACCTTGCGCGCAAAGTCAACTATAGGTATTTCTTCGTTAATTTCACGCACACATAAGCGACCAAAGCTGTGTGCGTAGAGCTGCCGCGTCGGCTCGCTATACAATCGGCTCAAACAACTTTGATCCGTGCGCTTCAAATATTCAATTGAAATGTAACTGTAATATAATATCATAAAAATATTTTATTTGCATTATAAGTAGACAAATATTACTGTGCAAGCAAAGAATAATACAAATTTTGGATACTAATCATATTTTCGTTATTATTACATTGTTAAGTTGCATTCAAATCAGTGTTCAATCAGTAGACACTACGGACGTTTTATTAATCATTTCGTGTTCGAACACATAAATAGTGTTAGGGGCCTTACAACTCCTTACAATTACGAAATATATTTAATTTTATATTACAATACATAACATAATTTAGCCTCGGAATTACGTCCCATTATATTACCTGAAACATAATTTATACTCACTACAAAATCATTGTAGGTAATAAAAATAATTAAATATTTTACTACCAAAGTACTAAGATGTGGTAATCGCAATCCGCGCGTGGCTATTTTTACTACGCGCGGTATAATCGACTGCAGCCAGGCCGGAGCGACGAGCGATACGTCCTCCCTCTAGAAGGCCTTGCGGCGGTCTGATTTGATCCACGTCGGACAGCGTGTTTTATAGTGGTTTTTAAAATATTTGTAGAAAACATGAAAACTAATTTTGTTGAAATATAAAAATGGTAATTTATTGATAAGATGTTCTTCTATTATAATATGTAATTGTTATAAAAAATTATGTACGATAAGTTGGTGAAAAAAAATATGTTCTTGACGAGAGTTTCTGAATAATTTCGCATTGTTTAAATTTTTATTTTTCAGGAACTAAACACAAAAAGATTATTTTTCTCAGCAAAATCCCTCCATAAGGGTCTTATTAGTGATAATATTTTTATTTTCATCTTATATTTAGTGGTTAAGGATATCTTAAGCTTCTAAATTGCCATTTAAAGCCTAAATAACGAAACTTGTGTTCAGTAATCCGTATAGTACTCACAAATTATCCATCAATCTATAATGTTTTCCACCAAAATCCCTAGATGAAAACCTTTTCTAAAATAAGTACTAATTATTTTTCCTTTAAATTGTTTATTGGTGGCTATTAACTCATTTGAAAAGTCCTGTTTTTAAGCCAAAAAGCGCGTGCAGGGTATAAACGCTCTTAACTGGCTATAAAATACTCATCTCATTTACAAAGTTACAAATTGTATTTTTTAAGGTGGTAGCGGCCATATAAAATTTTAAAACCTACTAGGGTTTTACACACATTAGAGATAAAAAAACTACGGTCAAATAGTGACTACAAGTTCTTAACGTTCCATTAAAAATCGACACTGAATTCCAAATAATCCTACAATATTCTCAAAAGTATCACTATTAATACAAAAGAACTTTACTCAGACGGACAGCCTATTTAACTACATATAACAGACATTAGAGATAAAAAGCTGCCGGAACTAAAATACAGATCGATTGTGGAAAAAAACTGCGCTCTACTTAGGAAAACCTGGTTTGCTTCCGTCTAGATAAAATAATTCTTTAAATAAAAAACTGGACTGATTTCGATACGGCGCTTGCGGAATTGAATGAACAATTCCGAACATATTTATTTTTACATTAGCAGGACAAAATGGCTGCTTTGCACCTGTTATACATACAACAGACTATATTATGATGTCTTGCTATTTGACACAAATATTCCGGCCTACATAAATGTTTCAATTCGTCGAAAAGGCCTAAAATAATATATACGAGGCATACGAAGAAACCAATATACCATAGCGATTTGTTCTAAAAAAAATTAATAAATATTAAGGTATATAGGATGTAAAGTTCGCCAACCCGCACTAGACTAGCGTGGTGGGAATATATGGCCTAACCACTCTCAATCGTACTCTCGTGACACATATACGTAGCCAGACATACTGTTCTACAGCTTCACGGTGCGGCACAAAGAAGGATAGGCGAACCTCTTCGTTCGGAAGAAGTGGTAGTGATCACCAAGCTATAGGTTTTTAAATTAGAACGCGTGGATCTGATAAGAAAAATGTACATATTAGTAAATTGATTAACAAACGTTTATCCTCTCGTAGTTCATCTACCAGAGGTGTGCATTAAATATAACTGGTGTTCGAGGCAACCACCCATCAGCAGGATGATTTCGTTTCTTTAGACTCAATGAGATCTGGTGGAAAAGGGCAAATGGCAGGGGGTATTTTTCATTGAACTCTGCGGGATAATATCTGTGCTGTACTGTATCAGCCTATATACGTGCCACTCCAGAGCACGAGCCTCCTCTACAATCGCGAGTATGACTGAAAGGAAAATAGCAGACCGTTCCAAAACTTTACTACTCATCCTCGCATCGCTTGGCTACCTCACATTTATCTGGCAGATACCGATTCTCATACAGGGGTTGAAGACTAGTTACTAAACGTAATAGTCTCTACAGCTCCAGTATATTAATAACATCCAACAGCGCTTCAATGTAGGCCAACCTGCGTTTACATTACTTATTATGATAATACAAGAGCTATGATTTACATAACACTAAGCGTTACACTGATGTCCATGTTATACCAAACATCTTATAAATTACGTGAGAATGCTTGGCTTAGATTTAGTTGCCTTATTGATTTTCCCATTATTCAACAAAAGATTGATGTGAGAATTAATGTTATGACTGAGGATGCTGGAGAACAAAGTGACAGACATAATGTAGGAAGCCGGACTTTGGTATAGGTCAGGAAAATGCCAGGCAGAACTAATGATTATATTGATCAATGATAAAAACTTAGAAAATATATTAAGTAGGCTGATTCTAAATACCACTGTCATAGAAAACACACGCAGAGTATCAGTTTTGCAAACACGTTTCGTATGGTCAGGAAAACAGCCGAATTCCCTTAAGTCAATGCATCTAAAAATTCTCATTCATCCGTCTATGAACATCCATTATTCTAGAAAAATCTTTTTCTTTGGTCAACCAAATCTGAGATTCCTAACCAACACTAATGCACCTGACGATTAGCTCTATATCAATCCAATTTTAGATTATATTTGCCCGCTCGACAGTCATGCTTGATCGAAACCGGTCACACATGAGACAACTGATGTTTACATAGCCCCAAGAGTTTATCTGTTCTCATTAACACGTTAACAAACAATTGCAGATAATTCAGATAAGACCAGTGATTGTTGTGAATTCGGTATTCACTATTCTGCCATCTTGTTCCATGTCCGTAGTTTCCACATGGGCAGTATTGGTATGATTAGAGTCAGAAGTATGTATCAATTGTATGTTGTATCGTCTGTTTATAAAGTTAACGTGCTTTCAATTTACTCAGCATGAATGGAATGCCAAAGCTTAGTAGTATCACAATTGTGTTTTGAGTGAAAATATTCTTTATTGAGTCTTTCAGCAAGATGTTTTGAATCGCGCTTATAGGAATTATTTAGTTTATTTCCCGTCCTTGCATCGCAAATCTGATCTTGGATTTTACTACAAATTGTGCCACAGTCAGATATGCTAAGGACTGAGTCTAATGGGAAAGATTCCCCTGCAAAGGATTCCTTAGAACCGTCCGGGATAAAGCTAGAACGATAAAAAGAAAGCAATATTCCTCCGAAATTAGTTATGGTCCTGCTTTTATTTTAATTTGTAGGTTTTGAGGACAAATAGCTGTAGATCTGTGGGTATCCTAGTGAAAAAAAAGACAGGTTGCACTCCGGGAGTGCCGGCAGAAGTGAAAACTTGATTATTAACGTTGAGCATGTTTGATATTTTGGAATGGTTAGGGAATAATTTTGCACCAATTGCTTTATCAGTATAAAAGTACTATCATTTATGTGGTAGAATACAATATTCATTTATTGCGCTATCGTACACAAACATGACAATTTATATTACATTAAAAATTTAACACTTTAAAACTATTACAATTATTTTACATTAAAAAGTTTATCTCTCCGAAAAATCAACTTTCATCCATAATTTCAAAGACTTTTCCACCATCATCATTACCAGAACTATCATCGCCAATCTCTAAAACTGATACGATAGGTTTATGGTAGCTGAAGTAAGAAACGAACAGTTTTGATTCGAACCTATTTAAATGTCTAATAAAGACCGCATCAATAGTAGTTTTGTATTTCGTTGTGCTAAGATTGCGATCATTCGACATAGTTAAACCAAATTCATTATTTAAAAATTCAATTAATAGTTGATTTTTATCGTCTGCGAAGTTTATGTTGAAATCTCCACTCAAAATCATTGGCAATTCATTAAAGCTTTATAAACTGACAGCTAACTGACAGCTGTCTACTCTCCATCCGTCTTACGCTTTTTCGATCAGGTCACGTGTCCTGACGCGAGTTTAAGATTTTATACCCATTACAGAAAAAGTGCTCAACGCCGCTAAAGAAGTTTTCACTTCAAAAACAGGCATATCTGTAACTAATCTCGCAGTCCTTTAATATTTTTTTCACACGAAGTATGACATTCTAGTCATTCAAACGGGTAATTCTACAGAAGGATTTGAATCAAATGTTCTGTGGATATGGAAAACCGTGTGCATGATTAATAGTGTGGTAGGCCTCTCATATGTGAGGGGCCGTCGGGTTTCTTATCACAGCGATGTCTATTTCTCTCGCCAAACAGTAGTGTGATGTTGTAATCGAGTTTGAAGGACATTATAGATAGAGTAACTACTAAAGTATGGACATATTGAGACTTAACATATTATGTCTCAGGCTAGCGGGCGCAGTGCAACGCCAAATAATACTTTGTAATTCACGGTGTTTGGTTTTGCTACTGTCTATGAACATTGAGCAGTCGTACCGATGAACTGCTCGCCTCGCCATTCATTGCAATTAAAAAAAACTCGTGACACAAAATGCAACAACACCAACAATACAGATGACCCATAAACTTTCTTTGATATCAATACAATGATCATAAAATTTAAATGAAGGTTAAAGAAAGACGTACAATCGTTATTGATCACGATGTTTTTATAGATCCAACATTGTGAAACATTTTGTTTGTCGCTCGGTATCCATGGCAAGTTTATGTGAATACGGTGTTGGTATTGATATCAAATCGATATGTGAATAATTTCTATACTAGAAACTGTTGGCGGTTCTGCCCGTTAAACAACTTTTAGTAAATAAATTCACACAACGTTCGCCATATACCGGACTGCAAGATAGAAATCTTATACTGCGAATATGGGAGTCTTTGAGACTTTACGGTTTCACAAGACAGACTCACAATAAATATTCCAGAAGTTGAAATACGCTTATACCAGTCGGCTCCTTAAACAACTACAGCAGATAGGCCGTCAACCATTTTTATAACTCGTTCTCGTCATTGCGTACGATAAATTATAAAGAAGTTAACACAGATTTCCCTCTGGTTGATTTTATATGTACATATATGTATATGGGTGACGTCACTATGGTGTGACTGGGCAGAATTTGTAACTACAGCCATTATTTCAATAAGCGTGGGCATAACGAGTATTTAATGGCAGGGAGTATTAGGCAAGTCTAAACTTATAGTTTTGCGTAAATATGTATGAATCGATTATTTGAATGTAATAATTTCCGACGCTGTTATTGCCTGGGTCCTCGATATGATTTCAAGATCGAGACCGCTCTTTTTTTAAGATTTTAAATTTAAAATGTGACTCGATTATGCAATTGGCGCCCAACATGGTGATAGACTCGCTCTCACCACAATTTGAGGAAATAAGGTCGACAAAATGCGGGTGAAGATAATGGCACCACTGCCAACTCTTTAGCTTCAAATAGCAAGCAATAAATGCCGTGACGAGCATCCGTTCGCCAGATGGTAAGTGTAACGACAGCTTATGGACAGTAGAAAAACTAAAAACCATGAAATACAGAGCAATGCTTGGTATCACTGCACTACAATGTCATTCAAACCGGAACATAACAGTAGTTACAACTCTTTAAAGGGAGAAAAACTCTTTAAAGGATACGAACATGCCCGCATTTATTGGATACATTGGATATCTATCTAAAATATTTATCTCATTCTTATAAAATTATTTTCTCATACATTATCTATCTAAGATATCCAATGTGGTACGATTATTTTCATTGGAAAAACTAACAATTCAACACGCCACCAGATCAATTCGTATTTTGGAAATCAATACGCTTTCCTGTTGAACTAATAAAGTACTGGCCGAACGATAAACCCATGTTCCAAGTAAACATAGGTTGCACTCACCAAAATTAATAACATCGATAGCAATTCGTAAAGAAAGAAAGAAAGAAAGAAAGAAAGAACTATTTTATTCATGACAACACAGTATACAATATAATGCAGGACAGAACACATATTGGATTAAAGATTAACGAAATGAAAAATTAAGAGTTACGAAATGCTGCCAAGTCATTTATCAACCTTAATGTTTTAGTTACTTCGTAGTATACAATTTTTCCACACATGATTACACTTTATCGGCTGAGTGATATCAACCTAATTAATCGATTGACACCTGGTGATGGGATTATCTGATGTACGTCACAACTCACCACGCCTTCAGTCAATGGATTGGCTATCGTATGGTAGGTCGCGGGTTCAAATTCTAGATCACTGGAGATTGCTGGCATTACTATCAGAATGAAATCAGAGGAAGTTCTTAAGAACTATTTATAGTATATATTTGTTTGACCAGATATATCCGGTTACAATGGTGCTGGTATAAAGTCCTAAATTCGAATCTCAGGTCGTGGAAAACATATTGTACGAGTTAGTACTGAATTTGATATTTAAATATACAGAGTTAGAAATTCACATCGTAGAGCAGTCATAAGCATTTTGAACTGTTAATGGATGTAATAAGCATTATGTGACGCATCATTGCCTTCCCTTTAGGGAGACAGGTGTAAGCTTACGCTATCTTGGGCCAAATATTATGTAGGTTATAGGTATTAGTCAGTTCTAAATTTTGTTAAGTAGATTATACATAATTATCACATATATGACTGATAATGCAATTATTCCTTTCGATACTTTATTTATTTTATTTGTTTTGTACTACGACCTCATTCATAGAGTTTATAAACCTAGTTAGCTATCGCATGTAGCTCAAACTGAATCCAAAAGCCTTTTGATTGAGACATAACATTCGATAGATAAAATATCATTTTACACTATGAATAAATACGCTAGAATATATCATGTATTTAGATTAGTTTTCAGACTGATACTTGCCATGGGAATTCTTTGAAATTCTCAAGCTACATCGTCCCATAGTTTATAGGAGAATTTGTACTCTACAATATCAAATGCAACAACGTCACTTTCAATAATCATACTGCTAACAAACTTATCTTTTCTCAGACATTTGCAATATACAATTGCATCGAGTTACGAAATGCTGCCAAGTCATTTATCAACCGCAATGTTTTAGTTACTTCAGCTTCAGGATAATTTACTGTAGCCATGCGTTTACATTAACAGGCTTCCCGTTTGTAAACATTACTCACAGAAGGAAGTTAATTATGGAGAATTATTTGCACTTACCAATAGTATGTTAATTGAGGATATAAAATATATTGTCATCAAGTAGAGAGACTTTTCCACCCACAGTCGCTGCAACTTTTGCATGCCATTTTAAAGAGTTACTATAAATAATTACTCAGTGTTCTGAGATAGAAATACTAGCTCGGTTGTTTTGACCCATTAAAATTAAATTAAATAAATAATAAATAAAACCTTACCGTCAACAATTCGACAAGCGCCATCACTTAATGTTTTTAAAGACAAAGTTAAAAAATTATATCTTTCTACCCTATCGTGATAATTAATGTTTAATTGTACTTAGATTAAATTTTATTATATTGTATTATATATATATTTTTTTCTTTTGTTAATTCGCATTTTTTTGATTAGGATTAGATACATACATGTTATCATTGTATTTATAATGTATATATATTCTTATCTGTTAGGTTTTCAAACTCCCCCACATTACTTATAATCCTTACTAATATTATAAAGGTGAAAGTTTGTATGGATGTTTGTTACTCTTTCATGAAAAACGGCTCAACAGATTTTGATGAAATTTGGTATAGTGATAGCTGACACCCTGGATTAACACATAGGCTACTTTTTATCCCGAAAAATGTAGTGTTCCCGTGGGATGAGTCAGGAAACCAAATATACATATTTTCTACTCTTTCAAATTCAAATTGTTGGCACGGGATGTCCTCTCCTACGGAAGGGAAATATAGTCGACGGCACGCGGGAAATATAGTTAGTAGACACGCGAAATAATATGTTCTTGATGTGGATTGGACTCAAAAACTATCTGCACCCGGGCGAAGCCGGGCCCGACAGCTAGTCTTATATAACGGATGATCCATCGTACGTTTGGTTGTCTGGAAGAGATCGCTAATAGCGATAAGACCGCCAGTTGTTACACTATTTCAACAGATTGTAAACTGTAATTTTATGTAATATGTGGTGATCAATAAAGTGTTATCTATCTATCTATCTAATAAAAAATAAATAAATAATAAATAAATAACACCCAACAGTCACATACATAGTCCTGACCCCACACTAAGATCGAGTCTTGTGTCGTGGGTATCGGGAACCACGAGAGACTTTTCGGTCTCACAAACACCCAGACCCGGAAGAAATATTTGTGGGCCGCACAAACATTTCTCTCGGTGCGGGGATCGAACCCGTGGCCTCTCGTTTCACAGGCAGCGTCTAACCAACTGCGCCACGGAGGCTGTCAACTAAATAAATACACCCAACAGTCACATACATAGTCGTGACAATACGCGATACAATTAGTAACCAATAGTTTTATTTTAATGTGTAACATTCGCGTGAATCCAAACAGCCATTATGTTATAGATGTTCATTGACGACGAAAATCAATTATCAGGTGGAAAGTCTACTCGTTTTCCGGACCGAAGTAAAATAATAATAGCACCTATAGTTACGTCACTAACTACACTCCCATCTTTCACGCTAGATCTGAGCTAGATCTGTATCTACTAGCGTAGTGGGTGTGCACCTTTATTCTCCGAATGCACGTCTATTGAACTTGGCAAACGACCAAAATTATGCAACCGCGCAACTTCGTACGATATCGATTCCGCGTTATAACAGAGGCCGTGACATAGGTGCATGGCCTTTTGTGGGGCTTATGGACTTCTCGACGACTATTAGAAAAATTAGGACGTGATATTTTAGATATAAATAGTTTTATATAGGTCGCATGACTAATGAAAATGGAATTTCGTATGTGGATCCTACTCGTATCTAATCATTGCATATCGTATTTATTTATCAGTCTCATCTTCATCACGCCATTCTATTTTCTGACGCAATAAGCAGCCAATGCTTTATGGCATAAATGACGTCATTTGACTATCGAGACTTTGCGAACACTATTGCTTGGGCAATAAAAAGTGGTGGCGTCATTTGGCCATCTATTTATTCCATCATGTGTAGCTCCCGAAAACTTAATGCAAAATTATTTTATTTAATAAATAAGTTTTAGGGAAAGTTTAAACTCAATATTCATAATATTTGAATTTGTTCGTGTAATCTTTCACAAGATGTTACGTATCTTCGTATCGTGAGATGTGATGCTAAGTAATACTGCTTCGGTATGTTTTGTGAGAAATATAGCAAGGAAGACACTTCCTTGGCAACATGGAATATATTTTTATATTTATTACATTTTATTATATAAAACAAAAAAAGAAAAACATAAAAAAAATACTTAACCTATTTTTACAGTAAAATTGTCGGTTTTATCGCTGTCGGCGATATCTTCCAGACAATCTTTGGATGAGTGAATGGAAGTAGGAAAACGGGATCTTAAGTTTTAAATGTCTTAAAAGTAAAAGAGAGATTGTAAGAAAAAAAAGATTTACCTGTCATATACATACAAACAAAAATTAACTATGTTGTTTATTATTCTCCATTTCTATATTACATTTTAATTAATTTCATTTTCTAAATAAGTACCAGTATCAAACTATCCTACTTAATTACTCTATCAAAGTAAAAATATTTTGATGACTTCATAAGTGTGACAATTAAATATGGGAAGGTTTTCCCCGTGGAATGACGTCACGGCATTGACTAAATAGATATTCCCCATTCAAGTGAAACCTAAGGCGTTCATTCCGCGCACTGATTCTTCATGCATATTGCTTACGTATCAAAACAAATAACAAGAATTGTATACAAAATACCTTTCTGCCTACCCCTGTCCTATTTTTAAATAAGGTGGTACAACTTGACTTTTGATAGTGAAAAGTTTCAAAATGACTTGAAACATTTTACGAGCGTCTGGCTGACATTCACTCTTTTGGAAATAGGACTTCATTAGCTAGTGCAAATCGTTTGATTAAAAATAAAAACCAACAGTCAGTTCTGAAAGATACAGTGAAGAACTTATTTTTTATTTCCTCCTCCGTGAGAGCCTACGTGGCGCTCTGGGTTAGACGCCAGCTGTGAAACAAGAGACTGCTAGTTCGATTCCCGCACCGAGACAAATGTTTGTGAGGCCCATAAATATTTGTCTCGGGTCTGGGTGGGTGTGAGACCGAAAAGTCTCTCGTAGTTCCTGATACCCAGGACACAAGACCCGATCTTAGTGCGGGTTCAGGGCTATATATGTGACTGTTGGGTGTATTTATTTTTATTTAGCCGATCTTTTGCTAGTATTAATTTGAGACGTAATAGACGGCTAGCAACGTTGATTTAAGGTATACAAGAGTTTGTACTAAAAATAACATAGGTTTACTTAGTGTGGAGTTGAATCAAAAAAGACTCGGTACATGAGGCTGAGACGGGTTTGAAAATAAAACCAACATGAAAAATTGTTACTTCCAATTTTTGATAACTATTTTATGTTTATGGGCGTGACTTTTCAGTACCCAAACGACCTCGTATCTTGTATCGTACTGTATCGACCCATATACGTCCCACTGCAGGGCACGGGCTTCCTCTACAATCCAGAGTTCGATTGAGAGTGGTTAAGCCATATAGTCCACCACGCTGGCCTAGTGCGGATTGGCGGACTTTACACACCATAGAAATTCTTACAAATCGCTATGCTATGCAGGTTTCCTGACGATGTTTTCCTTCATCGTTCTAGTCCTAATAATTCCCATAAAATCTAAGCCCCTTCTAAGGTCAAACACTTCAACCTTGATACGCGTTCTCAATAACAAAGCGTGTCTATTGCGCAATATGGTGCAACAGATGCCGAGATAAACGTTAGCGCATGACTTGCAAGTTGCAGTCTATACGCGTTCTGGTTAAATTTACATTTGTAATCCAGGTTTTTTTACACACCCAGTTTTATTCATAGCCAGTTCAAAAAACTATTTAGGTATCGAATATCCTATTTAAAACTGAATTCAAAATTAGTTCGTTTTTATAATATGGATAGGAAGTAGGATATCACATCGATTTCCGTTCATTCTCGAGTACGGTGCGGTGGTTTTTCTATAATTCACAACTAAGACTTGTAATTTTATCTTTGATGGAATTTCTATATTATGTGAAATTCAGTAAACCACGATAGGCTTACTACCGCAGTGGACTACGGCCTAAGCCCTCCCAGTCGAACTTTCAATTGTAGAGGAATCACACGCTAAATAGCTATCGTATATAGGACATATCTAATTTGCAAATGCTTGCCTTTTTGGCACGAAAGTGGACGTGCGTCAACGCTTTTTTGAAAAAATACTGAAGTACTTTGCAGATACTATTAATTAGCAAAACAGGTATTTAAAATGTCGTTAGTGCACTGATCTTTGAAATATTTATTTTCTTTGTCAGAATATGGTATGGCAGTATTGATAGTCTATTATTTCAATATTTAGAATTGCATACTTTATAGAACTAATAATTCGGAATAATTGCCATTTTTTTATTGCCATGAATGGTAAGGCGACTGTGCCGTTCGCCTGATGGTAAGTGATACGACTGCTCATGAATATTAGCAAAACCACAACACCTTGAATTACAAAGCAATGCTTGGAATTCTACTGCACTCAAGATCCTGAGACATAAGTTGTTAAGTCTCAATATGTCCAGTAGTTACTCTGGGTACCACACAGGCTGGCCTAATGCAGGTTATTAGGCCAGCCTTTTGGACTTTTTCGCCTTACCACTCTCAATCACACTACATATGGGCTGATACAGATACAGAATACATTGCTAAAAAAATTATTAAAGATATGTTACTGACCCAAACTGTGATAAATCCAAATCTATGATCTCAAACTATTCGAACTTAAAAACTAAGATATATAATTCAAAGGTTCAAGTTTTAAATGAATGCTAATTACAAAACAATGTTTGTTGTTAAGACTTGGTGAATCATTCATATAACTAGTAGTATAGGATCCCGCCATACATCGACCTTCACCGAGATGTTTATTTGATGAAACCTATTTTATATGCAATTTAATATGTCAATAAATATATTGTATATGGGTTGCCTTGCAAATTTCAGTCCAGAATACGATTAATTAATAATTAAAAAAAAAATTTTTTTACACATTTCACCTGTTTGATTATTAAACAAATTCTATACCAATCGAAAGTATGAAGCCCATAGAATATATAAACGATAGGTTGTCTATTTTTTTCCGGTCACAACCCTCAGGTTGCCAGGTAACACAGAACACAGCATATACGAGTCTATCGCTGTCCTTTTCATTCTCAAGAATAAATAGCATGCGCACCCTCTTTCTTTATGAGCGGACTTCGAACAGCTGCTATGCTGTGTCACTCGGAGCAATATTTCACTTTTCTAAATTCGACAACCGCAATTCGGGACTGATTTTTCGCAGGCAACCCTATACCACCGTGTTCATAATAAAATGATCTTTATTTTCATTTAATTTCCATTCAATAATCAGACCGGCGCAAAATGCTAGTAGCGATTTACCTGTTTATACCTGGCAACCTGAGGGTTGTGACCGGAAAAAAATAGGCAACCTAACGTTTACATATTCTATGGGTTTCATACTTTCGATTGGTATAGAATTTGTTTAATACCAAACAGAAGAAATGTGTAAAAAAAATTTTTTTATTTTAATAATTAATTAATCGTATTCTGGACTGAAATTTGCAAGGCAACCCATATACAATATATTTATTGACATATAAAATAGGTTTCATCAAATAAACATCTCGGTGAAGGTCGATGTATGGCGGGATCTTAGACTATAGACAAACTTTAAAATAGTTATTTAAGGAAGTTTATGTTAATTTATGAATATTTCATTTTCCCAATTAACACTTAAATGCATTTTTATACACTGCCTAGGTCAAACATATTAATAAGGATTTAAAGAGCAGTAAATTAATTAAAACATGTTGAATAAAATTCTCAATTTCAAACCCATCATCAAAAAACATGAATTATTAAATTTTGTAAAATTAGCAAAACTATAATATGTAAATAACAATGCCAGTGCAAAATTATTTAAAAAAAACCATTATTTTGATCACTATTCTTATATGAGATGATAAATAATTTAACAGGCTTATTTAATATTATCAATTATTAATAATATGATAATTTAACTACAGATCCTGATTAAAACCAAATTGTAATTATTGTAATAATGACCATATTGTAAACTGGTTTTGAAAAGAGCAACACTAGATTTTCTTGCCCGTTCTTCTCTAGTGAAAACACTTTACAAACCAAATCTAAATTATGTTGCACATTGTAATAGAATCAATAAATTATTTTCATTTTAAAGTATTGAGAAACAAGATTATACTTACCTATCTTGTTCCTCATGACATGTTATCTCCTTGTAAACTCTTAAGTTTTTTCAGAACAAAGATCATAGACAAATTTAGAGGAGTTAGCATTATGATTTCATTTAAATCACTCCATGCTGTAAATATGCCTTTTCTTATATTTTTATAGTGAAGGAACTGTGAAAAAATCACAGCATTGCATAATTTAATTAGCAAAATGGTGATATTGATTGATTTGTTGGCCCACATTGCCAATTGCATTCCTATTAGAAAATGTTTCTATTAACATATGTTTGGGGAATTATTCTCAGTAACAGCATATTATTAAATTGACGATGAGTTTCTTCGAAAACGCCGACAATCGCCGGCTGTCGGAAGTGCAATCAACCAACTCATAACAATTGACTTATAGGTACAGCGAGTAAGTTCGCGCTCACATCCTATCGTATTACTTAAAACATCGTCGCTACATCAACCGCTGCTAAAATAAAACATAAAACCTCCCGCAAAATCGATAAAACATCACATATGACGAGGTAAACAATGCGTCCCCGATGGCTGTAAAATATCGATTATAAAAACTCTTTC
Organism: Hyles euphorbiae; assembly: GCA_023078785.2. Classification (NCBI taxonomy): domain Eukaryota; kingdom Metazoa; phylum Arthropoda; class Insecta; order Lepidoptera; family Sphingidae; genus Hyles; species Hyles euphorbiae. The sequence continues at coordinate 11,824,103 of CM041048.1, forward strand.
ATTGATTTTTTGACACAAAACCTATTACTATTCGAGGTCAAATAGCACGCTTCGTGTAATTAACCATGTATTTCGTGTGCAGTTATACAGAAAATGTTTTTTACTTACCTATTATGTGCAGTATTGAAGGATTTCTCTAGAGCTCACTACCGAAATTGATTAAAATACTAATTCACTTAAATATTACGATTCAAAACTTTACGTATTCAACTAAGACGAATTATAGGTCAATAAATTAAGAATGTGATCGAGAAATTATACAGAAAAATCGCGAAATAACTGATAAAACGTGTATTTAACCTTTAGCACACAAATTCATTTCCTTCGTCAGATGTGAAAACTAAAAACTTTTCTCGCGCCAGGTGGCGCTTGAATAGATAATTGACATTTCATTCTTCTGAAACGTTCTAAAACATATTACTTACACAGTTTTATTTTTTATAAATCACGTGTCTCCATATTCAAATAAACAAAATACGACATTTTAAGGTGGTTATTACTTTCATCCGTAATTTATCTCCTTATTATTTAATACTGGATTACAAAAATGATTGCCTGCTTATTAAAAAGCTGAAAATTACACAATTTCTGTACTGGAACGTAAATCCTGTTTATTTGAAAAACGTCAAAAGCCAAAAATAAGCGCGATAATTCCTATTGATTCGTGCAGTTATTGTTTAGAAATATATAAAATATGTCGTCCAGTGCAAGAAATGCACGTCTCTCCAGAGAGGTTAAGAATTTTGAGACAAAACCGCCTTGGGGAATTACGTGTCATCCTCAAAAAGACGATGTTTTCGATATATTACTCGTTACTCTTCAAGGACCAAAAGGAACCCCTTACGAAGGTGGGACATTCAAATTGGTTGTTACGATACCTGAAAAATACCCATTCGAACCGCCCCTTGTGAAATTCACGACGCGGGTGTATCACCCGAACATAGATAATGGTAAGTTTGTAAAATAATACTATTTTGTGCTTGAAAAAGTTCTAGTGTAAGGAAAATACAGGGGTGCATGCAACACCTCTGTATTTTCCTTCTCAAAAGTGATTGATTCAAACAAATCAGGGAGTCAGGCATAAATTCCTGTCCTAACTCATGTGAGACTTATCTAAACAAAATCACATAGAAAATAATAAACCTATCTTGGAATCAAACCCAAGATTTACTTAAACAAATTATCCATTTCTAAATATTGTATTAATTACTCAATCCCAATTCCAGAAGGCCGAATATGCATGGACATGCTGAAAATGCCTCCAAAAGGCACCTGGTCTCCTACAATGACTCTGGAAACCCTCATGGTCTCGTTGCAGACACTCCTGGCCAACCCAAACCCAGATGACCCCCTCATGGTGGACGAGGCGAATGAATATAAATACAATATAGATAAGTTTAAAGAAAATGCTAAACAATGCACTGAGAAGTATGCTAAATGATTAAGAAGATATTTTTAGTTCATTCTATTTGGTCTTTCTGGCCAGTGACTTAATATGAGTTGCATAACATGTTGACTGAAGGTGGCAAAATTATGTATAAATAAAACTTAAAAAAAAGACTTGTATATATGCCATAGTCATTGAGTTATCTGCCTGATCTTTGGTATCCTTAGTTTTAAGAAAGACTGTTGATATTATAACTTATTTTATAAATGTTGAATGCTACATTTTGTTGCTATCTCAATAAATCTTGATCTGACATAAGTGTATTAAAGTACTACTGTTTCTTGCATAACAGGATTAGAACCCAAAAGGTTCCATAGAAATGGCACTAAGAGGTGCTATTATTGCTTGAATTGCTACTACTTACAGTGTAATGTAAGCCCATATTATAATGTGTTATCTCTTAGTATATCATGTGAATGTAATTATGGCCCATAGTATTAGCACATGATATTTTAAAATGTCTAACCGGCTGAAATTATTGTAAATGGCAAAACTACATAAACAATAGTGAATTATGTAATGCCAATATCTCATAAAATGTATGGTATATTTAACTTGTGGTATTTACTATATTGTATTGATTCTTAAGTTATATTTTTAAATAAAAAAAAGAAATCTCTGAAGAGTAAAATAAACTGCAGTTTGCCATTCTAAAATTAAAAAATCTACAATTAATAAAAAACAATACCTATGCCAAAGTTCCATTCACTTAGGCAAAATATTTTGTAGGTGCATTGCCACTAACATCCTAAATCTTTGACAGGATGAACTTAACTTAACAAATAAACTCACACTTTTGTCCCAGAAGCGGTAAGCATAGGTATTACCAGGACAAAAATAAAAATGAAATGAACACAGGACACTTAGTCAAAGTATTGGCAAAATATGATGCCTTAAATCTCATACATCTTTTCTGTTATATTTATAGTTCAATATTTAGCATTGTACTTTCTGAGAAGACTAGTTTTTTAATGTAAATTATCTAAATGATATTATGTAAATCGTAAAACATTAATGGCAGTGCTACTTTCTGTAATATAGAATCTCTAAGTATTAAGTAGTTATGATAGGTCTGGTGGTAGGTGGTAGGCTGGTGGTAGGTCTCTCATATGTGAGAGGCTGCCTGGGTGGGTACCACCGCAATGTCTATTTCTCCCGTCAAACAGCAGTTTAAATGCACTGTTGTGTTTCGGATTGAAGGACATTGTAGCCAGAGTAACTACTGGACATATTGAGACTTAACATCTTATGTCTCAGGATGGCGAGCGCAGTGGAATGCCAAGCATTGCTTTGTAAATCAAGGTGTTGTTTGGTTTTGCTTCTGTTCATGAGCGGTCGCATCGCTTACCATCAGGCGAACGGCATGCTCGTCTCGCCATTCACTGCAATAAAAAAAAAAAAAAAATAGTTTTTGTATAATATTTTGTCTAATAAAAACCAAACATAATTGCATTTACTATAACCATTTATTTAAATGTGATTATTAGAAATAAAAAAAACTCATATTGTTCTTAGATGTTTAATAATTAAATAATTTATTTATGTGGTAATCTATGATTATATTACCTATACATTGAAAAAATCGAACTGCTCTCACAATGTAAAATTAAGCAAAGATCTTTCCGTCCTGACATCCATAGTGAAAAATATTATGAACTTGATGTTGTTATTTATAAACATAATTCAATTATATTTGGTAACCATAATATTATATAGTGGTATTTTTTGTACACCACTGATCCAAAATAACATAATGTGTTTATAAAAAATAATACATAGCAGGGTCTTTAGTAAATCCTCTTATATTATTAAAAAATATCTTCTCTCTTTTCTCCTGAGTATTGATTCTCATAATAATTTTCTTTGAAATTTACAGATTATTTGCTGTAAGAGGTGCCTTATTCAGATATCTAAAGTTTCTAACAAATCCAGTCAACACGGAGTTTAAATTAATGGATCTTTTCAGATTTAATGCAACCTAAAAGTTTGATCATCTGAGGGCATATTACTTTATTTGTTTAACCTTAGGTTTTTTTAAGCTATGTCAGAACAAAAATAGTATGTTACCCTAGGAGTAAAGCAACCTATTCTAATATAATGATGATGGCAGTTATAATAAGAATGTAATAAGGATTTGAATACAGAACGGAGTTTTCAACGGCAGATGCGAAGGATCTTTCAACTCAGTTGGAAGATTACTAAGTGAATGTTCAAGAGTAAACATTGTAGGCATTTGAATACGCAGATTATATGAATTAAAATATTTCTGAATTGACTGTTAATTGACACTCAAAATTGGAGGTTTGTAAGGAATTCCAAGGGGATTTACTAAACCACCTTCTGTAAAGAACATCGCAATAACGAGAAATAGGCATTGTTTAGCTGAAAAGACTCAATTATAATTATTTTAATTAGATACTGTTACTATTCAAATAGTTTCAACTTTCAACATTTTGCTTTCCTAATTTAAAATAAAAATTAAATTATTCTTATGCCATCACATAAAAATTAAATCTTTAATTATTCTTAACCCACATTATTGCCAGTCCTTTAATAATGGATTGTTTCACTCCATTATCTTTTTTTTTGACAATATCGGGTGAGCCTTTTCTGCTTAACTACACACAATTGATCGCATTTCCCACAAGCTTTGCATAAACAGTTTCTTACTATAATATAGGATGTATCAACCAGTATCAGTGCTGCTATCATCTCCGGAGCTCACACTGTCCGTCTCAGAAGAACTACTGTTTCTCTTCAACTTTTTACCAATGTTCTGTTTACTCCTAGCATTCGCTACTGCAGTATCATTGTTATTACTTTCATCGTCTTTCAAATCTTTTTTCTTGGATTTCTTGTTGCAGCTAGTTGTCGGTTTTAATGTCTCTGTGGAGACGGTTGTGACCATTTTGGACTCCATCTTTTGGTCCGGTTTGAAGTCGTCATCTTCCTCATCGTCTTCCGGTTGTGGTCTGTTTGCGATAGCAGCTGCCACTGCCATTTTGTATGCTTCTGGGTATTGTGAGCTGGATAAGACAATTATTATTTTCAGTAATTACAACTTCCAAAGATGTTTTTTTCAGATTTTGCCTAAGTAGTACTGCTGATAATAATAATACAACTATCTACAGTGGGATATGATTGAAAGGACATAATAGTCTATGACACTAGCATAAAGCAGGTATGCTGACTAATGATAATTACATAATCTTATTAATGAAAATGAAAGCAATACAGTAATCTACATTTTAACGTGTGGCATTATACATTAATTAAAATTGAAATATTAACATATTTACACAAAATTGGCTAACAAAACTGGTTTTTTACCTGAGTTTAGTTTTAATTGCCCTGATCTTTTTGAATATAAATTCTAGATCTTTCTTCATTTCTAGTAACAGCTGTGTATGTTTCTTGAACTCTGCTGAGGCAGCTCTGAGCCGGCTTGCCGACAGTTGGTTGCAATTTGTTAACATTTCTGTAGTTTTCTCAAACCTTTGAAGCCTGAAATACGAAAATATTGATTAATGAATTACATTAAATAAATATTTTCCAAAACATATCTACACCAATATGCTCAAAGAAGTTAAAAGTATTAAAAAATATTGTGATGGAGTAGTTTATTGAGTACCATTTATGCTAACCGGCTCTAAAGTAATAGGTACCATTACACAATATTAAAATCTTAAAACAGTTTTTATCTTTTATTGGTAACATCACCAATTATATAGGTTCTTTAAAATGTGAGGTGATGTGGTGATTTAAATAGGTATGAAAAGTTTTTTCTCACATATTTTTCTGCGCCCTAATAATCATTTCAACATCTGTTTGGTCGACCATTCCCGCCAGTCCTTGCACAAAAACCTCTGGCGCGGAATAGTTTTGAAAGCATTCTATGGAAAAATCACTTTCTGGTGTATCGTTTGCCATCATTTTTGTATTTTTATTTTCAAATAGAACGTAAAACTATTAAGTATTAACTAAATCGTAAAGCAAACAAGATCAATCGATAAACGTCAACACAGAACGTCAACAACGAAAAATAGAGATGTTAAAAAATAATCGATTTTTAATTTAATCGATTATTATTTTCTTATAATCGATTTTTTACAACCGATTTTTAAAATACTATTAATCGATTTTTTATAAATCGATTATATAAATTATCCGTAAAAAAATCGATTTTTATTAACAGTGTTATCTATGCGACGTATGAAAAAACTCGGAGTCAGTTTATACTGTTCAATATTATTGCGAAGCTCATCATTTCATTTTTATTAAAATAAACGTTTAATGGTACTGAAAATTTGTATCAATAAATAAATTTGGTTTCCTTATTCCTTACCTTGAAAGTTTAAAGGAACATTCACTTTGATTTTTAGTTTTGAATATGATATTTTTTTATTCATATCAATTTATTTGATTTTTATTTTAATAAATTGTTAATATGAATTTCTGAGGATTATTTTTAGAATATGAAAAGCATTTAGATTTTTAAATGATAGAAAAAATCGATTTTCGCAAAAATCGATTGTTTTTAATAATAATCGATTTTTAAAAAAACGATTAATATTAAATAAAGAAAAATCGATTTTTATTTAATCGATTTTTTCCTTTAACCCAATGATTATAGATTAAAGAGGATAAAGCATAAGGTCACGTGACGCGTACCACTTTGATATACTAAAATGGCGGCGGCTCCGCCCCTAAAAATAGTGATACGCTAGTACCGAATTTTCTATCGATATCGATCATCAACAGTGGCATACGAATAAAATTAATATAACATTTTTAATTTTCGCTTTATATTTCAATTAAGTATAAACAGGGGATTTTAGGATTTGACAGTAGTAATTAAAAATTAAATCCGATAAAAATGTCAATGTTTTGATATTTTTTTCATGCTATGATTTATGTCATGGGTAAGGATGATTGGATTGGATTTTTCAAATAATACACACGTAAGATAAAATACAACTCTATTAATATCTAGAATTTGCTTGCGACTTCGAGTAGTATTGCCACACTTTTCTCCTTAAGCACCAATTTTCACCATATCAATATTTTTTTGCCAAAATATAACTAAAATCTAAAAAAAAACAGACATTTAGCAACAATGAAAATATGAACACTAAATTAACAACTTAAATATATAAATAGAAATATCTACACAAAACTAATAATTAAAATGTAAAAATAGAACTTAAACAATTAACTAAATAAACTGATATTATTGTTGTGTGATATGAACCATTGTAATTTTAAATGGCGATATAAAAGAAGAAAAAAGACAGTTCGTGTTGCTGACGAAGTTTCTTGCGCCGTTTCTTCTTCACAGCTACAACACGTTCCGAAGCGGTGGTAGCAGAAATGAACAATCCAATAGATCTTTTGAAAGTCTATTTGTCTATTTGTCGTTTGTACGTTGTAGTTAGTTCTATATTTCAGGAAGTGGTAAAGCCATGCTGTTATCAGTATGAGTCAGAATGAATGGACAGGCTCATCCGAGGCGTTACTGCTGCCTCACAGGAAACCAACGCGAAGTAACAGCTTAGCAGTCGCGTTTCGTTCAGTGAGTGAGATTTCCAGATTCAGAATAGGTACCCCTCACAGACCAAGAAGTACTGTAGCTCTTTCCGGTTCCCATTCTTTTTCTTTCTCGTTTTAATGGACCGGCAACACATCTATGATCCAAGGGTTTTGGATGTTCATGGGTGGCAATTATTACATAACATCAGGTGACCCATTTGCTCGTTTACTGGACCTATGCATAAAAAAGAAACATATCGCTTTGGCCATGTTAATGTGTTCATAATAATAACGTCTTTGGCAGCGAATTACTTGAAATTAGTATTTGTTGTAGTTGTTTGATAACATCGTGAGGAAACCTGCATACCATAGCGATTTATAAAAATTCTATGGTATGTAAGTCCGCCAACCCGCACTAGGCCAGCGTGGTGGACTATATGGCCTAACCACTCTCAATCGTACTTTCGATTGTAGAGGAGGCCCGTGCCCTGCAGTGGGACGCATATGGGCTGATACAGTCCAGTATTGTGTTCTATATCAGCCCATTGATGTTTCACTGCAAGGCATGAGCCTCGTCTACAAATACGAGAATTCCTATTTTAAAAGACGCTTGAGAGTCCTTTAATTTAGGAATTTAAATACCATAGAAAATCTTAGAAATCACTATGGTACGCAGCTTTCCTTAGGAAATTTTCCTTTACTGTTATAATTCGCGGTGATTAACTATCAATGCTCACATGACTCCGTAAAGTTAAAGTTGTGCTGTGGGTCTGTGGCTGTGGGATTTGAATCTGCGACCTCCGTGAACATGTTAGCGTCGCGTCGTTCCGTTTGATAACAGCCCACGACGCATTTTAGTGAAATCAGAAAAAAAATCCCGAATTAGTGAAATCTCGAACTGTTAAATCGTATGAATAAAGTAGACCTCTATGAACTAATACTATGAGCCGTGAACTAATATTATGCATTGGAATGGCTACAATTGGAAATAACTATTTTAGAATCATTACAAATAATTTACTTTACTATTTACGACTGCCTCGGTGGCGTAGTTGTACTACGGTACGGTTACAAAGCTGAGGTCTCGGGTTCGAATCCCGGGTTGGGCAAAGTGATATTGGATTTTTCTATTCTGTATCAGCCCAAAGTCAGGAATTTGTGCCCGATATGGCGATAGGCTCGCCACCTATCACATTGTGGGACGGAACATACAAGGCGAAATGTGGGTGCCCTGGCACCTCTGCCTACCCCTTCTGGGAATAAGGCGTGAGTTTATGTATGTATGTATGTATGTACAAATAATTTAATGAAACGTGGACATTTCGTCTAATGAATCTACATTAGAGGAAATGTCCAGTTTATTTCTATTTCTCTCGCTTTTCAGAATGAATTAGGTTTCGAAAAAAATTCAAATGTATATTTTCAAATCTTCGCGATCCAACAGTACTTAAAAACATAATTATTATGTTTTTAAGGGAGGCTGAGTTTATTTAGAGAAAGTTACATTTAGTCGTATTTAGTTAAATTACAATGCTTCATAAGGTGTTGATAAAAAAGTCTATCAAGTAAAGTTTATTAAGACTGAAAGTAGAGTTGTAACTTGTAACGGCAAGTTTTGTTAATAAATACAACTATTTAAGCCCAATCAATTTATTGCAGACTTAAAGATCAAGGGATCACTTGCCCTAAACCTTGGACCTGCAGGTCAAAAGGAACGCCAAAATTTTCAGGGTTAGGACCGAAGTTCTTACGCCAAAGATGAACTGGCTTGTTCAGCAATCGACTGCGTTGCTTCAATGTTAAAGGAAGCAGCCGTTTCTGAGCTCTAAGATGGGATTGTTTCTTCGGCTTACTCATACGATCGAACAAAAACTTTGGCACATAAATATTATTATTCGATTCTGCATGAGGCATAATTTTCGTAAGGCTGTGTTTTCCAAACAATATTTTTTCTAATTGGGCCACAACTTGTTTGTTGTTCAGACCAATTCCATCTTTCAAGAGTATGAGTCGGACATTTTCGATCAACCGCTTTTGTTTGGCCGATAGATGATGCTGAATTTCCCTGCGTCCACTTTTATCTTTAAGGTAATTAAATACGTCATTTAAAAGTTTCTTTTTGTAGTCTTGGTAGTATTTATCTAGATCTTCTGGGGATAGAGGATTTTTGGGGCCATTTTCGGATCTGCTTGTTTTAAGTAGTGCATCGTTCAATTGTTTTGCTAAGTTCTTCCCGTCTGGTAGATTAGTTAAGTCAAGAATTACAGCATTAACATTGCCTTCCCTGCTAATATCGTTGTCAGCAGATTTACCATAATCTATCAATTTGCATTTAGCGTATTTGCAATGCTTGTTCAGTTCATTCAAAGCATCGTTTACGTTGGCTGAATCAAGTACAATCGCGTCTAATTTGTTGTTTAATTTATACTTCTTTCCATACCTAGATAATTGCTGTTTTATTTTCTCCGAACCGTCTCTTAAGTCAGCTTTGTCATCTCTATCATCATCATCATCATCATCATCATCATCATCATCTCTATCTAGATTGTGTCTATTGCTTCTGTCTTTATTGCACCTGTCGTGAATTCCACATCGGGCGTGGCCTTTATTTGCATTTTCTTTTTCAATCGTTTTCTCTAATGAGTCCAGAAGTTTTGTGACTTCATCAGAACTACTTGCAGCTTTGTCTATTCCACACCTGGTACCCGAACATCCACATCTTCCAGATTTGCAGTTTTTGTCGTCTACAAACTGCAGTACGCCTTCTTCCGACCTATCGGATTTATTGTCGTCTTCTTTATTTAGGAGAAGATTCAAAACATCATTGCTTCCTAGAATTATTTCATTTTTGGGCTTAGTAGAATATTTCTGATGTATTCTGTGGTCCTTATTGAGTTGAATTTCCAAGCTTTTGAGTAGGTTTTGTAGTTCTTCGATCTGTTTATAGTCCAAATCGACTTTCTCGATGTTTCTCTGTTCGGTAATTGCTACAAAGTAGTAGAACAAAGTGAAAATGAAGATTCTGTGATACATTTTAGATGTTAAGAACCAGTTCTTTTCATGATACACCAGAAGCCAAATGCGTATCTCCCTTCAGGTTCAAATTTTTAATTTATTTACTTCAAGCGTCGTTAAAACTACTGTTTGATTATCAATTGAGCGTATGATTGCAATTTTTAGTAGTACTTTTGTACGTACTTTTATATGATGTTTTAATTACTGATAACGGTTGTTACTGATAATAACTTTCTCATGATTTTTTTGAGTTTTATTGTTGTAATTCATGTATCAATTTAATCAATAATTTTTTTACTATTGATTATTTTACATTTCTGATAAATGTCTATGATTGACTATGTTATTCTAGTGATAAAAATTAACTATGTATTCTCTGATTTTACAGTCCGATTTATTAGAATCAACCAATACGTGGACTTTATTTAATCCAGACCCTAAATATGACTAGTCTCGTGTCGCGAGTGTCTTGGGTCCAAAAAGTATTTGACATATTTCCATCTCATAACATCTAAAAGTTATTTGTGAGCCACAGAAAAACATTTGTCTGGATGTCGAAATCTAAATCGCAGCCTATCGGTCAAAATTGGCCACTTATCTATGATTGATATTTAGTAAAGGATTCTAGCTATACCATAATACGCTTGTCCAATCTTTGAACGTTAATTTGTCATCAGCCATGGCACTCTCGTAATAAAAAAAGAAGTGTCTATTGAAATATTTTTAAATGATTGTAAATCTTTATTTATTAAGTTTTACATTACAAAGTATATTCCAAGTCCTAATAAACCAAAAGGATAGTACAGCATTCATTTAAGTTCTCAGTTTTGATTCCTAAATACATAGACATTTCATTCGACTAAAGGTAACGGTATGTAACCTTTAACATTCATTTCGACAGGTACAGCATGATGCAGTAGAACCTCATTTTCAAGGTCAGGACCGTTACTCCGTCTTCCGTTCTCCTGTCCATCATGTAGATCATCGACCACACTCTGCAACCTCCTTTTATATTCTTCCGCTTCTTTCTCAAACTTTTTTAGGTTAATTTCAAAATCTTCTGCAGTGCCTCCTCCATGGTCCATGGTATCGTGGTATCCGAATTCCGTGCCAACAAATTTACCTGATGCTAAAGTATCCCTTATTGCGTCCATAAGTTGTTCCCTTTTAATATTGTCAGCTCTTCTGTAGTCCATTTCGTCGACGCCGTAAAACCTGTTTTGTTCGTCGATGATAGAAGTTAGGTCAAACCTGTCGTTTTCATCGCCGAATCTCACGTCTGGCTTCAATCCGGAATTTACTACGTATTGAGATAAAGCGCCGGTGAGGAGAGCGGAGAGAACAATCAATTTTATCTGAAAAGTTTTAGGAATTTGTTATAGCCTAATATAAAGTAATTTCCTAGCAAATCTTAACCATTAAGTTCAGGTTATGATCTTTTAAAATAAGATGGTCTCTATTTATCAAGTGTATAAACATACAAGTGTGACGTCGAACGTCCACCCATAAAGTGGACAGGCATAAGACAATTCAATAAAATTTGCAGAAAGTCACTCGGGGTCAGCCACTTTCAAAATGTAGCTGAAGATTTTTTGAGGGGGTCTATGTGTAGCAATAGATCAAGGGAATGATATACTAAAGCATCTGTTGAACATAATCCAAAACTAGAATCCTTGAAGGGGCAGGTAAAGATGTTCCTAGTAACTAATACAACCCATATCTCTGTGAGAGAAATTTCGTCCCAGGTGTTTTGGGTGAGCATGTCGGAGTCTCTATGTTCAAAACACGTAAATGTATGCTTCAAACTTACCATTGTAGAGCACGTAATAAGTATTGTTATGACTTTCCTATAATAGTGTTTCCGAAGTACGACTTTTAATCAATGTTTTAATTAAAGTAGTTTTTCGTTTAAAACTTGAGAATTTTAGATAAATATTTTTTTTCCATTTTCATTTTAGACACTGACACAGACTCTGAAGTGTTATCTAAGTTGTTTTTTAAATATTATAACAGAAGTTTTAAAGAAGTTTTAATCTTGAAATTATTGAAGCTGCTAAGAAAAATAATGTTGGTATATAATTAATGTTTCGTAGTTAGTTTTCATTTCATGAAAGATATATGAGTTGTAGTTATTGAAGTTCCTATCTAATCCATCGCTGTTTTACGAAATATTAGCCATAGTAATTGCGTAAGATCTAAGGGCAAACTAAAAATTGTGTGGCGTTATCTACCTCAATTAGTTAAAAAAGTACTACGCTTGTAGTGAGTGAGATATGCAAGTTATGAGAACATGGCAAGTGACGTATGATATATTATAATTTTGTAGAATTTATACTGATCGCATATTTTACAAGTCCTAGCTAAACATGGTTTGTGAATTGAAGAAAACGGTTTTTCTTCTGAGCCCAGAGAATATTCGCCTAAGAGATCACGGACAGATTTCCACAATAGCACATTAAAAGTGATTAAATAAGTTTAAATATCCTTAAATGTCCAATATTAATATCCAAAACGACCCAAACAATCCACATCGCGAGCCGTAAAATGCGTGGCGGGAAAAAATGCAAATGGCGGCGCGTCGGCGTCACGTCCGCGGCGCACATGTCGCGCCACTGATGTTGTTTTAATTGCACTACGTATTTTATTGCGTTCACGAGACCACCCTGCGCACACTTGTACAAGCACGAATTCGTTTTGGAGTTTTAAAAAGGTTAGGAGATGGCTGATGGGTGGGGTTAGATACGTGGGCAGATAAAGGACAATAATACGTAAAGTAATTCTATATCTTATCTACTTATAAAAGAAAAAATGGATTATGGTGGCTGAGAGCATTGAGAGCATTGATCAACTAACTCTCGCAACTTGGGAGAAGACGCAATTGCCGTCCAGTGGACTCGTATAGGTACTTGCAAATTGCAATGCTGCCAATTTTAGTATTATCATTACTTTTACCTATATGTATTGTAGGTACACCTAAACCGCAAATATGTGACAAACAAGTCACTTCTCCCTGCATCAGGCTTCGTTCGTTGGACTTAACATAATTATCATACATTACATGTTAAAGCATTTAACTCTATTTCATGACTTGGTAATCGTCGTAGAGCCAAGCTGTTGTTAGTCTGGACTCAAGATGAATAGGTAGGATCATTCGGGGCGTTACCAATGTCTCACTGGGGTTTGAACACGTGAATTGACAACTTTGCTGTCAGCCGTCAGGTTTCGTTTGGTAAGTAAGGTTGCTGGATGCAATATACCCCTTTCCTCTTCCAGTCTTTTTCCTTCCTGCTGATGATCCAGCAACATATTTATGACCTAAAAGTTGAGGATGTTCATTGTTTAACAGCCTCCATGGCGCAGTCGGTTACACGCCGCATGCGAAACGAGAGCAGCGGGTTCGATCGAGAGAAATGTTTGTGCGGCCCACAAATATTTTTTCCGGGTCTGGGTGTTTGTAAGACCGAAAAGTCTCTCGTATTTCCTGATACCCACGACACAAGACTCGGTCTTAGTGTGGGGTCAGGGCTATGTATGTGACTGTTGGGTGTTATTTATTTATTATTTTTACTAATTTTAATATTGTTTTATTTAATATATTATGTGTGCAGCAAGTAGATTAATAAGATGGCACTTGTACTACGAAGTCGGCAACAATGAAGCATCATGGTATATGCGGGTCGTATGCGGGGATGGAAATAAACAACCGTTATAATATGATTTATATTGGTAACAATGTAGGCATCATGAGGGATAGATAAAGAAAGAAAGAAGAAAGAAAGTATTTTTATTGACACGATTACATCCATTGAGCTAATATTACTACATATTCCAAACACATATAGTACAAGGACCAAAGAATAATAAAAGGAATAAAAAAAGGAAACAGTAAAAAACATAAAGAAATTTAAAAAGAAACACTTAATTAATAATTACAACCATTCGCAAACGTGCCAATGCCTTCTCAGCATTAATGCTGAGTATCATCTATCTTCGTGTGTATGTATCTATGTAAAGGCAGGCAGAAAAATATTGTACAATGTCATGAAATTTACAAAGTTTCGGCCTGAGATTGAATGCGATAGATCCTGGATGGACAATACTCAATGGTGTGTTATTAGACAGGGCTATGTTTAGCAGTAATATGTATATTCCCATTGAAAAAATCAATCCTCCATTGGTATATAAACTACAAATATACAAAGTAGGCTAAGCGCGAGTTGAATTCATTGATCAAGGGTGCCGCGTTTGTTAAAGCCTATTTATGAAATCATTACATGAAACTGATTCACTATAAGTCGTTCTCTATATACTATTTATATTTAAAAAGAGGCGAAAATAGCTACCATTATCTTTATTAAACAAAGATAGATATATATATCTTCCTTACTTCTCTGTATCAGCCCTTAAACGTCCCACTGCGGGGCACGGGCCTCCTCCACAATCGAGGGTACGATTGAGAGTGGTTATCTATCCATATATCCATTGTGTCTTTAACTTACTTAGCTATCTATAGATATAATAAATATGCACCATATTTATACCTCTTTAACTTTGTTAATTGAAACAAGAATGCATCGAAATATCAAATGGAATCTCTTGTTTAAGATTGATATATTATAGATAATAGATTACAGCTGTAAGTCTTGTCATTGTTGAACCTAGCTTACAAGAGCTGTATTGTCAGGGCGTTGGGCGATGTTGCTGGATTTTTTCTCGGAGGAAAACCCCCTGTACCTCTTTCAGTGTTTCAAGGAGGTTTGAAGGGGGAAAATCAGGGTCTAAGTCTTTCCAAACGGCGTGTGGGGTTTTCCGTATACACCTCGTATATATTACCTACGAGTTGGATGCGCAACATAGTCTCTACTACGCCATCCACATTTTCCAAAGGATGATTCTTTCTATTCATGGAAATACGGAGACGAACTGGACTCATAGACATTGACATAACTATAGCTCGAAAGTGGAAATGAGCGGACCACAAATGCCGTAGGAATGATGGCAGATGGGGTAAACCAGTGCTGGTTATAACCAAGAACTGGTTATAGAAACCGGAGCAGACTTTGATGAGGTGGACTGACGACCTGGTCAACGTGGCAGGAAGAAGCTGGATGAGGACTGCTCTGGACAGATCAATCTGGTATGCAATAGAAGAGGCCTACACTTAGCATTGGGTGGATATATAGATTGAAGAAGAAGAAGAAGACGAATTCTCTAAAACACGATATCAGTATAGTTTCACTACCTCCTCTTCCTACTCGCGTTGTTTTCCTCATTGCTGAGCGTCGTGATCCCTTGAACATGTAGTAATCTTGGATCCAACTATGCTGCCCACCTTTTCCTATCTTGGCATAGTGGAGCTCAGTGTGAAGTTTGATGTTATGGGTCGAGCTGGTACAACTACCTACAGAACCTTAGAAACAACCAATAGAAATCATTGGAAAACCACATTTGACTAACGATGCGAACTCGTAAAGTATTCACGAGGTAATGTGTGTTTGTGCGCGCTCACGCCATGCGCAATCACCGCCCATTACACATCAAATATTCATAATTCCACGTAAATGCTGCTTTTACTGTCTAACTATTGTTTAGTTCTGTAGTACGATGATAATATGTCTCATTTTTATACATATTGGCACTTTAAGTGTTAATGTATGAACCTAATGGTAACAAATCGATGTATCATCACGGTAACGAAAAATCCACATTTACTGACATTCCATCTTTTAATTAAAGTTTCTTCAAGTTTCTCAATACATTTTTCAAAGTATTTTTCTTTATTATCTATACACAGGGTTCAAGATTGTAATCGAAAACGAAACCGCGTGGTAGTTTTAGTGACTTCAGACACAAAGTAACTAAAACTTTTACAAAAAAACTATGAATCTTTTTGTATATTTTTTTTGTGACAGGTTAACCCAAGGTTAACCGCTGTCTGCGATTGTCACTATATTCTGGAGAATACGAATGTTCTTAGGCATTTGTTCGCAAATATAAAGTTATAAAACGTCTAATTATAGCCAAATATAAAGTTATTAGGAATCTACAATTCATGACAATTTATTTGTGGTATTTCATATTAAACTTGTACTGAAAATAAAGTAGCTTATTATGTTATTCATAACAGCAGTTGCGAAAATAGACAATGAGTACAATTAACGCCCTGTTGAGACCATATTATTTTGAATGTAAGTATATGCATAAAATCAATAAATGTTTATATTCAACTGGCGTGACAAATTATAAATTAACCCAACAGGCACATACGTAGTCCTCAGCCCCACATAAATATTAGAAATTACGAGGGAGCATTTGATCTCACAAACACCTAGACCTGAAACAAATATAACTGAATGAACAATCAGACCAGCATTTGTCTCGGTGCGGGGATCGAACCCGCGGCCTCTAGTTTAACATCCGGCGTTTAGCTCCACCGCAGAGGTTGATAGATAACAATCACTGTGCCATCATTGCATAGACGCAGTACAATTCAAATCAAAATGGCGTCTCCAGGCTATTAAAATATAATTCCGGCCTAGTCGAAGCCGGTTTTAAATAGAATAAACCCAAATCGCAACATAGATGAGTATTTGGGTTATTGAATGAGAAGTTTTCTACCTATGGTATCCATCATCATCCGTTTTATTATTATTATTATATTAAACGAGAATAGTTAGCTTACTTTTAATAGATATTAAGATCCTATCACTAAGTAGGTTTCGGATAAGGCCGACCTTCCGCGATACCTAATAATTGTAGTCCCGTATTAAAATCAAGAGAAGATCGTCCCGCAGGTCTATTTTTGTTTCCCGCATGTCCCGCATTGGGCTAAAATTAGCTATGTAAACATACATACATATAGGTTTAATACTTTCGAGAGTATATTATTTAGTTGGTAAACTTTGGCGCATAACTTTTGATCCTTTGACATTATCAACGAAGGAAACGCAACAATCAAGATATTACTTAACACCGAATTGTTTTAAATAATGGACCACCAGGTTATGTCGTGTACATACCGCAGCTTTAATGACCTACATCAAATATCTCCCACTTTCTACGAATCGACAATATAACCTCCAAACTTAAAACATGAATAAGTGAAACACAAACTGCATAGCAATGTCAAGACCGTACGCCAAGGATTCCTCAGTCCAAAACGAGCTAAAATTAAAAAGTTGACACAACAAATAGTGGCGACTCGCAGCTTTACAAACAGCAAACACACGGCACGCGCCGAACCGACGCACTTGCTCAAACAATTCACAATGTACGTTTTAACATTCACACTGCTGTACATGTGTTTTAGTAAATTAATTGTGTCTTCCTTTATTATTGGATGCAGACTTTGAAGGATCTCTTTAAAGTTGCTTAATATAATAATAAAAATATAAAAGCTGTTTAATATAATTGGTTGAGGCTTCTGTTTAGCAATGGATTTCCGGAAAATTTAAGATTATTAAGAGTAGCCTTATGTTTTTAGCAGGCTGTAAATGTTTAATAAACCATCTTTATACAAATCACACTATATTCTACGTTTTATTTGGATAGTACCTACTGCATTTGGGATCAGGTGCAGTGTAGGAAACTTAATATGGGTATAAAATAAACTAATAATCTTTTTCATAATAATTCGAGAGTGCACTGACGATTTTAATATAATGTTATATAAATATGATAGAGCCACGCTGTAATAATATTGGACTGCACTTAAGAATGAATTTCCTTCGATTAGTGAAATTTCGAGAGCCCCGCTATTATATTTTTCGCGCGGTCTTTTCTTTTCTTTCTATTTTACTGTAAGAAAACAATGTGTGAATCAGTGGACGCAATATAAGAATATATAATTTAACAGCGTTTTTATTAACATAAATAAATATTTCATATTTGTTTTAGTGTCTTAATTGTCCAATATGACTCTCAAAACATCTGAAGTACCAGGGCGTCATGAAACTGTTGGAAGTGTGAATGCGCGATGTGCCACGTTCTGGCACAAGCTCTGAAATACGAGCCCAGCCGCGTAAACTTTAACCCGTAAGAGCACCGCCACCTGTAATGAGCCGATAGTACAGGCGAGCATAAAAGTTCAAGACGGGTTAATATTTCTTATGTTACTATTAAGTATTATTCTACTGCCATAGTTAAATATGATAAATAACGTACAGGCAAGTGAAATGTCGGACGCCCGCCACAAGGTGGACGTACGACCTGGCTACAGTTGAAGGAAGTCGCTGGAAGCAGGCCACAGGTCAATGTGGAGATAGATAAATGAATGCATCTAATAAATACAATTATAGCAGTTATTGTCCCGGTAGTCGTTTTTGTACATGGATTTATACCAAAAAGCCTCGACCAATATTTCCAGAGGGGCCAATGGGCAATTAGATCAAAAGCCAGATTCAGAAGGCAGTATTGCTTGAGACCCTAACAACGGGTGGCTTGGGTCCTAAGCTTCGCACCGAAGAATCTATTTTTTTATATATATTTGTTACTTTGGACTTGTAGTATCTACATATTTAGTGGAGTGATTTCGCGCGATTTTCACGTTAATCCTTTTGAAACTCCAAATATACTGAATGCCTAACCTTAGTTTTTAAATCAATGTATTGCCCGGTTTTTAGCATCCTTAATTATAAAGGTTTTAGAGGACATAAAGGTCTTATATGTTTTGTGATGACATCAAGCTAAATTTTTGCCTCCCTTTGGGTGTAATTTTTACTAACACACTCACTTATTTATTCCACAATAGGGCATAATTAAGTCGACCTATTCAATCCATTCAGTCGCCTCTTATACTGTTTTATAACTTAAATTTCATAATTGCACATAATTAAATCGATCTATTCAACTTTTTTACATTGTTTTATGCACTCTGAATTCCATTTACTTAATTTAATTAGGTACATAATTGTTTATGTATATTGCGTGTCAAATGTTTAGGTTTTTAAACACAAAAAGCAAAGCTGTGCTTAACAATGCTGCAACAAAACTATGGGATATTATAATTGGAACGTGCTCGCTATACCAAATCGCTTTTATGGGATAACGATGTCATGTTTGTAATTGCTAGTGTTAAATTCAAACTATTTTGTAAAAATGACCATGAGGCTATTGTTTTGTTTAATTTCTCTATTAAAAGTATTTCTTATATCATGCCCGAAATTAAGATAATATATTAAATTATAAAAGGATCTTTTTAATGAAATGAATAGCGAGACGAGCATACCGTGCGCCTGATGGTTTAGCGATACGACCGTTCATGAGCAGTAGCGAAATCAAACAACATCATTACGTTTCAATGCTTGGAATTCTACTGAGCTCGCCATCCAAGCATTGCTTTGTAATTCAAGTTGTTGTGTTTTACTACTATTCATGAGCGGTTGTATCGATTATAATCATTAGGCGAACGGCGCGGGGTGCTCGTCACCCCCTTAAAATAGTAAAAGAAAATATATTTAGTAATCTTTCATACCTATAATATTGCCTGCCTCGGTGGCGCAATTGTACATCAGTGTGCTCGTCAAGCTGAGGTCTTGGGTCCGAATTTTGGGTCGGGCAGAGTCATATAGGCTTTTTATATTTATTATCAGCCCGGAGTCAGGAATAGGCTCGCTCCCATCACAGCGTAGGACGGAATACACAACGCGAAAGTGGGTATCCTGTTGAAATAAAACTATTATTTACGGATTTTATCGCAAATTTAGTTATTTTTTTTACATTTTTGAGTTCCCGACGTTTCGATTACTTTACAGCTTTCGTGGTCACGGGGCGGACTCCCACATGTGGGTATCCTAGTTGCTACAAGGGTCACCCAGCTACCCCTTCTGGGAGATAGGCGTGAATTTATTTACTTATAATATGTTAATTTTAATTCGGTGTAAAACATTGTGCGGCCGACAGTACAGGTTACATAAGCGTTTCGCGCCAGATGCTGCCTCGTCGATAACGACTTATTGGCTAATGTCGAAAAACGGTTACTGCTACCACACGCGCTTGTTAAACATATTTATTATTAAACGCTATGTATTGCTATTATATGGTAGTTGGTACAGATTGTCACCATATGTTATCACTGCAACTCTTATTACGATCAATTTTACTGGTGGTAGGTCTTCCATATGTGAGAGGCTGCCTGGGTGCGTACCACCGCAATGTCTATTTCTCCCGTCAAACAGCAGTTTAAATGCACTGTTGTGTTTCTGATTGAAGGATATTGTAGCCAGAGTAACTACTGGACATATTGAGACTTAACATCTTATGTCTCAGGATGGCGAGCGCAGTGGAATGCCAAGCATTGCTTTGTAATTCAAGGTGTTGTTTGGTTTTGCTACTGTTCATGAGTAGTCGCATCGCTTACCATCCGGCATGCTCGTCTCGCCATTAATAGCAATAAAAAAAAAGATGTGCTGAGTTAAGGAAAATATTGATCAACGGTGATACAAAACGATAATATGTAACCTGTTCATTTAGGAAAATGTAAAAAAAATCATTTTTCCGTCTTGCAGATTAAAGAAAACCTATAGTTCCCGATTCGGCGAGGATTAGTGCAGTATATATAATAAATATTTTTTTCGAGTCTGGGTGTTTGTGAGATGGAAAAGTTTCTCGTAGTTCCTGATACCTGCGACACAAGACTCGATCTTACTGTAGTCAGGACTACGTATGTATCTTTTGGGTGTTATTTATTTATTTTCATTTTGTTGAATCTCGTTTCTAGGAAATGCATTCTTAAACTTATAGTAGAATGAAATCCGATAAGGGACGTAAAACAGTAAAATGTATCTACAATGAATTTCATATCAAATTATATTGTTCACCTAGTTAAAGGCGGACTACATTAAACAACTAAAAAGCAGACCGTAAAAAGAATGAGAAATAAATAAATAGCACAGTGAAATTTTATATTTTCATTCAAGTATTTTACTGACATATTTGTATACTGGGATAAATCAATTACCACGAATACCAGCACCTGGTATTCGACCAATTAGCAAGTGTGTTTCAACCGTGCATTGTTACCTACGTGACTGTGTCAAGCATATATGTAATTCTTTTTAGTCGAAGTTCAATCAGGAAAACGCAACATTTACATCAGATGGTAGAGTGACTTGTCAGTGCTTGTATACAAATAATTATTTAGCAATATATTTGAATAAATCTTATTTAACTTTTCTTTGTATCTCAATATTTTGAAAGCGTTTTGTCCGTTGTGTGGCATAATGTTTAGTTTGCTATAAAGTTCAAAGATTCTTGCATTTAAGTGCCTGCGGCAAGCGTATTTTTCTGGCGTACACGATACATTTTAATATAATTGAAAAGAGAGTTACTAAAAGAAAATTGTTTGGGTACTTTTTAAAAAGATGTTATTTTTCTGTGTGTTGTTAATTTCGTCAAAAAAAATTATGCAATATTTCTATTCCGTAACAAACCATAACGAAACAAAAACTGTACAGTATACATAGAATGTTAATTTAGTAAACGCGAACATTTAAAACATCAAAATGCGCGAAGAGAAAAAAAAAACCGAAAACAATTAGCGCCCATTTCACTTTGTATGTGAAAAACTGAATCCGGAATGTGCAAAGCCGCCCAAGAGTTTACGCGAAAAGCGTCGAGGCGGGTGCGAGCAAGCATTCCCGCCCTCTCAGTTTCACGCTGAGCGCCGAACTGAGCGCACGGTCCCGCGCGCGCCATACACGTGCGACGCGTTCGATATTCAAAATAAAATATTTTTTAATTCCAGCCATTATTACTTTTCACAAATCCCGTTCCATTTCACGTAATCTGTGAACGTTTAATTTCAAAGTGATTTATTACAATTGTGCGTGTTAAAGACTGCAATAAAACCCCGTGGGAAAGCTGCTGGCTGTCAGCTGTCAAAAACGTCGAGGTAAGCATTGAAATTATAATTTATAGGTGCGCTATAAATTATTAAGTATGATGACATTTGAGGATTCCTGTTTTTTTTTTTTGGTGAATTGGAACATATTTTCGTTTTTTAAATGATATGATGTTTGCTTGTAATTTTTTTTAAATTAATAAATCATGAATGGACCAAAATGTTTTATTCTACTTTACTTTACTTTTTCTTGCCAGTAGTGACCGTTATGTTTGTTAAAATTATAAAGATGGTGGTTGTCTCGTCAAAGGAATATATTACACCAAAAAAATATTTGTTTATGTAAAAATGCTTGTAGGCTGAATGTTTTCGGTAGTTTTGCCGCAGATATAAGTATTGTCAACGAATATTGGGGTTTGAATATTTCTTTCTTGAATGCTGTAATCAGCCCATATACGTCCCACTGCAGGGCACGGGCCTCCTCTACAATCGACAGTACGATGGAGAGTGGTTAGGCCATATAGTCCACCACGCTGGCCTAGTGCGGGTTGGCGGACTTACATACCATATATTTTTTTATAAATCGCTATGGTATGCAGGTTTCCTCACGATGTTTTCCTTCACCGTTTTAGTGCGTGGTGATTGACTATCAATACACACATGACTCCGAAAAGTCAGAGGTGTGCCCTGGGATTCGAACCCGCGACCACCGTGAACATGTTGGCAGTCGCGTCTAGTCCGTTTACCAACAGGCCACCACGCACTCAATAAAAATAAAACTCTTGAACGCAAATTCTACATAAATAGGAAATTTAATACAACATTTTACGCTTCAATCTATACTAGAAAGAAAAAAAAAACATTTATTTGTCACAAGCAATGGTTTACAGGTATACTTTCCGTTAAAACAATTTACTACCTATGTTATTTCTTGGGGTTGAATTATATTTTTATGCCTGGATTATATTTAAAACATTTAAATCATTTTGGGCCGATTTATCTACGTCCCACTTCCGGACACGGGCATCCTGTACGGTAAAGTAGAATTAATTGGTCCTTACTTAATCTTAGCGTAAAATATTCACGAAATGCAGGTTTCTTCACAATGTGTAATATAAGGAACCAGTTAAATAGTTAACTATGAAAACCTACTTAGAAAATCCAACTTGTTTGACTTGGAGGCGAACGCGCGACATACGTGGTATTTGTGTTGTCCGCAAAATACTCCACAAAATCATACACGTTATATCATTTTACTAGCGACCCGGCCCAGCTTCACCCGGGTGCATATAGATTTCTCTACAATAATATGCACGTATTATACACATAAACCTGCCTCTTGAATCACTCTATCTATTAAAAAAACCGCATCAAAATCCGTTGCGTAGTTTTAAAGATTTAAGCAAACAAGGGGACATAGGGACAGAGAAAGCGACTTTGTTTTATACTATGTAGTGATATCCTATTATATCAGCGATATGTTCCCGCAATCTCATAAACAAAATGCCCTAAACCCCTTCAATTTATGAATAATTGTAATTACGATACGGGGTGAAGGAGAAGCGGGCATGCGGGCGATATCTCACCTTTCCTTTATACGGGCTTACCTTGCGTTATGACGCATATCATTCTATCTAGATCAGCCCATATCAGGAGAGACCTTGAGTTTTGTTAAGATTTCCTTCAGTCATTAAAGGAGAATGAAAGTTGATGATATTTTTATTAAAAAAGATAAGAGTGTCAATGTGTCAATTTCTCTTAATCAGTTTACTATTTTTTTTGTAATGCAATGATTGGCAAAACGTGCATCCCGTTCGCCTGATGGTAAGCGATACGAATCATGAAAAGTAACAAAACCAAACAACATCTTAAATTACAAAGCAATGCTTGGTATTTCACTGCGCTCGTCATCCTGAGACATAAGATGTAGTCTCAATATGTCCAGTAGTTACTCTGGTTGCAATGTTCTTCAACACGAAACACAACAGTGAATTTAAACTGCTGTTTAGTAAGAGAAATATACATTGCGATATGAGAGACCCACCACCAGTAGTAATTTATTTTTGGGTTGAAAATACGTTAGATATTTTCAGAATCGCTAAGTTTCAATGCTTGGTGTTATTGAAGCATGCTGTTGATCCTGGCTTAGAGGAGTTTCAGTAGCTATTGTAAGGGTAGGACAGTCTTGAATAATTCAAAAAGTGTTAGAATTGTCAAGAAACATCGATTTGCGTGGGTTTCTGATGAGGTTTTGTTAATAGTATCGAATTAAACATGTGAATAGGTTAGAGGTGAAGTTAATCTTTCTCTCTCTAAATAATCTTTATAAATATACTAAACCATATTCAACTGTTCTGTGTACTAAACATTAGTTGTATTGTTACATGCAGTAACCTAATCGCGAAAGTTAGTATTAGTGTTTTATTCTAGGCTTTGAAAATAAGGTATGAAAAGGATATTTGTTTAAGCAATCATGATATTATAATATTCCTTAAAATTATTTCAGGCATTAAACAATATCTGTAAAGTATTTTTCATTAAATGACATAATAAGACAACATAATTTTCATAAGAAGGATATTTTATACAACACTGCACCTCGATAGCATAAAATCAGAATATATCTAATAAAAAGTGTCATAGGCGGCGTCCGCATAGTTATTGCTTTGCCGGCACCTGGGCGCGCAGCTGCCGCTGTTGACACAGATGTCTGCCACCCTTCATCCCCCTACCAACCCCCCGCCATATTCAGCTGAAACACTAATCATTGCTTCACAGTTTATCTTGACAAATAAGGGATCGGTTTTTAAAATATGTACTTGTCTTATTAATTTTAGTAATTAGTGCAATTATTAAAAGTTGGTAGTGGAATAAAAGACTACAGGTTCGATTGACATTTATTTTTGTGGTGAAGTGTCATTAAATAAGTTGTGTTTTAATCTAGTTTCTGATACCAAAGACACTTTCTTTAGGCGAACTAGAATCTATGTGTATTTGCATGTTGAAAGTAGATACGTAATTTGAATTTATTCATTCTTTGTTCCGTATACCAGATGTCCTTGTATAAGAAATATGTTTATGTGAGAAACTTATTTTTTATATGTAATTTTTTTAAATATCCATTAGCTTTTATGCAATAAAATTTGGAATTAGAAAATCGTGTCTTGTTCAGATATATATTTAATATTTTGTACCACTTAGTTATACGTATACATATTTCATCAAACTACACTTTCATGATTTCCTGTAATTGTAATACTTGTGTTTATTATTTACAACACAAGAAAACCTGGGTGCGTCCAAGTACGAGTAGAGAGGTTAACAGTGGTTCAGGGCCAGCAAATATGTCGAATTTCGGGTTCAAACAACAAAATCAAAATATTCTTTATTCAAATAGTCTTTCACAAAATGTTTTGATGGATTAATTTCTGCTCCCACCGGTTCGGAACGTGTTGTTAGCTTTGAAGAACAGGCACAGCACTCCTCTTATAGTATCAAGTCAACGCCGCAGTGGCTTAGTATTTCCAACAAGACCGCATAAGACCTTGTTTGCTCATAATCAATATCCCTTAATTAGCTCCAGGTTATACAATAAAGTTAATAAAATCCTAAATATTTACGGTACAAATAAGCATAATTGTAAATTAAAATTATTAAAAAAATAGTTATTAAGTCTCGATTACAATGCTACAGAAGCACTCTTGGCTTAGTGATCTTCTGTACTCACACACACACACACACACACGCACGCACGCACGCACGCACGCACGCACGCACGCACGCACGCACGCACGCACTCACGCACGCACGCACGCACGCACGCACGCACACACACACACACACTCCGTGATAATTTTATCGCGAGATGTCGTAATTTCGTCATTATCATAATCTATATTAAATAAATAAATATACCGAATAGTCACACACTAAGATCGAGTCTTGTCTCGTGGGTATCAGGAACTACCAGACAATTTTCGGTCTCATAAACACACAGACGCGAAACAAATACATGTGGACCACACAAATATGTTTCTCCATGCATGGATTGAACCCGCAGCCTCTTGTCTCACAGCGTCCACCAACTGCGCCACCCAGACTGTCTCGTTACTAAGCAACCGTCTTTTCCAATGTGTTTCCACCGTCTGCGCCAGTTGGAATCTGTTTGGTTACCACCTACCAGCAGGTGTTTGTCGCACGCGCTGTAGTTTGCACAGCTGGTCACCAGCCTGTGAATTTTAATATGTTTATGCGGCAATATGGAGACAATATGAGGTACATAAACGACAAGAGATCAGAAAATGGTCGGGTTAAATTAGTGTTAAAATTGAGAAATTATAAAAAACTAAATCAGTTAATAATTTATCTAGTAAATTAAAATTATTGCCTTTTGTTTATTCCTGTTCTCAAATCCATCCTGTGGTTGTCTGTAAGACATAGCTTTTGAGTGATAAGACCGCCAATAACTTTTTATGTAATGTACGTACATTACTAACATTGTGATAGTAATGCATATGGGTTAAGAACGTTAATTCATATAAAACACACAATTTTTGTTTCCAAGTGTTGCTCCTAAAAGACCTTACATACCATAGACATTCTCGTAAATCTTTATGGTATTAAGAATATTTGACGATGTTTTCCTTCACTGTTAAATTTGAATATAAATAAGAATCATTTATATTATTACACATTACTATACAAGAACTATCATACTCGGTTCCCGCCCCTCATTGCTGAAATTAATTAAAATACAAAAAAAAACATAAAATACAAAATTATTTGTCGACATAACACTTGTATGCATATATTTTATTATTTGTAATGGCGGTAAAAAACAATTATATTTATAATGCACTACGACGCAAAACATAATAAATATATCCAACTTTTGGATTTTGTAAATTAGTTTTTTTAGATCAGGTTGTCTTGGTCCTCCGCCTTCCAATTCTGGGGAGACGTGAGTTAATGTATTTTACATTTCAAATGCCATATTGTAACAATTAATATCACCTTATATCTGTCTGTATCAGCCCATATACGTCCCACTGCAGGGCATGGGCCTACTCTACAATTGAGAATACGATTGAGAGTGGTTAGGCCAACCACCTTATATAGAGTCATAGAATCAAAAATACCGAATATGCATTATTCTCCAATAACTTACTATTGTCAAATAGCTAAGCATCAGTTTTCTCCATGGACTTATGGTTACGATGTATGTTATACAAATTCGAACTTTTACAGAGTAGATACATTCGTATCGTATAAAAAACTTCGATCGTCCAAAATTTCGAAATTCGTTTCGGATGAATATAGTAGAGCCTCTAAACGTCTATGAAAATAAAAAAATGGACAAGGAAGCGTTTGATAACTGTTGTGGGCCGGCATAATGAAAGCAATTGTAAACAAGTATGTGTAAATGATGATAAAAGTGTCCCCTATGCGCCGCCGAGAGCACATCACTGAGATGCGGGCGCTGTGGTACCGATAGCAGAAAAAATAATTTAAACTTTTTTTTTTATTTTATTTTTTTGAGAATTTGCAGCTAATGTAAATTTTTGTTTTCATCAGCTATTATTTAATGTAAATATAGATAGATAAAACATTGTACGTTTTAAGCATTGTTTTATAAAATGTTTGACGAATTTGCAGTTAATGCATGTGGACATCAGTTATTATTCAATGTACATAATTATTTAAAACATTATAGTTTTGTTTATGCGAAAAACCCTTCGATAATATTTTAGTGTTGTTTCTCGACCGATTTTCATTTTTTAAGTAGGCAATGATGAGCTTTATGATAATTAAAAATAATGGAAAATATCATTGCCAATTGTTTCAAATGAAATTAAATGGAATTAGTTCATTGATCATGTAGGTAATTAAATAGCTCTTATGACAAATCAATATATTGTAATTATTCTATATTTACAAAATCATAGATTATATCATTGTATAAATTAAATTTATTTAGATTTATTTTTTGGTAGTCTCCTTATTTGTTATTTATATGTTATTATTATTTATGTTTGTGTGGCCTATGAATGAATATTATGAGACCCATAAGTATCTCGCGTTGCTAACGACACAAAAATTGGTATCTTACTGTTGAGTCATAATGTTATGTGTTTATTATGACGAGAGGTCGCCTTAAGCCTACGAAATTACATTACCGGAGTAAAATGCTCGCTCAAAAGGCTATGTGATAAAATATTGAGTATGCAGCACCACATGTTTTTTGCGTATGGTCCAATATTATTCAGTGATTATTAATATATTTATTTATTTAATAAAATAATACAAACATATTACAAGTACTCAGATTACGCAATCAAACTCAAGTGAGTTTCACCGTAGGTATATCACGATCATCGACAACATTGTGAAAAGAGATAAATACTTACTAGCATTACATTGCAAGTTAAAATAAATATACAATCAATGCTTATGGTAGCAAGCAATTAATGGAATATCGGCACTGCGCTGGCTGCTGATACGAATGTAACAAAGTGGTGGCGGTAGATATTTATTCATAATTATAAAGTTATACATACCGGGTATATCAAGTCTGCTACCGAAAACGAAGCTGGGTGGTAGTTTAAGCGATTTCAGACACAATGCAACAGAAATTGTTGCAAAAAAAAGCGTCAATTTTCTTTTGTTATTTTTTTCCTATGTTCATATTTGGATGGTAAATACATTTTTCCTAAAATAATAGTGTATACCCTTTTATTTATAAATAATCTAAGGTATAAAACAGATTAAATTATTATTTTAGCAAAAACTATGGATTTACCACCCAAAAATGACGATATTAAAAAAATATTAAAAATTAATGTCGCGTTTCTTTGCGAAAATGTTATGTTTGGGTGGCCTATTTTAGTGTTTCTAGTCACTAAAACTACCACCCAGCTTCGTTTTCGATAGCAGTCTTGATAAACCCTTATACAGTATAGATTGTGGCGCTGATACAGGTTGTTACTTTAGCTATTATTTGAATTATATGTTAATACAATTAATAAAACTTTGTTATTCTCAAACAGCTCGGTATCTGAATTTATATTAATACTAGCGGTCGGGCCCGGCTTCGCCCGGGTGCAGATAGTTTTTGTGTCCAATCCACATCAAGAACATATTATTTCGCGTGTCTACTAACTATATTTCCCGCGTGCCGTCGACTATATTTCCCTTCCGTAGGAGAGGACATCCCGTGCCAACAATTTGAATTTGAAAGAGTAGAAAATATGTATATTTGGTTTCCTGACTCATCCCACGGGAACACTACATTTTTCGGGATAAAAAGTAGCCTATGTGTTAATCCAGGGTGTCAACTATCACTATACCAAATTTCATCAAAATCTGTTGAGCCGTTTTTTCATGAAAGAGTAACAAACATCCATACATACAAACTTTCACCTTTATAATATTAGTAAGGATGATTGGTCAATATAACATGCTGTCGGTACGTGGTCCGCCCGCATGCGTGCCGCTGGATCGCCGAGCCCGCACCGCGCCAGATAAGCCCTGCATAAGTACACACTACTTTATTTGTAGCGTTCACAATTCAGATGCCGAGTCTTTTGTCGCGGTTTACACTTTATTACTCGGTATTAGTACACGAAATTATTGCAATTTTGTATTGATATTTGAGAGGTCCGACAAGGTGATTTATTGTGAAACTCATGTTAAGGTTTCTATATGTATCTTTACGATGTTTACCTTTAAATTAAAAGGGTAATTAATTATTAATATGTAAATGAGTCGAGTCGTCGAGTCAAGTCAGAGGTGTGCCTAGGTATGGAAAGCCAGACCATCGTCTCGACAGATAGAGTTTTGTTCATAAAAAGAAATCAAGTATTTAAATATTGATACATACATAAAATCACGCCTTTTTATAGAAAGGGTAGGTGGAGGTGCTACCACGACCCCCACTTTACGCCTTATGTATTCCGTCCCATTATGTGATAAGGGCCTATTGCCATATAAGACACAAATTCCAAACTTCAGGCTGATAATGAATAGAAAAATCCTATAACGTTTTGCCCAACCTAAGCATCGAACCCGAAATTACAGCTTTGCAATCATACTGTAGTAAAATGCGCCACGGATGCAGTAAAATATTAAAGGGACTAAAAAAAAAAACATTTTAAGTTGCGTTTTGTCAGACCCAAAATCGCTCTTAGTTTCACAAATTAGTCCCTTAGTGTCACAAATCTTGACCCTGAGACATAAGATGTTAAGTCTTAATATGTCCAGTAGTTACTATGGCTACAATGTCCTTCAATCAGAATCACAACAGTGTATTTACACTGCTGTTTCACAGGAGAAATATACATTGTTTTTATTGGTACCTACTCCGATGGTCTCTTATAAACGACAGAGGCCTCTTACATATTTGAGACCTACCACCAGTCAATTTCAAGAATTGCTTGGTAATTCAAGGTGTTGTTTGGTCTAGCTACTGTTCATGAGCGATCGTATTGCTTACCATCAGGCGAACGGCATGCTCGTATCACCAGTCATTGCAATAAAAAATAACTACCAAGCACACAGCTATATTACACTCTATAGTCTACGGATATGAGGGCTGGTCAAGCAGTAATCCCATGTGAGTGGTGCCTTTGCCGATGACAGCTCCATTAGCTCGCCACGGCTTCCATACCTCAGTGCTTTAGCGTTTTTGAACGATTGTTTTGGAAATTTTGATTGGAATGATTTTTAGGTCTTTTTAGTGGAATTGGTTTGATTCTTCCCTGTACCAAGTACCTTGATTTAAAATGTTTAGTTTTAACAGTACTAATGGCGAATTGGCTAAATATTCAGGTCATATTATTAAATATGTCCACAGCTGTTGAAAAAGTGAACACCGACTTAGAGTACATTAGGGGCTGGTCTGCTAGGTTTGGGATAACAGTTAACCCTAATAAGTGCCAGGCCATAATCATAGGCAGCCAGCGCCTGATAAATCGCATTGATTTTTCGTCTGTACCACCACTTACATTTGACGGCACAATTATATCGTGGTCGTCATCTGTTAAAGACCTTGGACTTATTATAGATAACGTACTTAACTGGCAGGTGCAAGTTTCCTCTGTTTGCCAAAGAGTCACCGGTGCCCTTCGTGTTCTATATCGCCTTAAAAACTTTCTTTCCTCTAAGACGAAATTGATGCTTGTGCAGACCTTAATCTCCCCACTGATCGACTATGGTGATGTATGCTATTTCGACCTGAATGCAGATCTTCTTAACAAACTGGACCGCCTTCTCAATAACTGCATTCGATTCATATTTAACCTTCGCAAATATGACCATGTATCTTCACATCGCACTGAACTGAAATGGTTACCAATTCGTCAACGGCGAAATTTGCGTGCCCTTACAACTCTTTTCAGTATTGTAACGTCTCCTACACCACCTTCTTATTTCATTACCCACTTCCAGTTTCTTGGCGCAAGTCATGAGCGTAATCTTCGCTCCTCAAATAACCTTCTTTTAAAGTGTCCCCCCATCATTCTAATTTCCTACATTCTTCCTTCTTCATACAATCTATTCTTCTTTGGAATGCGCTCCCTCTCGAAATCAGGACGTCCATGAACCGTTTCGTGTTTAAAAAGAAGGTTCGGGATTTGTTGCTGGATAGAGTGGCTGAATCATCACAGTAGTGTGTCATCGTATGTATTTATATATTTATTTATGTGTATATATATTATAGTAATTATGTATATTTGAACATATAGTTTTACATAGTATTTAAGTATATACTTATTCATATATTTGTTTATAAATATTATGTATTTATATAGGAATAAAACTACATCAATAATCAAATAAACATATGTACCCCTACCTCTGTAATCTCAGCACCATCTCAAGGTAGACTGGTAGAGAATGCCTCTGGCATTAAGTCCGCCTATGTACATATTTGTATATAAAGTTAAAATAATAAAAATAAATAGCGGATCAGCCCGACTTCGTCCGAGTGCAGATACAATTTTTTTGAATATATTCTTTCGCCTATGGTCATCAGGGATTATGTGTGTATCAAGATTCTAATGGTGAAAGATTTTTTTCAAATTGGTCCAGTAATTTTAAGGCCTATTAATACAAACTATCAAACCTTTCCTGTTTACAATAGTATAGACGTGGATATTTAAGATATATATCTTTCTTCAGACTACTCTTTCTTGGTTTATTGTGAGTGTATTTGTATTAGAAAACTTTAAATGGTTAGGCCATATAGTCCACCACGCTGGCCTAGTGTGGGTTGGCGGACTTTACATACCATAGAAATTCATACAAATCGCTATGGTATGCGGGTTTCCTCCTGCGTTGTGATTGACTATCAAGAAATACTATCTATACATATAAAATTAATAAATTAATACTTAAACTAAAGTAATTAAAATAGTATAAACTGCCATAATCCGAAAACCATAACCTCAAACCATAGAGGTTGTGTATCAAGAACCCCTATCAATACATATGATTGACTATCTATAAATATTAAACTAAAAATAAATTAATACTTAAACTAAAGTAATTAAAATAGCATAAACCCTGCCATAGTCCGAAAACCATAACCTCAAACCATAGAGGTTGTGTGACACAGTTTTTGCTCATAACATCGTATGGTAAGTAGAATGGCGGGAACACGGCATAATCGAGCTGTCAGCGGCACGCGAGCGCGGGAAAGCAAAAGTTTGATTAAAACCGAACCAATCAACTAAACTGTTGTGCCCGATTTTACCTAGATAATATTTTGTTGGGCTGTGGCGATGTGTTGTCGATGGTTTGTTTGAATTAATATAAATATTAACAAATATTTTATTTATATTTTTTTCTATGAATGAAGAAGTTCGCATGAAATTGGGAGCGCAGAAAATGTCTTGGTTGTGATTATTATGTTAGTCGTTGTTAAAGACGACATCAGAATGCCAGTCACTACAGGGTCCAGATTATGTATGTGATGGTTTGTTGATTTTATAAATAATAATATTTTTTTTGTCTTTTATAGTGTACCCTTAAATGTTTTAAGCGAATAGAATTGTTAGGAGAAATTCTGGTAGAAAATTGCATACTTTGTAAATTGCTATTAGATCAAAGAAGATTACACCAAAAAGTATGAGCAAAGCGATCATTATTTTCATCTCATGAAAATTAGTATTACACGTCTAACGTCGCAACTTAAAACTCAAACTTACGCCTTTACTATCTACTATCTAGTATGTTACATAACTATATAAATACACGTCTTTTTCCCAGAAGGGGTAGGCAGAGATGCTACCAGGACACCCACGTCTCGCCTTGTGTGATGTAATAGGGGTGAGCTTATTACCATATCTGGCAAAAATTATTAACAACGAACTGATATTGAATATTAATATTCACTACTACTTTTCGCGACCCTGGACGCGAACCTGAGACCTCCATGTTAGTACAACTACGCTACTGGGGCAGTCTCTAGTATATTTTTAACATAAAAAGAATTCACTACTTTAGGTATAGACCCTTATTAAAACTAATATTTGTCGATACCGACTCACCCCATCCCTTTGTGGGAACACACAGGTGCTGTATTCATTTTAAACGAGCGAGCCGAGCGCGGCTGACTTGTTTCATTTACTAGCCTGCACACCGACGCCACAATTAACATCTATTCTAGCACAAATCATAGCTTTCTATACTTTATAATAGTTTATTGGGTAACATATCATCATATGCCAACATAGACTAGAGTTTTTTACCCGTTCTTTTCTAGTGAAAACCGCTTTTCGAACAGGGTGGTACATCAAAAAATGACTGAATCTAAATGATGTAGAACATCTTAATGGATTCAATAAATTATTTTCATTTTCAACACACTTAAGAGTTAACGAGAATGTATTGTTGGTAGGTCTATTTCTCCCGCCAAACAGAAGTATAAATGCACTGTTGTATTCCGGTTGGAAGGACATTGTAGCCAGTATAACTACTGGATATATTGAGACTTAACATCTTATGTCTTGGGGGGGCGAGCACAGTAAAATTCCAAGTATTGCTGTGTAATTCATGATGTTGTTTGGTTTGGCTACTGTCCATGAGCGATCGTATCGCTTAACATCAGGCGAATGTCATGCTCGTCTCGCCATTTATTACCATTCTTAATAAATCACAACTTAGTGGAATCTCCATGTGGAGATCAATCTTGATGCATGAGGATGGGATGTATGAAGCATTGGAACTATGATTACTAATCTAATAGTAACTCTATAGTTAAGCCAGTTGACGTATTCTTAAAAAGTCATATTTTATTAGTATGTACAAGATGTATCAGTTCAATAAAGATTTAATTATTATAAATTAAATCGTGCAGGTGAAATTAAGACGTACAGGAATTGTCTTGCATTTAAAGTGAAGGTTCGAAAACTGTTATTGAAACAAATGGCAGAATCGTCAACATTAGTTAGAATATTATATTTATGTCTGTATTTATACGTAGTTTGTAGATATATATTTACGTAACCATTTTTTTTACATATTAGAAACACCCTTTTGATTTCATTTCTGGGGATTTAGGGGATCTAAGGGCCGAAACTGCGTTAAGCGGGTACCCGCGACGGGCAACCGTCGCGCGTCTCCTCGCGTGGACACGCGGGCGGGCTCCGTGAGAACGCGACGGTCCCCGTCGCGGGTACCCGTCGCGGAGACCGGATTTACGCAGTGTCGCTGGTTCAATTTTAAATTTGTGCATGTACAGTCTTGTCAATGGAGAGCTTAATATATTATTACAAAGCAAAACGACGACTAGCAAAAAAACAAACGACAGCCAGGAAGGCTGTTTATTGAATTTAGGTTGCTAGGCGGAGAATTTGTTGTAAAGTTCAGTAAATTAAGAGAAAATGAAAACTCATTGTACAAATATTTTAAAGTTTCGATACCGGTCTATGGCGAATTATCTTCGAAACTGGAACCATATTTGATAGTCAACAACTTAAGGGTAAAATCTGTATCAGTCATATCACCAACGGAAAGGCTGGCAATAACATTGCTCTAAGTAAAAAATATTTATTTTTGCTCAAGTATATTCATCATCATCATCATCTCAGCCACAGGAAGTCCACTGCTGAACATAGGCCTCCCCTAACGGTCTCTGCATCGACCTGTTGGAAGCAGCTTGCATCCAGCGACTTCCTGCAAATGTAGCCAGGTCATCCGTCCACCTTGTAAGCGGGCGTCCGACATTTTGCTTGCCTGTACGTGGCCTCCACTCTAGAACCTTTCACTATGAATCATCTATAGAATCCTTTGCGCTATGTCGGTGACCTTTATTCTCCTACGGATCTCCTCATTTCTGAGTCGATCTCGTAGGGAAATACCGAGCATAGCCCTCTCGATTGCTCGTTGAGTGACTTTGAGCCTTCTAATGAAGTCCAAAGTGAGAGGCCACGTCTCGGTGCCCTATGCCATCACCGTCATGTTACCGCTGGCGGACACCGCGCGCTTTACCGCGCGTGCCCCCGCGACGGGTTCCGACGCACGAAGGCGGGTCCCGCGGCGCGGGTGCGGGACGCGGCTCCCCGTGCGGGACGCCGGCGCGGATCCCCGCGACGGAGCACTTTTGTATGAAACCGCGCCCGTGCCCGCTTAACGCAGTTTCGGCCCTAAAGGTTGACTGGTAGAAAATGCCGACGGCATTAAGTCCGCCTGTACATATTGTATAATGTTTAAATAAATAAACTATTACTATGAATTATAAGCATAAAATCATACTGTACTATATACAATTGCTTTCAATAGATGTTTCAAAATTGATCCTTCGAGCACGTTCCTAGAGTACATATAAAACCCTTCAATCTATGCAAACAGAGAGACAAGCAGGGCTAATCCACACAATTTCGTGTACGGTCGGAGAGACCGCAAGCTACGTCGTTTAATTATAGGTGCGAGTAACATATGCACGGGTTAATGTCGCCCAACGTGTGACTAGGCCATTTCAAACTATTAGTTCAGCTTTCGACGGGTTGATAACACTTTCTAGAAGGTTTGGTGTAAGATACTACTACTACTATTACTATACTATTACTGTACTATATTATGTACTATTATTGTACTATTGTATTGTGTATTCTGTACTATTATTGTACTATTGAGGTATTAGGGTTAAAGGATTTTATTTCAATACAATTTTTTTATTGTAATGAATAGCAAGACGATCATGCGCTTTCTTCCCCTCATGGTAAGCGATATAGCTCATGGACAGATCAAAACAACACCTCGAATTACAAAGCAATGCTTGATACTCCACTGCGTTCGCCATACTGAGACATAAGATGTTAAGTCTCAATACGTCCAGTAGTTTCTCTGGCTACAATGTCACACAACAGTGCATTTACACTGAGGTTTGGCGGGAGAAGTAGACATTGCGGTAGGTAACCCAGATGGCTTCTCACATATGAGAGACCTACCACCACTGATTAGATTAAGCCTAAAACAGCATTAAATGGTGAAACTGTTACAAATCTTCTGTATCAGCCCATATACGTCCCACTGCAGGGCACGGGCCTTCTCTACAATCGAGAGTACGATTGAGAGTGGTTAGGCCATATAGTCCACCACGCTGGCCTAGTGCGGGTTGGCGGACTTACATACCATAGAATTTGTTAAAAATCGCTATGGTATGCAGGTTTCCTCACGATGTTTTCCTTCACCGTTTTAGTGCGTGGTGATTGACTATCAATACACACATGACTCCGAAAAGTCAGAGGTGTGCCCTGGGATTCGAACCCGCGACCACCGTGAACATGTTGGCAGTCGCGTCTAGTCCGTTTACCAACAGGCCACCACGCACTTCTACACGTTACAAATCTTGTAATCGTTACAAATCTTAATAAGTTGATACTTTTTAGCCTTAATTTTATTAGAAGGTAATTAAAGTCGTCCATATTATTTTACCCTCAAAAATCTGATACGGTCTCTTTAAATCTTTTATTTCAGTTCTTTTCATGGTTGAAATGTAGCGTTGTTTCTGCACTACCTGTTTTGTGGGTAGGCAGAAAAAGAAGATTGAAAGTTTAACCTGCCATTCACACTGTGTGAAAATATGTAGGTATTTTTAACTACTACACGGCATAACAGCAAACGCCTTTGATGTTACGTGTCAAAAATATCAAACGCAGTTTTCAGAAAACTATATTTATATATGTGTTCATAAGGAATTACTGGAAACAAATTGTTTTCAACAGGTTTATATGAAAATCTCTGTGATATAGTATATACAGCAGTGGACTTTCAGTTGTTAAATGTGACAATGATGTACATTATATTACTTTAATATTTATTTTATTTACTGATGAATAACATCACAATTTTCATAGCTTCGATTAGAGAAAAGCTATGCCTCTAAACTAGTGCAACCAGTATATATATATGGCCAGAAGACTATTATTTTTAGACATAATAAGCTGTACTGTCCTTATTTTTTACTTTTAATTTCATATTATTTTTATTTTTTGGCACTAGGTCACTAGAATTCCTTCTACAAGAAGATAGTACACGTTACGTCTACATAAATACCCGCAATTGGACAAATATCTTTAAAGCCTTAATCAAACTACGTGCGGGAATCGAATCCGCTATCTCCTGTTTCGACAAACAAATTGCCCCAAGGATACTGTCAATTACACCAGTAAAATTCTGATAATATACACAAATAATTTCACTGATTTAAAATTAATTTTAATCAACAGTCATTCGCATACTTGTTAGTAACGGTAATGTCAAAACGTCAATTACTTTAAAACCACTGTCGGTTTTCACTACACAAATATTTAAATACTTCATTTTCTGATGTAAGCCACTACAATAGGTATGTTTTCAATGTTTAATTTTGAACAGTATTTAATTATCTCTGCAAAATATTCATTATAACAATAATTTATTTAAAATGATCAAAATTGATCGTAAAGTGACATATTAATATACAGGGTATATTAAAAGTGCTACCGAAAACGAAGCTGGGTGGTAGTTTTAGGGACTTCAGAAACAATGCAACAATTTTTTTTGTAAAAAGAATTTTTTTTGTTGTTTTTTTTCTTTCATCTTATTAGAGAGGTAAATACATAGTTTTTTCCTTAAATAATAGTGTACATCCTTTTACTTTTAAAGACGCTATGATACGCAAGGTTTTAAATTATTATTTTAGTAAAAACTATGGATTTATCACCTAAACTAGACGATATAGTTTAAAAAATAATAAAAAAAAATATCGCATTTCCTTGCGAAAATTTTAGTTGCATTGTGTTTGTAGTCACTAAAACTACCACCCGGCTTCGTTTTCGGTAGCAGTCTTGATATACCCTGTATTTAGTAGTGCAGTGGGGACACTCGCTATTTGTTTCGCACCCACGCGCCTAATGGAAGATAACGCCACCGCACGATAGTTGCGTTTTTTTATGTTTCTCCTATCATCGAATTTGAAACAATTCTGAGTTAATATAATTGGATACAAAAAAAGAATAGTCCTTACCTTTTCCTCGGGAATTGAACTTTCCCGAGACTAATAAACCTATGTGTTAATCCAGGGTATCAGTTGCCACCCTACCAAATGTCGTATTAATAGGTCCAACTTTATGGGCTTGAAGTACAAAAAAAAACAAACATTCGCCTTTAAAATATTAGTAGTAAATATTAGTACCTAGAGTGATAAGGCCGCCTCTTGTACTATTATTATTGTGTTGTTTCTTCACTGTTTTTTTTATTTTTGTGCAATAAAGGATTAAATAAATAAATAAATAGTAAGTAGGATAGTACCTTATCTTAGAATCGAACCCACGATCTCACGATTCATAACCTATAGACACTAAATCGTCATACTTGCGTGGGATTATGAGGCTTCGTCTGTCAACGGTGCGGTGTCAACGGCTACTGGTGGTCTCTAATATGAGAGAGGCACCACTGCAATTTCTATTTCTCCCGCCAAACAGCAGTGTATATGCGCTGTTTTGTTTCGGATTGAAGGGCATTGTAGCCAGAGTAACTACTGGACATATTGAGACTTAACATCTTATGTCTCAGGATGGCGAGCGCAGTGGAATGCCAATTGCTTTGTAATTCAAGTCGTTTGGTTTTGCTAATGTTTTGCTACTGTTCTGTTTTGAGCGGTCGTACCGCTTACCATCAGGCGTACGGCATGCTTGACTCAGTCTTCATACCAAAAAACGGTGCTCTTGGATGGATACAAATTATCTACAATCAGAAAATGTCCTTTCCTCCCAACATTGTAACTTCTAAGTCATGGAGCACAGCTGGTCCCTGCGCACCTTGCCAAGGTTTATGGGACTCCATATTACACAATAACTAATTTTTGGCGCGTGCTCTGTGTTTTTATTTATTTCAACGTGCGGTATTCGATATAGTTATATTGGTTATGTTGTTATTAATTTTCTTTTATTCATACATACATATATACATAAACTCGCGTCTTTTTTCCCAGAAGGGGTAGGCAGACGAGCTAGGGCATTTCATTATATTTCTTCATTTTTTTAGACTAACTGGAACGGAAAACATCTTAAGGAAACAAGAAAAAAATCTTAGCGATTTATACAAATAAATATGGTATGTCTAAGTCTACCAAACCGCACTAGGCCACCGTGGCCTCATAACTTTTAATCGTAATCTCGATTGTAAAGAAGGCCCGTGCCCTGCAATGGGACGTTTACCTATAATGGAGTGATAAGATAAAAGAAAAACAGACAATTTATAAAAAAAATCTTTACCCTGTTTTTTGGATGCATAGTGGACAAATGCATTACTAATTAAGGTTGTAGGTCGTTTCGTTTGAGAAGTCTATTCAACAATGGACATTCGGCTGATGTGTATGAAGATCATAAAAATATTGCCTGAACTGAAATAAAATCATGAACATCGCCCGCCTATTACTTGGCAAACTTCCGTTACATGTTTACGACAGATGAAATAAGCCCCGAATATTTTTTTATAATTACTATACATCCGAAGACCTAATCTTCCATTACAATGAAAGATCAACATGGAGTATCAAACGAATCAATTTCGGGTTTACGTATAAATAAACTGTTTGGCGGAGACGCAGAGGCTGCGGTTGACAGGCGCCTGTAAGGGATTGCCGACACAGATGTTCTTCGCCCCCCTCCGCCCCTTTCCGCCTCTTTCCGCCCCCCTCCGCCCGTTCCGCCCCCAGCCCGGCTAAAGGATTACTGCTGTTTGTTGAAAAAATCGATTATTTCATTTTTGGACATGGTGACGGCTGGGCTTGTTTACTTTCTAGATGGGTTTAGTTGTATTTTTAATTATATTTTTATTTATATTCATTGAAAGACACCATAGATCTATTGGCTCATCTCAAGGCTTTGAATTGTGGGTTCAAATCCTTAGTCCGCCAACGTATTTTAAGGTCAAAAATGTTTATACTTTAGTTATATTGCCTTGGCAATTTGACCACTAATTTGTTCGCCTCCTTCACAACTTATCTCGGAAA
Organism: Hyles euphorbiae; assembly: GCA_023078785.2. Lineage (NCBI taxonomy): Eukaryota > Metazoa > Arthropoda > Insecta > Lepidoptera > Sphingidae > Hyles > Hyles euphorbiae. The sequence goes on from CM041048.1 coordinate 11,864,429, forward strand.
TATTAGCTCTATCAACCCTATCAGTTACACGCGTGAACTTATGTATGCACTAGCTACCCTGCAAAGTTCGTACCGACTAAACAATTAATTAATATTTGAATATTTATAAACAAAAATAAAATTTAACTGTTTCTATATCGACATGATTTTATCGCTATTTTGGATTATTTTCGATTTCTGTGAGGGTGGGAATTTGAAACTTGTTGTCTCGCAGTACTTGCTTGACGTGTTGCAGCTCTGGGGGCTTACTCTATAAAACCGATACGAATTTCGAAATTTCGGACGCCGTACGTAAAACTCCATTGTGCCTATATACTATACAAAATGTTGGATTCCTCTATCGTATGTTGCAACTTACGGCCGATGCCAATAATCAACCGAAAAAAATTTATTGAAGTCAATCTGGATTATTTTCTATTTTTCGATTGGTCTCTTGTCATGTTGCCATAGTTTTTTCACTACTGAGATTGAGCTGTCAATTTAAAACGGCAAATTTTGAATTGGGATTGTTTATTGGCAGCGGCTGTTACTTAGTTCGGAAAAAATGAAAAGTATAATAGAGAATAGGTACTATTGATTTTTAGAAGTAGAAATCTTATATCTTACTCCAGACGTCGAATATTCAGATGGAACATTCGAATTTCGTATCGTTTTTATAGAGTAACCCCCTGTCAGGTGTTTCCCGTCAAAGATCCTTGCGCTCTCTAAAACAAAGATTTACCCACGGTAGCTAAATATATGTCTTTATGAATTTACTTATGTATGTATGTATACTGTACTGTATCCTACATACGTCCCACTGCAGGTCACGGGCCTACTCTACAATCGAGAGTACGATTGAGAGTGGTTAGGCCATATAGGCGCTTTAAAGTTATTGTGTCATTTTTTAGTATTAGTATTCATTGTAGTTTTAGTATTAATTGTATTATTAACGACTGAACGTCCGCACGTCATGAAGGTCTCTCATTGAAAATCAGCGTTGCAGTGCTGCTTAAGTGGTGCTGCAGCATACTAGCTGAATGAGAGCTACCTTTTCTGGCGCAATATTAATTTGTTTTTATTTTACCTTAACTGTTTTTTTGTCAACTTCTGTTATTTATTGTGCCAGAAATAAATATTATTTCTTTCTTTCTTTCTTTCTTTCTTTCTATATAGTCCACCACGCTGGCCTATTGCGGGTTGAGTATGTAAAAGTTTTGAAAATTGCTGTAGCTTTTATGAAGATTGGTAGATTGCAATGTTAAATCATTACACTACGGAGATTCCTAAGGGATCATAGTTACATATGTCTCTAGAAAGTCAACAAAAAATTGGTAATTGTAATATATTTTAATAGCCCAAAGGTGAGAGTAAAAGGTGAAAAATATTGTATATTAGATTAAGAAGAGATCTTAACGATGACATACATACATACATACATAAACTCACGCCTTGTTCCCAGAAGGGGTAGGCAGAGGTGCCAAGGCACCCACATTTCGCCTTGTATGTTCCGTCCCACAATGTGATAGGTGGCGAGCCTATCGCCATATCGGGCACAAATTCCTGACTCTGGGCTGATACTGAATAGAAAAATCCAATATCACTTTGCCCAACCCGGGATTCGAACCCGAGACCTCAGCTTTGTAACCGTACCGTAGTACAACTACGCCACCGAGGCAGTCTTAACGATGAGATTTTAATTAAACATTTTCTCACTTTCCAACACCTATAAGCCTAGTTTTTAAAATGTTTCTTATAAACCATGTACCTGTATTATTCAATTATTTTAAAGAACGAAAAATATGTTGTTTTCTTGTATAAATATTTGAGCGGCTTTAATTTCTTTGCCCAATCGTATTTACAATTTTATCATTCATCACCAAAAGTCTGACAGATCATTCACACCTCTTTTTATGTACTTATAATGTATATAGCTATTTATTTTTAATCACAAAACAAAGAAAAACCATACGAAACTGTATACAAACATCTACGTATAAAATGATTCAACGAAGACATTGACATTTTTAATAATGTTGTTATAATAGTTTTTCTATAAAGCCAGTTGTCACCGTATAATACTCTTTTTTGTCAATTTATATATATAAATACGTACACAAGCCTCGTAAATAACCTCTCGGTGGCCATTTTAAAAAATTAAGCATAAAAATGCGCATTAGCAACGGCTAAGCGGCAGTAATGTTATACGATTTCCTAAATGAAAATCCATATAGCATCGCAGCCTGTGGCACATGTTGCGAATACGGAATTAGTTTTGCTGGATATGCGATGGACGGAGTTCGGGATCGGGTTTGAGCGTGGTTGGTTTATACCGGGTACAATAACACTGCTACCGAAAACGAAGCCAGATGGTAGTTTTAGTGGATACAGACACAAAGCAAATAAAACATTCGCAGCTAAACAATTTTTTGTTATATTTTAAATATTATCGTAAATCGATACTTTTAGATATATTCATAATTATAACCCTTGTGTATCGTAAAGTCTTTAAATATAAAGGATGTAGATTACAATTTAACGAAAAAAATGTATTTACCACCAAAATAAGACGATAGGAAAAAAAATACTTACCGTTTTATTATTACAATTTTTAGTAGCATTATGTCTGCCCTAAGCTATTCGATACTTTTTGTTAATGATCATCTATCATTTTATTCTATCGGCCAAGCTAATTTAACACTCGACCCCAATATTGTGACTCCTGTATATATATGTCCTACAGCCCAAAAAAAAAACAAATATTTGTCGTACCCCATCCAGCAGTAGTTTCTCGCTCCGCATTCATTAAAATTTGTTGGCGCCGGGCGCGCCCGTCCGCAGCACCTGACGCCCCGCCACCACGCGCGCTAACGACACAGCTGTGCCACACACATACATTACCCGCCGCCGCCCGAACGTACCACACCGCGCCCCAACCCAACCAGCAATGGATACTGAAACGAAAAAATCGAACACGTTTTTATAGATATGTATTTTTATTGGTAGAAATCTTATTGGTTAGCTTAGATTTGAGTTCGGGAAAACTTATTTGGAAGAAAATTTGTGTTATTATGCGGTGACACGTTGGAATTACGGTTTGCAGATGTTGATTTTAATATTCGGCCGCGTTGCGTATACGGTGCTGGCTACGGAGGAAATGAGAAATGGCATGGTCTAAGTTAACGAGTATTGGATGATGAAGTGGAAATTTCATCGTGAATACTAACGGGGTAAAAATTACGACGGTTTATTATAAATCAGAGATTATCTATAATAGATAGTAATTATCTTGAACTGTATTAGGAATGGTCAGTCTAAACCGGGATGATACTACTATCTCACATATTATAGTCAATGTTGCGTGACTTAGCGCAGCTACCTAGTCTACATGCACAATAGAATTTTTTGTACAGATTCCTGTAGGTTGGGGGACTCCCATGGACTTTGCTGGTGGTAAAATATTAAAAGAAAAGAAAATTAATTTTATATTTTATTTTTATTCGTTCTCGTCCAGATAGCAACAATTTTACGCTATGGTTGAGAACCTATCACAGTGATCTGTGAAAGCGTCGTGTTTCATGCTCTCGCTCTTCAGCCAAAGGAAGTCCATTGCTGTAGGTGCCCATGTAGAACAGTGGACTTCCTTCTAATTCAAATTCAAATTCCAAGGCTTATGCCTTCCCCATGGATTGCCTCATAGATCTGTTGGAAGCGGCCTGCATCCAGCGGCTTCCTGCAACCTTCGCCAGGTCGTTTCAGGGTCATCCTATGTATATTGGGATAGAAGTAGAGCAACATAATTATTTAGACTATACACCAACGGAGAGATAACTATTTCACGTCGATGGATACTTCAAACTGCACTGCACACCATCAGGTGCATGTTTTTTTATCTTTTTTTTCAAGAGCTCTATGGGTAACTCACGGGAGGCGGTAGAGATTATGACAGTCTCTAGCCTTCCAGCTCAGCAAGCTGTGAATTGGGGCCGAGCTAGGTTCCCAATAAAACCTACGCATACTGGCTAAATCCCTCGGATTCCCTTCATCCTAACATTTTTTTCCTTTGGCATTAAAATAAGTGCGTGGTGGCCTGTTGGCAAACGGACTAGACGCGACTGCCAACATGTTCACGGTGGTCGCGGGTTCGAATCCGCACACCTCTGACTTTTCGGAGTCATGTGTGTATTGATAGTCAATCACCACGCACTAAAACGGTGAAGGAAAACATCGTGAGGAAACCTGCATACCATAGCGATTTATAAAATTTCTATGGTATGTAAGTCCGCCAACCCGCACTAGGCCAGCGTGGTGGACTATATGGCCTAACCACTCTCAATCGTACTCTCGATTGTAGAGGAGGCCCGTGGCCTGCAGTGGGACGTATATGGGCTGATACAGATTAAAATACGTAACTTTTCCCCCACCATTAAAATACGTAGTTGTCTATATTTTTCTCTATTTTCATACCGAATTACTTCACCACCAGTAACCACTAGTGATATTTACGCAACGCTCTGGGGCGCTGGGGGCGAATAAAAACAAAAACAGGCGGTAGGGTGCTTAGCATACCACGCCTTGGGAACCACCACCTGGCCATAATACCTTTCCGATACTCCCGCTGGATTCTGACGGGTTTTGGAACTGGGTGTTGTAAATGAAAGTGATCAGACTGGAACCTTCTTGTTTAATAAAAAAATGTGGAAATTACCAGATGGTAGCTTGGATGATGGTACTAATCACCTGCTTTTAAAACCTGAAGTTGTTAGGCATTGCATGGAGCTGTTCTGTGCTCCGTGCTGTGAGTGCGTGGTGGCCTGTTGGTAAACGGACTAGACGCGACTGCCAACATGTTCACGGTGGTCGCGGGTTCGAATCCCAGGGCACACCTCTGACTTTTCGGAGTCATGTGTGTATTGATAGTCAATCACCACGCACTAAAACGGTAAAGGAAAACATCGTTAGGAAACCTGCATACCATAGCGATTTATAAAAATTTCTATGGTATGTAAGTCCGCCAACCTGCACTAGGCCAGCGTGGTGGACTATATGGCCTAACCACTCTCAATCGTACTGTCGATTGTAGAGGAGGCCCGTGCCCTGCAGTGGGACGTATATGGGCTGATACAGAAGATCTGTGCTCATCACCCGGAGGTAATAGGTAATAGGTGTTTGACATTTTGACAGCCTCTGTGGCGCAGTTGGTTAGACGCCGACTGTGAAACGAGAGGCCGCGGGTTTGATGCCCGCACTGAGACAAATGTTTGTAAGGCCCACAAATATTTTTCTCGAGTCTGGGTGTATGTGAGACCGAAGAATCTCTTGTTGTTCCTGATACCCACGACACAAGACTCGATCTTAGTGTGGGGTCAGGACTATGTATGTATGTAACTATTGGGTGAATAATAAAAAATAAGTAGGTAACACCCGTGACGGCAACGATATTCTAAATTGATAGTCGGGCTTAACCATTCCGGCCGCCATTTTGAAAATCGTATACTGCACTCGGATGGAGCCGGGCGGGACCTATAGCATATTTTTTTTTTCACTTTCCTACTACAGTTCACGATCACCATCTTAAGGTCACTATCTGTTCACATGATACATATTCGCAATATTTTTGTGCGGATCTCGCGGAGGGGATGGATCCCCCCCTCTCCCTGCTCCCCCCCTCCCCTCTGCCCCGTGCCCCCTCCGTCCGTGGTCCCGGCGAGAACCGGCGCAGCTGCGGCCGGCCGCGTTCCCGCCAGAAACAATTTACTACACACCAACATTCATCAATATTTGTTTAGTTATTTTTATATAGATAAATTAGAAATGTAAGTGATTAATCAAAGTTACCAGCATAAAGCCTAAAGATCGTGGCGATTTGTAAATATAAATAAGTGAAAAATTATCTAAAACCCGCTGAGTTTCTAATGAAAGAGAGAAAGGAACAAAGTTAAAAAAAAAAAGACAATTCATGTTGCTAGGGGAGTTTCTTGCTTGGATTCTTCTTCACAGCTACAACACATTCCGAAGTGGTGGTAGCAGAAATTAACCATTCAAAAGATATTGTAAAAGATTATCCAAATCACAAGATAAAATATCTTATGATTTTGATTTTACTCGGTGACATTCAAAAGCGTGCTGTCGATCCTGGGACACTTCAGTTGCAAAAGAGCGCGGCAGTTTGAGAAAGTCTCTGTTATTGCATGTATACGCCCAATTGTTGGGCATTTCCCTCCTGTAAAATAAAGGATTACCGACAACTTAAAAGCTGATTGTAGGACATCATCTGTGCCTACATTGTTCATCGATGCTAGAATACCCATCATAGTAAACAACGCTAGAGTGTCGAATTGTGGCTCCTCGTGTGCACTAGTTTCTAACAGGCCGGCATAATTGTGTCAACCAGCAAGATACAGTTACGAAGAGGGATAGGCGATCTTAGTGACATCCACTTTTCGTAGCGCCGTAGTATCGTAGCACGTGTAAAGGCTTTGTAGACCTTGGTTCTACGAATTCTGCTACGTTCTGTCTACGAAAAATGTCAACATTTATATTCATTTTTTTTTCTCCTGTACCCTGTCTCATATCTAAGTATATAAAAATGATTATTTGGATGTTATATTTCTATCACAGTTGAAGGTATAATAAATAATATTTACCTAATAGTCTAATCCTTATAAATACATACATACATACATAAACTCACGCCTATTTCCCATTGGGGTAGGCAGAGACTATTGAGCGCCAAGTGCTACGGTCCATACATATCTCTTTCGCTTCTTCAACTGTCATTAATCTCTTCATACATGCTCGTCGGTTTCGAGGACTCCGTATTTTTCCTTTCTTCTTCTTTCTTTTTTTTCTAATCCTTACATATATGGACAGATTTTCGTTATAGATTGAATTTTGTTCTTCTCATGCCCTATCGCGCTGAAAATATTTTTATGTCAAAAGTTAAAAAACCCTTCTAAGACAACCAGTGATCCAAAATACGGCAATTTAAGTAATTGAAATAAGATATTACAGCTTTGTTAACGCAGCGATACAAAGCTCTAATCCGCAAACAAACGCTAAAATTATCCAGTGATATATAACAACACGAAAAAAGCAGAAATTCCCAACAATTTTTCCTATTTTCAGCCACAATACCACCGGCGGAAACAGGCTTGTTTTTACAGATATCTTTTAAAACTTCTTAAGATAGCCTGCAACCTTAATATGATAAACTATCATTAACATTTTTCCCAATAAATACAGAAATCTATAAAACCTTACACAATATCATCACTGATTAACTGCCTAAGTGGCGCAGTTGTACTACGGTATGCTTACAAAGCTGAGGTGTCCGGTTCGAATCCCAGATCGGCTAAAGTGATGTTTCAATTAATTATCAGGCCAGAGTCAGGAATTTGTGCCCGATATGGCCATAGGCTCGTCCTATCACATCGTGGGACGGAACATACAAGATGAAACGTGGGCGTCTCTTCTTACCCTTTCTGTAGAAATTGCGTAATATGTTTGTGTAAAACATACAGAAATCTGACATAAAACGAGCACTCAACGATCGATTAGAAATAGCTGCCATTAAAGCGATTTAATTGAGATATGACAGCTTTGTAAACGGAGCGGCACAACGCTCTAATCCGCAAACAAACGCTGAAATTATCCTGTGATATATAATCGTTTGTTTGCGCGTCCGTTCGGCTGTTTGTTGAGAATCGCGAGCGGCTATCGCCAGATGTGCTAGCGAGGAATTTATTGCGTTTGCTCATGCGACAATGGTAGTTTTAAATGGTTTTTGTGTAATTTTTTTAAATATTATTTATTAGGGCATGGCGTTGGGTTTTAATTTATGTGATTAGAAAATTTATGTAGGTTGGTAACGAATCGGTAGTGAGGACGAATCGGTACCGACTGCCGATTTGTTGGTCCTGAGTGTGAAACTCAAGGCATTCGTTTAACTTTTCGGATTCAAGTACATATGTATTACGGTCAATTACTACGTACTTTAACTAAGAGGAAAATATCGAGAGGAAATTTAAACACAAAATTTACTGATAAAAAAACCTTTTGTCCTTTTCCAGCGACTTTTGAATCCAGTTACAAATAAGGCCGTACCTAATTACAATTAAGAAGTTTGCTCTTCATCCATCAATTTTAAATATTATAGCTGGAATTCGCCTTTGAAATTTTTAAGAAGCATTTTCAATTACTTGGGTTATAATTCAGTAAACCCATTAGTAAGTTATTGTGCATGTACCACTAGTGGAGATGTATAAATGCGCAGAAAACAAAACGTAATATTTTCCAACATCAGTTCGAAACCTCGCACCTGACGAGACCGTAACCGAGAGCCCCTACCACGAGACTAAAATACATTAAGAATAGGGAATATCCATGAAATGATTATCAAAAAAAAATATTTATTTAATCCTTTATTGCACAAAAATAAAAATATAGTGAAGAAACAACACAATAATAATAGTACAAGAGGCAGCCTTATCACTCTAGGTAATTAAAAATGTCCTAAATCAACAGTGTTTTTTTAAATTTCATTAAATAACTTAAAGAAAAAACCCATTAACTATTTTAATTTATTAATTATAAATAAGGGAAGTTGAATTGTACCATCATTGAGCAGATGACTAATACCAACCATGAGCACGTAAACTGTAAATTAATCGAAAAGTCAAAAATAAATTTAACCAAATTGGCGACAAAATCAGCGAATGGCAAGACGAGCATGCCGTTCGCCTTGTAGGCAGCCATATGACAGTAGCAAAACCAAACAACACCTTGAATTACAAAACAGTGCTTGGTATTCCACTGCGCTCGCCATCCTGAGGCATAAGATGTTAAGTCTCAATATGTCCTAGAAGTTACTCTGCCTACAATGTCCTTCAAACCGAAACACAACAGTGCACTTACACTGCTGTTTGGTGGAAGTAAAAGACATTGCGGTGGCCTATCCAGGCGGCCTTTCACGTATGAGAGACCTACCACTAGATAATATTCAACTCACGCTAAACTCACCCCTTTTAGTCCAGTAGTAGTGCCCAGGGGTGGTGTAGCTAAGGGTAGCCGCCCCCTCATTTCTCGTTAGCACAGGTGCGTTGGCCAGGTGTCGCCCCAATACAATTTTTACTTTCACACGTAATTCAAGCGCCGAGTTAACTTATGCCCCTAATAAGTTTCTTGAGCGTTTGCGAACAATTACCGATGGTGATTTACAGCTGTTTAGATTAGGACTTGGGTTTGAAATTTGGTTGGGGATATTTAGTAAATACATAAAATCACGCCTTTTTCTCATTAGGGGTAGGCAGACATCCACATTTTGCCTTGTTTGTTCCGTTCCACGATGTGATAGGGGGGGGAGCTTATAGTCATATAGGGCACGAATTTCTGACTCACACCACTTTGCCCGATCCGGGATTCAAACCCAAGATCTCAACTTTAAACATATCGTAGGACAACTACGCTACCGAGGCAGGCAGGAAATTAAATAATTAAAATTATAAAATAACAAAATAATGAACATGTTAATTAAGATTTATTGAATCTATACAGTTTTCACCAGTGAACTGGCAATTAAGATTTTAAGGTAGGTCTCTCATATGTAAGTGGTCACCTAGGTAGGTACCACCGCAATGTCTATTTCTCCCGCCATACAGCAGTATAAACGCACTGTTGTGGTTTGAAGGAGATTTTAGCCAGAGTAACTACTAGACATATTGAAAATTAACAACTTATGTCACAGGATGGCGAGCGCAGTGGAATGAAAAACATTGCTTAGTGATTTATGGTATTGTTTGCTTTTAGTACTTTCCATGAGCGATCGTATCGCGTCAGGCGAATGGCATACTCGTCTGCGGTAAAGGTAACATTATTTTATAAAAATGCTATAGCAAGAAACACAGCTGTTTGACCGTGTGTTTGCTTGTGGCGTTGCAAAAGCCCGGGCACGGCGGCTGCTTACAATCAAGCGGCCGGTCAGCTCGTCTGTTTTCGTAGGCCATAATAAATAAATAAAAAGCTTTGAGATATGCAGATTATTTTAGGATTATTTTCTTCGAGGGTAAATTGTGGAATTCTTAATTTACATGTAACTTCCGAAATGAGGTGTGTTGGATCTAATATTTCTTTTCGATTCCGTAGCTAATTATTGTGAGGAAACCTGCATACTATACTATATGGTATGTAAAGTTGGCTAGCCCGCATTAGGGCAGCGTGGTAGACTATATGGCCTAACCACCCCCAATCGTACTTTCGATTTCGGTTTTAGAGGAGGCCCGTTCCCTGCTGTGAGATGTATATAGTCTGTTTCAAATACAACAAATTATCAACGGTGCAAAAGTTTGATTTAAGAAACTACATATTTAAAAAGTATACTTCTTATTCCAATTACTATTACATAATTTAAACATAAAACTACTTCTTCAAATTTCCTTACTTTAGAACAAATTAAATTACACAGTACTTATTCTTGGCTACACCAGGAATATTCTAGATCTGAGAGATTGTAATAATGTCAGAAATCAACGTAAAGTATACTTTATTCGACCGTGAAGTGAGAGATTCAGAAAATCCAACATTTTGTACCTATCCTACAATACCATAATTTTTCCTTTATGTTTCTGTATCAGCCCATTTACGTCCCACTGCAGGGCACGGGCCTCCTCTACAATCGACAGTACGATTGAGAGTGTCCTTTATGTTTACTTCGTAAAATTTAAGTCTCATATGAATTGCACCGGAATGGAATTTGTGGCCGGCGTTTCAAAAGACAAATTACATAATGCAACAAACAAGCTGCACAAGTTGTATGGCATCAATGGTGTCTCTGCCTACCAAATCGGAGATACGGGTGTAAGCTGGGGCAATTGACAGTACTCTTCCCCCATTATTTCGATGTCTGTCTGTCTTATCATTCTACTCTACTTCTACTTGTATGTATGTATATTATATTTATTTATATATAAATTAAGCATATATAATTAAAGATATATGTGTATAGATGTATTTAACCTATCGTACACCTCATGGTACCAAAACTGCTGTTCCCTCTTATCCATCCCATGGTTGGTTGTCTGTAAGAGATCGCCTAGAGCGATAAGACCGACTTTTGTACGTTTTTTCTTCTCTTATTTCTTTATTATAAGTCACAGGTGTACAATTAAGTTGTAAATAAATAAATATGACATCCGACAGAGAACCAAGGTGACCGACATAGCCCAGTGGATCAGCAAGTTGAAGTGGCAGTGGGCTGGTCATATTTGTCGGAGAACCGACAACCTTTGGGGTAGACGTGTTCTCGAGTGGAGACCGCGCCTCGGCAAACGTAGTGTAGGATGCCCTCCAACGAGGTGGAGTGATGATATCCGAAAGATGGCTGATAGTGGTTGGAGACGTTGGGCTGAAGATCGAGCCCAGTGGCGTGCCATAGGAGAGGCCTATGTCCAGCAGTGGACGCGAATAGGCTGATGATGATGAGGCCATATAGTCCACATATTCTATTGCAGCCCTTTGATTAAGTTCGGCCTAGGTTTCTAAATTGCCACACTTCTACCGTGATAATGAACTATAAAACTATACACACGATACCGCAAGTCCATAGCGTTGAAGAAAGCAGTGCAGTGCTGTTTGAAGGAAAACATTATAAATACTCGCACGCCCCCAGCCATATGGCGCGCACGTGGCGACGCTCATACCCCCCCCCCCGTACCCCCTCCACCCCGCCGGCTTGCGTCACGGGAACATCTGTGCGCGGACACGAGCCATGAAAATCTGGATGCGAATATTGTATGTTTAATGGGTTCTCTTTGGTTTATAGTTGGCCAATCCTGATGTGTTTTTGTCTTTCACCTCTCTAGGACTTCTGTCACCCACTTTGCTGCCAATGCTTGTGTAGAAATACTCTGGATACAACGTCCTTCAAACTGCAACACAACAGTACATTTGCACTGTTGATTGGCGGGAGAAATTGAAATTGCCGTGGTACCTACCCAGGTGGCCTCTCAAATATGAGATACCTACCGCCAATGAATAAATATATAATTCCCGGTACATAAAAAACTATGCAAAGCTTAAAATCTTCAATTGCGGCCCATGCAAGTTTAACGTTCTGGACACCGTTTTTTTATATACGGTTTTCCCTGGTCACTGCTCCTATACCAAAGTGCGATACCAATAAAAGTATTTTAAATATAAAATACATACACACCACATACATACATAAACTCACGCCTTTTTCCCAGCAGGAGTATGCAGAGGTGCGACCATGATACCCACATTTTGCCCTGGATATACTATCCCACAATGTGAGCGGGCAAGCCTATCGCCATATCACAGTACATATTCCTGACTCCGGCCTTATAATGAATAGAAAAATCCAAATTCACTTTTCCCTACTGGGATTCGTACCCGAGACCTCAGCTTTGTAACAGTATGTACAACTACGCCACCAAGGCAGTTTAAATATAAAATACCATTATAACATCACTTAAGCATCTATTTAATCCAAATAACATTTCTATCAAATATAAATCATGATCCAATTTGGCAGTTAGATGATACGCAAATACACGAGGAAGCGAACCTTGGCCTTCACGATTGCCTTGTCCATCACAAGTGTATAGGTAAGACAGCAAGTCTAGATCTAAGACATCTGTAATGTACCTAGTATCTGTATTAATATTTACAAAATACGCGAATCAATTGCGCATGCGCTATAAGTCTACATACATACATACATATACAAACTCACGCCTTTTTCCCGGAAGGGGTAGACAGAGGTACCAGGACACCGTATTGTGTATGTTTCGTTCCAAGATGTGATAGCAAGCCTATCGAGTATCGCCATATCGCACACAAGCTAACTCTGGGCTGATAATGAATAGAAAAATCCAATATCACTTTGCCGAACCCGGGATTCGAACCCGAGACCTCAGCTTTGTAACCGTACCGTAGTACAACTACGCCACCGAGGCAGTCGAAGTCGAAAATCTTTTCGTGGTAATTTGTGGAATATTTGCATGTATATTGGGATTAGTAAGAATATTTTGTTTTAATTTCAATTTAGGAAAATTAAAGTATAATAGTGGCAGAGCTATGCTGTTTTCAATCATGACTAAGAATGAATGGACAGGCTCGTCCGAGGCGGTACCACTGTCTCAAAGGAGACCCACGTGAAGCGACAACTTTGTAGTCGTGTCTGGTTCGGTGAGTGAGATTGCCGGATGCCTCTTTTCTCCACCCATCCTTATTGCAACACATCATGATTCAAGCATTATTGTATTTCATGGATGGATGGTAGTGGATGGTATCATCAGATGACCTGTTTGCTAGATTGCCGTACCTAAGCAAGAAAAAAATATTGCAAAGATGATACTCTCTACTCATACTTAAAAAATAACGCTGAATCTGATCACATTGTTTAGATCCAATAAATTACAATTTAAAATGTCCGTTTTTATTGCATTGATTGACGAAAAGGGCATGCCATTCGCTAGATGGTAAGCGATATAACTGCTCATTGGCAGTAGCAAAACCAAACAACACCACGCATTTTAAATCAATGCGCTCGTCATCAATACATATAATATTTGTTAGTACAATACGTTGGAAACCATTAAGGTTTATATTTATGCTATCAGAGTTGACAATGGGGTTATAACTTATAACAAGAAAACACTGTAGTGTTATCAGGAGTTTGAAATTAGGTAATTGTTTCCCGCTTACATTTAAACCGATCGGTTATTATGCATAACATAGGTATATTATAAAGTTCCTTATAAATTCCTTCCTTTAGCCACTATAAAACTATACGATCATGCGGCAGTAAACGGCCCCACAGAGGCAGATGTCAGGAAACGCCCGCCCACCGCGTAAACACTGGAGAAAGCTTTTTATATCTGACTAGCGATCTGCCCGGCTCTATCCGGGTTTAGACACACATTTTTGAAAATATTCTATCGCCTTCGTATCGCTGTCGTATCGCTTATCATCAGGAAAATGGCACCCTCGTCTCGCCATTCGCAAAAAAATATTTACAAAACATCTAATCTTCATAAAAATCGAGAAGTGACCTATTTATCTATACTATAAATAGTAATATTACCCATATAAAAATTTGTAAAATCACGACATCTTATAGATAATGCAATGTCTATTTTCCCGCCAAACAGTAATATAAATGCACTGCTGTGTTTCCGATTAAAGGATATTATAGCCAGAGTAACTACTGGACATATTGAGACTTAACATCTTATTGTTTAGGATGGCAAGCGCAGTGGAATTCCAAGCATTGCTTTGTAATTCAAGGCATTGTTTGGTTTTGCTACAGTTTATGAGCGGTCGTATCGCTTACCTTCAGGCGAACCGCGTGCTTGTCTCGCCATTCATTGCAATAAAAAAATATCTATACTAGAAATCGTAATATTGCCCATATAATACTTTATAAAATCTATCTTACGGATAACTTCAAGTAAAACCTACCCTTTCCAAATAACAATACATTATGGAAGAAAATTGAAATCAGTAGCGCCGCCTGCCGGGGGGTGTCCGAATCTTTTCTATATTAATGCAGGCGACAGCTGCGCCCTATAACTGAAGGGTAACAGGTTCGATCCCGACAGGACAAATTGGATTGTATTGGGTTATCCTTTTCTGATTTTATTATTTACTTATTTGATAAGGGAGACTGAGTATATCTGTTTATAAGATGTAGTATATCAGTTTAGTCTTTAATTTATTTCTTTTTTTTTACTTTTTGTATACCAAGGGTACAATAACAATTACATAGTAATAGAAAAGGGTGTTTTTGTTCAATATTATTGTTGTTCTTAAAATTTCATATGGAAATTGGTAATAAATGAAACACATTCGTACCGCAGAATCATAGAAAAGAAGGAAGTTTTTATTAAGGCACAATAGACTAGCAAACAACCATAAACACAAATATATAGAGCGGAAAAATAATTATTTATTAAACGTAACAATTATTTATACCTGTGCTTAGTCTTATTTAAGTTTTAGCAGCGTGAAGTACCTATGATCTTTAATGTCTCGAGTTTGTCGTCATAACCAATTCACTTTAAAATAACATATCAAATTTTTACTTTTAAATAAAACTCACATAACTGATTTACTAACCTGAGAATCGAACCTGTAACCACACAATTCACAACCACTAAATCAGCGCATGAAACAGGCGTGTTGCGTTGGTTATGGTGTGACGTCACGGGTCAGGCGCTCTGTTACAGAACATCTGTTCCCATCACTATTTATACAGAGTTTATTAACACATTCGTCGACCATTTCCTTTGTTAATACTGAAAATGTAAGTTTAAGATCTGTTATATGGTAATTAGAGAAAGTCTAGTATACTAATATCTAAAATACTTTTAAGGACATACAACAAGGATCTTATTAAAACCAAATTGTCAAATTATTGTAACATTTTGGATACGAGATGTTGAATATTAATATATTTCTTGATTGCTCTGTTGGTAAGTTAAGTAATTTATACATGTAAATATATCAATAACTTCTTCCCACAAATAATTTTTAGGAACTCATATTTTTCAATTTTTATTCAATAATTTTAAGTGTTTAATTTCTCAGCAAAGTACAAAAACTTTATACATTATCTACATAGAACAACACATTACATTAACCCATTATTCAAATCCAAGTTAATTAATAAACTCCACACAACTACCATAAAACATATCCTGGCAACACCAGTCATATTGAAAATTCACCATATGCACTTGTTAATATTTACTCGGCAGTTGGCATCGATGAAATCTGTTGAACTATAATTTTGCACTGGCAACACTAATAATAAATTCCCCACAAATACTCAAAATTTTTCGCGCTCTCTAATGGGACCCACTTTTAACTTTCAGAGTAATGTATGTATTGATAGTCAATCACCACACACTTGTTAGCTCTTCTGGTAGAAATAATAGTTCACTGGTTTCCATAATTACTTTTATTAATTACTTCACAATATTTGTACTAAGTAATTGGTTGTTTACGGTATCAGACTATCACCACTACGGTGCGTGTTCGCATCTCTCCGGTTCTCCTGCGGGAACCGCCGGGAACGAACGAACGAATGAATGTCAGAATGAAGAGCGAGTATGACTAATCACTCGAGTGAATGACAAATGGATCAATACCACATCAGATATGCGAACACGCACATTATGAGATATAAATGGATATTCTAAGTACATTTTCTTATACGAGTAAAACTAGGACAAAATAAATATAAATAATTATAAAAGCTAACACTATACAGTTCAAGGAAATTCATGAGGAAATCTGCATACCAAAGCAATATGCAAGAATTCTTATGGTATGTAAAGTCGACCAACCCGCACTAGGCCAGCGTGGTGGACTATATGGCCAACCCCTCTGGATTGTAAAAGAGGCCTGTGCTAATACAAATACTGTATCTGTATCAGCCCATATGCGTCCCACTGCAGGGCACGGGCCTACTATACAATCGAGAGTACGATTGTGAGTGGTTAGGCCGTATAGTCTACCACGCTGGCTTGGTACGGGTTGGCAGACTACTGAATACAGATTACAATTACCTGGCAACACCAATCTTAAAAATTCCGAGCGTATTGTGATGCATGCGCACTTTGTTTACTCGACGGTTCGTATCAATGAGATGTGAACCATCGCAGGCACACATACTACTCGACCCACGCGCTTCCTCACTATTTTTACAGATCTAGATGTTGGGATTTGTTGTCGTAAATACCTGGAACGTTTCCGGTAGAAATAAGATGGGTTTTCTTAATAGTCTTACAAATTCCTTCATTTTCTTCTTTGGTTATTTCGCTGCGTTTAAGCTAATGTCGCTAAGAGACTTGTCGAGCTTCATTGTTCGGTTTTAATTCTTTGCGTGTTATTAATGCTGGATGATATAAGTTGCAATGGTAGGAAGAATCGACTTAACTAAACGATACTAGTTTGTAATGGAATAATCCTTTACCATTGTGTCCATTAACTGTTATCGGGGTGGATACAAATCACCAATGTCTTCAAAGATATCCCACGCGTTTTACTGGTGGAAAAAGAAAATATTGTTTAAAAATCGTTGTATGCGTTACACTTGATTAATTGAGAATGACGATAAATTGCATTTATTTTGTTTCAGATGGAAGCGAAAGTGAAGGAAGAGGTTCCAGACAAAGATTACACCCAGCCAACTACAACAGAGAGGAGAAAATGTAAGTGTTTCAACATATTTAGTCAACTTGCGGACGTTCTCTATATCATATCTATCTTTAACAAGAGGTTAAAACAGATACTTATTTATTTATTTATTTAAAATAGGTACATCAACAGCAAACACATCAATAGCATTACAGATATATAAGGCAAAGCATATTAAATCACTGATATGAATGCCAATTAAAGACGTACACAACATTCATAAAATTTAACAAATCAACACTATACCTAATTAATACAAAATAAAACTAAAATTTGGAAACAAATAATAAAGAACAGAAACAAAACAATTACTAATTTAAGGTCATTCAAGGTTGCGCGCGGCGCGTGATATTGAGTGCACGTGCAATTATTAATTCTTATCTATATTGCGAAATCTTGTAATTATTCGTGGGAATAGTGTGTGGTTTTCACTAAAATGGACGCGGTCGGCTCTCGACCGGCGTCCACAAGAAATTCTTTCGAGAACTTACATGTTGAGCAGAGTATGGATGTGAGTGATGATGCGGATTGCGAAAACTTAGATGATGTTTGCTCCGAGCCGGGACGACTTAGCTCGCCGATAGTCAAAGCTACCCGACAATCGAAGAGAAAGAGGATTGATTTATCGGAAAGCAGTGGAAAAGAAATTGATGAGGAAGGATTTAGTTTAGTCCAATATAAATCGACACGATTAGCCAAGAATAAACAGACTTTGTTAAAAAACACTGAGTTTGACAGCGGATCCAACCATTTAAGCGGTATTGAAGTTTGTCTGTCTTCCTTCGAACTTTTACCTAAACAAATAGGATTGGCGAAGTTATTGAAAACCGAAAATATTAAGAATATCAAACAGATTAAATATAAAAGTCCGTATAAGGTTCACATTTTGTTTGAAAATAGAGAGGATGCTGACGTATTATTAAACAACAAAAAATTTTCGGAATCAGGCTATCGTTGTAATCTAACTACTGAAGTGGGAATAACATATGGCGTAGTGAGGCATTTGGAGATGGATATTAAAGAAGAAGAATTGTTGAAGACGTTTAAGTGTATATACGACATTGTTGCTGTAAAGAGGCTAAAAAGATCGTCGGATCGTGGCGACTGGGTAATGAGTGAGACAGTGCGTTTTGCATTTAAGGGGGCTAAACTGCCGGAATATATCTATGGATACGGATGCAGGTTCAAGATAGAACCATTCACGTTCCCAGTGACTCAATGCTCTGCGTGCTGGCGATTCGGCCACTTATCCCGGACTTGCCCAGTAAGGAAGATATTATGTCCGAAATGTGGTAAAGGCCATGCAAATTGCGACGTAACCAGATACAAATGCCTTAATTGTAATGGGGGACACATGGCGTTTGATAAATCTTGTCCAGTGTATTTAAAAGAGAAAGAAATAAGGACTTTCATGAGTAAAGACAATTGTACTTACAAGACTGCTCTTTTAAAGTATAATTCATACAACGCAAGTCATACAAAGACAGTTTATGATAAATCATTTGAACATGGTAATTCATCAAAAGGTCCTGATTCTACATGGCCAAGGAAGTCGTACAGTCAAAGCATTGGTGGAAAAGTTACACAGTCAGATGTATGTAATCAAGAAAACGAACAATGCAGTAATATGATAGGTTCAGAAGCTAGTGATAATGAATTAAAAGAGGACAGTAGTGAAGAAAATACAGGGAAGAAGCATGCGCCAGGAACGAAGAAGAAGACAAGCAGAAACAGGAAAAGTAAAGGAAAGACAGATGGTTCATTTACTCATGAATGGACGGCCGAAAGAGAAGAACAGCGGGATAATGCTAGGTGTGGACAGAGTTATCTAAATATAATTATAAGAAAAGCTAAGGAAATAATTTGTTCGAAAGAAAACTTCGAAGAGAAAGTTCGTATAGGGTTGCAATTTGTAGTAGAAGAGATATTTTCATTTATTATTAAGAAAATGAGCAGCGGAGAAGTATTTACTAAAGTTATTGACATCTTCCGTAATGGATAGGTACAGTAACATCAATAACCGAAACTCAATAGCATCAGGCACTGTGGGTTACGTTCCACAGTTTCTTAATATTGTGCAATGGAATGCACAGAGTTTGGTGCCAAAAAAACATGAGTTCGAGGCATTACTAATGCAAGAAAAGATAGGTATTTGTTTAATAAGTGAAACGTGGCTTAAAGAAGACTGTATTCTTCGATTCAATAAGTATAATATTTTTAAAAAGGATCGTTTCGATTCGTATGGAGGAGTGGCAATAATAACGCATAAATCGATTAAAGCTCATAGTTATAATATTACTGTTACAAACACCGCGATTGAGGTAGTATGTGTTAAGATTTTTAATTGTAAATACTTAGAATATATAGCATCTGTATATTGTCCATCTTCGATTAGTACTTCACAATGCGACTGGGAGGATATATTTTCAAAATTTACAGCTAAAACTATAGTGGCAGGAGATTTTAATGCGCATAACTTATCCTGGTCGTGTAAAGATGACACTAGAGGTAAACACGTACTCGAGGCATCTCTAGAATATAATTACGTTAGTTTAAATACCGGGGAACCTACTAGAGTTAAGTTTGTTAATGGTAGGATACAAAAGACAGCACCTGATATTACTTTTGTCACGCCAGATATAGCTATACACTGTGAATGGAAGGTCACACGAGAGAATTTGGGGAGTGATCACCTTATTATTAAAGTTTCAATGCAATATAATAATATTCGTAGATTTATTAAACGTAGAAATTTTAAATTAGCCAATTGGAAAATGTATCAAAATATATTAAAAGAAAATTTGGAAACCCTAATTGTGAATGAAGAAAACATACAAGATACTTACAATAAATTTATTGACAATGTTAATAATGCCGCTGATAATAGTATACCATATATAAGAAATTGTTTAGACCCCACACAAAAGTTTGAATCAAAGCCTTACTGGACACCAATATTATCACAAGCTGTTGCTTCACGTCGTTTAGCGTTAAAAAATTTCCGACGTAACCCTACGCCCAATAATTTAGATAAGTTAAATGAAGAGGTTTCCAAAGCGCAAAGGTTGATAAGACAAGCAAAGTTTAGCAGCTGGCGAGACTTTTGTAGTAAAATAGATGAAACTGTAACGTCGTCAGATATGTGGCGACGTATGCGGTGGATAAAAGGCATGAAGGGTAATCGAGTAAGTGTTCCGAAAGTTTTAAAAGAGGAACTTTTATGTAGCTTAGCCCCAGATACTGTGCAAGTTCGAACTCCTGTTTTTGATTCAACAAATACTAATTTAGACAGGGAATTCTCCATTCAAGAGTTACATAATTGCCTTAAAAAGAAGGATACAGCATCAGGGGAAGATCAGATTACATACTCTATGATATACAATCTTCCTCCTAATGGTAAAATAGTGTTAGTTAAGATTTTTAATTTGATTTTTAAACATGCAGAAATACCAAGTCAGTGGCGTACTATTATGGTTGTCCCAATTCCTAAACACAATAACAGTAATACAACTCTTACGTATAGACCAATTTCCTTAATATCGTGCGTTTGTAAAATCTTTCATACAATGCTAAGTAAGCGAATAGAGTGGTTTGTCGAGTCTAATGGAATATTACCCCATAATATAAGTGGTTTTAGGAAATGCCAATCGTGTGTTGATTGTCTAGTGCGCCTAGTTTCGCAAATTCAAATAGGGTTTTCTAAAAACATTTCCACGTTAGCTGTTTTTTTGGACATACAAGCTGCTTATAACAACGTGCTCATAGATAAATTGGTAACCATACTGGATAAATTAAGTTTAGGGACTATGGTATGTAGATATTTGTGGGAATTTCTAAGTAGAAGATGCTTAAAAATTTCTGATGATACTGAAGATGAAGTTATTATGAGATGGACTGGACGAGGTCTATCCCAAGGCGATCCCATTTCACCGCTATTATTTAACGTAATGACGCATAAAGTAGGTTCAATCTTCCAAAACATCCATGTGTTACAATACGCAGATGACTATATCCTCTATACGCAAAACAGAAGTTTAAATGAAAGTGTATCACTTATTCAAAACGGTCTAAATTCAATGGTTCATGAATTTGAACAATTGGGTCTAGAAATTTCACCTACTAAGACTCAGTGCTGTGTATTCAAAAGCGGAAGGAAAAATGATTTAATTAAACTAACTATCAACAATTTTGACATAAGACCCGTAGAATGTGTCAAATACTTAGGTATTTGGCTCGATAAATCTCTCCTTTGGCGCAGACATATAAATGAAATATATGAGAAAGTCAGTAAAATGTTAAACATTTTAAAAACACTAGCTGGCACCTCATGGGGGATGCATCCTAAGCACCTTCGTCGACTTTATATAGCGTTGATTCGCAGCAGGGTTGACTTTGGCAGTTTCCTTTATGACACGGCAGCAAAAACACATCTCGCAAAACTCGATAGGATGCAAAATACTGCGTTACGCATTGTGGGTGGGTTTATAAGAAGCACTCCCGTGCACGTCATGGAGTGTGAGTTGTGCGTCCACCCATTATACATTAGACGCCAGTATCTTGCGGTTAAATATTGCCTTAAAGCTCAGTCCGTGTACAACAATCCCATCGTAGATGCAATAAAAGAACTTTCTGAGTTGTGTCAATCATATTATTGGCGAAATAGGAGGACACCTCTACTTGTAAGGATATATAATGAGACCAAAATAGAGCATATTAGTGCGAGCAAACCCCTTAATATGTTTAAGTTAGATACTTGGATGTCAAACATAAACACTGAATTTATTAGTACTAAAATAGATGGAATTAAGCAAGCTAAATCTCAATATGATGGTAGTATACTTAAATATAATACATTACATATGATAAATACTAGGTATAAAAATTGGCATAAAATCTATACTGATGGGTCAAAAACGGGTACTGGGACTGGTGCGGCTTTTTATGATCCCAGTCGGAATGTGAAGGAAATGTTTAAAATTGTATCGGATAAAAATTGTATCATGTCAGTGGAGCTGCACGCCATCTCGGAGGCACTATCTTATGTTACCACATTAAATATAAAGGAAGTTGTTATATTCACGGATAGTCGAAGTTCCTTACTGCATATAGCTCGATGTGCTTCTAATTGTAGAGGTACGTCGATAGCTTATGCCATATTAAGTAAAACATTAGCGTTTATAAACAAGGGCGTGTCTCTGAGATTGCAGTGGATCCCATCCCACGTGGGACTTCAAGGTAATGAGGTAGTAGACCAGTTAGCCAAAGCAGCTGCCTCAAAAGGACCCGAAATTTATATCTTACCGGAAAGTACAGAAGTTTTGTCAACATACCGATACAAGATCTACGAGAAATGGAAGATGGATTATTTAACAAGTTCTAGGCAGAAAGGAATCTGGTACAGTACTATACAGCAGGAGCCTCCACGAATGCCTTGGTGTTCTAATAGCTCGTTAAAAAGGGATCTGATAGTGATTGCGCATAGACTTCGCTCCGGTCACATGCCTCTCAATAAGTTTATGCATCTGATGAGGAAGACGGACTCACCATGTTGCTCATGTTGCGGTGTAATAGAAGATGTTTATCACCTCCTAGTTGAATGTGCACGGAGTGAGTCTATGAGAAATCTTATAAGGAATAGGTATATGCTTAATCCTATGGATATGGGAGTATTTCAGGGCATCCTGGCGGCACCTATGTGCGATGCTGCCAGGACTCTCTACGATGCTATAAATTGTATTTTAGTTAATAAGGTAGATTAAGTCAGTGGATAAGGATGATGTGTGTCTGGATGGGGCCGGCATAGTCACAAAGTGACTAAGGCCCTAAATATAAATAAATAAAGATTAAAAAAAAAAAAAAAAAAAAAGGTCATTCAACATAACGATCATTTACAAAAATATAAAAAAAGTAGACATAAAAATTTAAAAAAGAAAAAGAAAATGAGACCTAAAATATATATTCTAAATATCCACCAGGGTTACATTTGTTCCAGAAATTGCTCTTCTGAAAGAGTAGAGCGTACCTGCATGTACATCCACACTAGGTACAGACTTGTACAACTTATTAAGTTCTTTGCACATTCTTACTAAAGGTGAGTACCATACCATGAGTAGGTCAGATACCATTACAATGTCGGTACAATACTACACTTCAATAAACTAAGATTGAAATATAGGTTTGTCTTATGTAGCTATCTTTAAACATGTGCACCATATTTATATCTCTCTATCTTTGTTAACTGAAACACAAACTGTATCGAAATATCTAATGAAATCTCTAGTTAAAGATAGATAGATTATAGAGAACGGCTGTTAGTCATTAAGAACTAACTGTTGAAAGTAGATTGCATATAACTTTTTTCAATCCTTTACAAAAAACAACTCAGTACCCAAAATTATTGCTATAAAATTACCGCGTATGTTGCGACGGGAACAAATAATCCGGTTTTCTTTCTTTCATTATACAAAAATAAAATATTACCCAAATTGTAAACAAAATTACATGTCACAATCATACTTTCTTTTATGTATAAAAATACGTTTTTTTTTTAACACAAACACAAACATTTGTTTAGTTATTAACAGAGCGTCTAATTTAATATAATTAATTTAAACGCTAACTTTTTCCGTACAATTTTACCAGTTAATTGAGGGTTCAAAATTAACTAATGTCTATACCAGACACGCTGATCTTTGGGTGCTAGGTGTGAATTCATTTCATGCTGGCACCCTGTTTCATATGAGCTGTAGTGGTGGTTAAAATTACAGACTAGAAAGAAAGAAAGAAAGAAAGAAAGAAAGAAGAATTTATTGTTGGACAGTGACACAGAAATACAAACAAAATAGATAACACAAGTGAGACACAAACACTAAAAATAATTATCACTGCGCCAACAATGGACCTTGCATTCAGCTAAATGCTTCGGTAATGCATAAGCAGTACCGCAGCGCTGATTTTCAATGCGAGGACCAACTAGTTACTGGGAATCAACAGGTTCAAACCCATAATATCATAGCCATAAAGAAAGAAATCAAGCGTACTCTAAATCGTTCTCTCGATTGTAGAGGAGGCG
This sequence comes from Hyles euphorbiae, assembly GCA_023078785.2. Lineage (NCBI taxonomy): Eukaryota > Metazoa > Arthropoda > Insecta > Lepidoptera > Sphingidae > Hyles > Hyles euphorbiae. Next base: position 11,888,703 of record CM041048.1, read on the forward strand.
CTTGCTCTGCAGTAGGACGTATATGGGCTGATACAGACATACAGAGTATATCAAGACTGCTACCGAAAACGAAGCCGGGTGGCAGTTTAAGCGACTTCAGACACAATGCAACAGAAGAAGTTGAAAAAAAAAGCGACAATTTTTTTTTTGTTATTTTTTTCCTACGGCCATATTTGGGTGGTAAATACATTTTTTCCTAAAATAATAGTGTATACCCTTTTATTTATAAATACTCTAAGGTATAAAATAGTTTAAATTATTATTTTAGCAAAAAGTATGGATTTACCACCCAAAAATGACGATATTTAAAAAATCATAAAAAATAATTGTCGCGTTTCTTTGCGAAAGTTTTAATTGCATTGTGTTTGTAGTCACTAAAACTACCACCCGGCTTCGTTTTCGGTAGCAGTCTTGAGATACCCGGTATATACATTTACAGACATATACATTATAATTTATTTATCTGATAATTGTATTATAATTAAAAACACAAATGCTCTCATGACTTCTGTAGCAAGAATGTCTGAATACTCTCCAACACAAAAGCATCTTCTACAATTTAGGTACATTGTAAATGAATGACCATTAGCGAGAACAATTGGTGAGTACGTACTGTACTGTAGGTAGTGTTATCGCCTTGTTGTGGGAACTGCTACAACTGTTGCGATCATAATCTGCCATCAACGCAGCGAGGCACGGACGGCGACGGTACTGGGCTGTAGGGGCGATGGATGTGACAGTTATAAGCTATTTTTATTTATCTATTTATTCGACCTCAACAAGTCCAGGACAACAGTCCTCAACAGTACGGGACGTAGGCCAAGAATTTGAATAGCGTTTTGTTAGAAGCATCTCTCTTTTATTTGGGCTAAACGAGCATGCAGTTCAGCTGACGCTATGTGATCACTGCCGCCCATGAACACATAAAGGACGGAAACATTCGATAGCTAAATAGGTTTTGAAACTGCTATGAATAAGGTTGTTTATGATCTGGAAAGACCACTATTTTTAAACAAACGACCTCGTCAACTCGCTATATTATCTATTAAAAAAAAAGATTATCTCTTTCGCTTCAACTTATGCTAATTTACAAAACTATTAGATATACAAAAACTTTTCCTCAATTCACTTAACCAATGGTATTAAAGCGTAGTTTTATTGTAGTCTCATCTAGTTATTTACGTCTGCGGCGGACACCGTTCCTCTGAAGAGTGTATTTGCCAAAGGGTATGATGTATTTTAATTTGTCCATTAAATATTCAAGATACGATTATATAGATTTTGTTAATTTGAAAAATATTGGAAATAGGTAATAAGACTCCCTTGAAATTCACTTGTAGTATTAGTTTTCTATCAATCTGATTCTAGAAAAAGGGATAAAAAGGTTAAATGTTTTGATAGTATTTTAGACAGCTTTCGTGGCGCAGTTAGTCAGACGCCGGCTTTGAAACAAGAAACCACGGGTTTGATTCCCGCGTCGAGACAATCTCTATTAATGTATCTTCCTCGACCAACCAGTTGTCTGGAAGAGATCGCTTAAAGCGATAAGACCGCCAGTTTTTGCTATGAATGGCGAGACGAGCATGCCGTTCGCCTGAGTAAGCAATAGGACTGGTCATGGACAGTAGTAATGCTTGGCATTCCACTGCCCTCTCCATCTTGAGACATAAGATGTTAAGTCTCCATATGTCCAGTAGTTACTCTACCTAGAATGTCCTTCAATTCTAAACGCTGTTGAAATGAGTGAGTTTGTTAATTAAAATATAAGTGTCCTGGCACCTCTGCCTACTCCTTATGGGAAAAAGGCGAGAAGTTATTTACGTTTAAGTATGTATGGGTGTATCATCATCATCATCATCTCAGCCACAGGAGGTCCACTGCTGAACATAGGCCTTCCCCAAGGATCTCCACATCGACCTTTTGGAAGCGGCCTGTATCCCGTGACTTTCTGCAAACATAGCCAGGTCGTCCGTCCACCTTGTAGGCGGGCGTCCGACATTTCGCTTGCCTGTACGTGGCCTCGACTCTAGAACCTTTCGGACCCAACGGCCATCAGCTACGTGCCCGGCCCAATGCCACTTCAACTTGCTAATCCTATGGGCTATGTCGGTAACCTTTGTTCTCCTAGAGATCTCCTCATTTCTGAGTCGATCTCGTAGGGAAATACCGAGCATAGCCTTCTCCATGGCTCGTTGAGCCATGGGGATGCGTATGGGTGTATGATAAGTAGAAAATATGATGATCATTCGGCGTATTGTAAATATTGCCACGACAATATGAATACAGTGCGATTGATCGTCGTTGATACGAGGCAAACTAGACGACTAAGAAACACGAAACAAGTTTACAACCTTCCATCAGTTATAAGATGCGAATATCCTATCAAATGAAACAACTATCTATATATAAATATTGGCAATTACGTAGGTTTACAAGACAGAATAATGGAATGAATAGTGAAGCGGAGGGCGCAAACACAGCGCGTGGGAAACAAGCAACATGACGGCCGCGTCTGGCCGCGCACTGATTTTATAAACCTTCCGTTTTGATAATATTGTTGGAAATATGAATTATTACGTTTTTGGGCTTTTACTGTAATAATATTTGTGTTCTTGACCCCATATCTGCAGTAAGTAAAATAAATCCATTGTACCTAATATTATGTAAGATAAAAAATAAAAATTATTTCTTTCTATGCGTTGGTATGAAATAAATTTTGAATACTTATTTTGAAAACGAATAAGCTTGAGAAAAAGGAGAGGGTTCTCAATTCATCGGAATCATTTCTTATGTATGAAAACTCGAAGGCGCCTGAACCGATATAGAAAATTATTTTTCTGTTTTAAAATGTATACTTTACAGGTCCCATAAAAAAGTGAAGACCAAATTAATCTTTGGACCTAGAGTAGAACTCCTTAAAATTGAGCACCAAACATGTAGAAATTAAGGCAGATCTTATATATTTGGCACTTGGCGGCCCGCCTTCAATATGTTGCCCATATATTTTGATTTGCTGACAGTAGCTATTCGCTGGGTGCGCGACGACAGCGCCAACTAGCGGTTGCAACTACGGTGGCCTCCGAAATGTCAAATGCCCGGCTGTCATTACGACGAGTTATTTGCAAACGAACAATTTTAATTAAATATCGTAATTTACATTTATTCCAATAAATATTCCAAATCTATATAAGGTAAGTCTTTTTTATTTTTCGTCTAAAATGGCACAATCAATAGATTTCGCTTAGTACATTACGGATTTTTCATGGCTGTCGTCATGAGAAGTAAGTAAAGAAATAAGCAAATTTCATCGAATAATGCATTTCATATAAATAGCAGACGATTATTTATGAGTGCTTGTGCTCTCAATAATCCATCCTTTTATGTATTTTCAGTTAAACATGGCCAAATTAATCATAAAAACTGGATTCCGAACAATCACACACGACATCATTTTCCAACCACAAACAACATTAAAAGGAAAACAATTAGTTTTAGCTCAACACGTGCAAGATGTGAAAGAAATTAAATATGAAGACTTAACTTCGTGACTCATCTTTATTTACTAAAAACGTAAATCTCGCTAGTAAAAAGTGACAGCGTCCGCCACCGATAGTTCCTTTTTTGGCCATGACGCGCGCTGCGATCGTTTCGTGGTTCCCCCACCTTATACTTCGCACCCAGCGAATAAGCAATAATATGTACAATAAGGAAATTAATGAACGTGCACAAGTATAAAGGAATAAATATATTTTTTTTACTTTGTACTAGTATTTTTATTTATTCTTTCTACATAAATTCTTTTGGGAAAATTTAATTCCTGATCAATTCATATATTTTGCACTTCACGAAATCACCTTGAATAGACATTAACACAGTTTTTCTATACAAATAAAATTCTAAACGGCAGTTATTCAAACAAAGCCAGTAATGAGTGGTTTGCCCGTCGCATGTATTATGCAGTCGCCCGGCCCCTCAAGAAAGCTGTTATTATCGACTACTGCCGCTTAACCAAGCATTACTTAACACATCAACATACTTGATAATTGTGGTTATTGTGGAGGTAGTTAGATGTTTTTTATTTAATATTCTCACGCCTACATTAGTGAAGAAGTGCTACTAGTCTTATAATTCATCGGTATTTTTTCTGACAAGTGCGTGGTGGCCTGTCGGTAAACGGACTAGTCGCGGCTGCCAACATGTTCACGGTGGTCGCGGGTTCGAATCCCAGAGCACACCTCTGACTTTTGGGAGTCATATGTGTATTGATAGTCAATCACCACGCACTAAAATGGTGAAGGAAAACATCGTGAAGAAACCTGCATACTATAGCGATTTATAAGAATTTATATGGTATGTAAGTCCGCCAACCTGCACTAGCCCAGCGTGGTGGACTATATGGCCTAACCACTCTCAATCGTACTCTTGATTGTAGAGGAGGCCCGTGTGATGCAGTGGGACGTATATGGGCTGATACAGATACATCCATACAGGGCCGTCTTAACCTATGATGGGGCCCTGGGCACACAAGAATTTGGGGTCCTTTTGAAAAGAAAAAAAAGCGATTTATCCTAACATTTATCTACTGTGATGATTGCATATCGAAGTTATGTATCAATCTTGTCGGAATTGCGCCTCTCAAATGTCTGTACGAGTCGGAATTCGGGACTGGTCGTTTGTGGCTGTTAGTCCTAGCATAAGGGAGCGCTTAGGCTTAGTCAAGCGTTCTCCTCGATATCATTTTAGGTGAGGGCGCCCCAACTGCACCGATTGATCCCAGGTCCCGTTTAGCCATCTTCTACGACAGGCATGGGATACCGTGGTGAAATTCTATATGGCCTTTTGCCATAGGTCAGCGCGCCTGGTCTAAGTGCCAACATTTGCGCGGCAACTCCTTGTCTGACGTCTCTGCCGACATTAGCGGGATCAGTTCTGTTGTTCTCAGGCCGGACATCCTTCGAAATCAAAACACTTGTTACAGCGGCAGTAACACACAGCGCAGTATTGATGTCAGCGCCAAGCAAACACTAAGGCTTGCGTAGAGTCAAACAGCGGACGCGCAGGGACTCAGCCCACACTGGGCAGCCAATAGCCGTACAAAGCCATGGCCGGCACGACTCCCATATGTAAATTTTGGTTAGAGACGTCTGATTAGGGAGCAGGTTGGATAGTGCTCCTTTTGTTTTCTACTATGAGTATCTAGATAGACCGGGCAAGCCGGGCAAGCAAGTCGAGAGCCATCAAAAATCATCTCAAACGCAGGTTTGATGTATTCCAGCTTCCCGAAAAAGCCGATTTCCGAAAACGTTTTAGTACCATAGACCACATCAATACGCTTTGTTTAGCGTTTGTGGACTATGAGAAAGCCTTTGATTCGATCAAGACCTGTGTTGTGCTACAGACTTTCCAGCGGTGCCACATCGATTATTGGTACATCGAAGTGTTAAAGTGTATATTACAATTTACAACAACGGCACCAAGTCGGACCGTGTAAAAGATCATAGCACGAAGGCTATTCCACCACAGAGAGGAGTGAGACAGGGAAATGTCATAACTCAAAAACTGTTCACTGCCACACTGGAAAAAGCCTTCAAGCTCTTGCAGTGAAAAGGATTCGGCATCAACATCAACGGCGAGTATAACTCACATTCGTGTTGCTGACGATATTGTTGTCTTGGTAGAATCGCTGGAAGACCTTAGCACTATGCTCGAAGACCTCAATCTAGTCTCCCAACAAGTAGGTCTTAAAATGAGCAGGGACAAAACGAAGATCATGTCGCATGTCCATTTATTGCTCCCATCCCCATCAGATTTGGGGGCTCGACTTTTGAAGTCGTAGACTATTTAGGACAAGTGGTCCGGTTAGGCAGGTTCAACTTCCAGAAAGAAGTCAATCGTCCAATCCAACTCGGTTGGGCAACATTCCGGAAACTTTAGTGCCTTAAATTAAAAGTCTTCGATAGTTGTGTGTTGCCTCTGAGGACATACGGCACCGAGACGTGGCCTCTCACTATGAGCCTCATTAGGACACTCAAAGAAACTCAACAAGCTATGGAGAGGGTTATGCTCGGAGTTTCCCTATGAGATCGAATCAGGAATGAAGAGAGAGAGAGAGATCTCCGTAGGAAAACTAAGTAACTGACATAGCCCAGCGGATTAATAAGTTAAAGAAGCAAATAGCGGGGCACATAACGCGGAGAATTGAACTGATGGCCACGTAGCGGGAAGCGTAGTGAAAAGCTCATCGTAGGAAGTCTACCCACAAGGTCAGGCGACCTGGTAAAGATCTCAGGATGTCACTGGATTGATGCAGGCTGCCTGCAATAGGTCACTGTGGAGACCATTGGGGGAGAGGCCTATGTTCAGCAATGGGCTTCTTTGACTGATGGACGGATGGATCGATGGAATCAGATGAAACAAAAACCTTAAAAAAATACTTAGTATCAAACATGGAAAAATGACGATTATTTAATATTGAACTGTTTTTTTTAATGTCATGTGTGTTATTATATTATGTGAGGTCCGTGTCAGATAGGGCCCGCTATTACTATGAAAAGACATATTTTTATAAATTGAATTAATAAATAACCAAGAATTTGTAAACAATCCAGCAATTTGTTAATTGAATCTTACTCCTTTTGTAAATAAATGTTACATTTCTCGATATTGTATTTCTGTGGTTACATTCCTTCTCTGCTTACGCTATCTCGAGCCGAGGGCCCCCCTTCAGGCCTGAGGCCTTTCAAGCCCGGGGCCCCCTCAGACCAGGGGCTACCTAGGTTCTATAAATATTTTATGATGCATACATTCTACCTACATATAACTATTTCTGTGACGCAGAGCACTTTTATACTCGTGGCATTTCACTTTTAGTTTGGAGGGATCTCTTTAAGAATATGAAGTTATATCGATACCAGTCTTAGGAAATCGATGATGATTATTTCTTACAAGTATTACAACTTCGCAAATATACATAGGTGATAGGGATCGTGAAACACGTGAGCAAAATTTTCGGTTGTTGGGGCCCCCCCTGAAGATGGGGGCCCTGGGCACGGGCCCCGTGTGCCCCTAGTGTAAAGACGGTAATGCATCCATACTCTCAAACTTTCACCTTTATAATATTAGTAAGGATTTCAACAATTGACAACTACATCAACACGCTTAGAATACTCTGTAGTCGGTACTCAGTAACACAATAACTCGTGTTATGGTAATGTGGTGGTAAATCATCGACAAGAGGAGGGCTATGGGAGGGCACTTGTCAGAGGACCCTCCGGGATAGTGCTGTCGCCTCGCAGTTTATGACCAATGAAACCAGAGTCAGCTGGTTTAGTATTGATGATGGAAAACTGATTTAATTTTCTCTCTCTTTAACTACAGTAATTCTACTGCTGAACATAAACGTCCTTAGAATTTTTCTTTTCGATTAGTCTTTAAATTATGTTATAATTGGTATTTTATGCAGAATATTATGTATATTTTATTCGGTAAGCCGAAGACAGGTTGAATTGAAATGGTATTCAATTTGTCATTCAATTCTGTCTATATCCAGTTGTGGACAATAAAAGTCTAATGATAATAATGATAGCGCAAAATAGAAAAACCATTTCCGTACCATGGCCTGAAAAATATGAGCATGTGACATGTAAGGGAGTTCCTAGGCTCGATTTCAACATGGACGGACGGCCTGATTAATGTTGCAGGAAGTCGCTGGATAATAATAATCTTTATTGTACTTTGTCAGTATTACAATAAGAAATATCAGTGATGACCAAACGAAGCAATGCCTGTCTTGTGACCATCAAGTACAAGTATTCACATGATATAAAGTATAACAGGATATTGTAAACGTCAGAAATTAAAGTAGATTGTAAAACAATATTTAAATTAAGTTATAACTAATACAGTAGTACTAAGTATCGTTGTGGAAACAAAAAATAATAAAAAACTAAACATTGAAACATATGAGTATAGTTATAATGAGATCCGTAAGCAATGAGGATGCAGGCCATTTCTATCAGGATAATGTAGAGATCCTTGGGGAAGGTGTATGTTCAGCAGTGGACTTCCTGTGGCTAAAAAGAGAGCCAGAGAAAAAGAGATTTCACTTATTTTTTTAAACAAATCCAAAATAGGGTATAAAATATATCATTTAATTTTTGAATTGAATAGTTATATACTCATAAAATAGTGTGAAGCATTATGACGTGTTAAAGTGACGTCACAGGCAACGGGCACCGGGAACGGGTAGCGTTGACGAATTTATACAAAACACAGGATTACGAATCCGCAGGTGTTCGAGAATGGCCGACAAGATAACCATGGGCCCACTAAACTGTCGGCCTTACAAATAATAATACGTTTGCATTATTTATTTAATTTTAAATCTTCTTTTGACTGAATTTATCAAATCTGTATCTGTATCAGCTCATATACGTCCCACTGCAGGGCACGGGCCTACTCTAAAATCGAGAATACGATTGAGAGTGGTCAGGCCATATAGTCCACCACGCTGGCCTAGTGCGGGTTGGCCTAGGGCGGAATTTATCAAATACTTACATGAAATTGTTGCAATATTTTTTATATGCTACTAGCGACCCACCCGGCTTCGCCCTGATGCAAGCACTTTTTGAGTCCAGTCCACATGAGATACGTATATTAATTTACGTATTAACTAATAAATAAGTCATAAATAACACCCAACAATCACATACATAGTCCTGATCCCACACTAAGATCGCGTCTTGTATCGTGGGTATCAGGAACTACGAGAGACTTTGCGGTCGCACAAACACCCAGACGGCAGACCTGAAACAAATACTTGTAGGCCGCACAAATATTTCTCTCCGTGCGGGGAGTGAACCCGCACTTCTCGTTTGACAGGCGGCGTCTAACCGACTGCGCCACGGAGGCTATCTTATCTATTCTATTTGGGTGACTAAGGTCCTTTTTACTGATTTTTCGGTCTCATTCTTTTCTATGACTCTTGGCTTGCACTCGTGTAGGGCATATAAGATATTTCCTGCATTTCATCCAATGCCATCCCTTAGAATTTGAAATAATAGCATAAATGGTTTATGCCCAGGATTTGAACCCGCGACATTAAATTTTCAGCGCTTACGTTACTGAGCTATCATTTATTATATTAGCGGATTCGATCCCCGCACCGAGAGAAATGTTTGTGCGGCCCACAAATATTTCTTCCGGGTCTGGGTGTTTGTGAGACCGAAAAGTCTCTCGTAGTTCCTGATACTCACGACACAAAACTCGATCTTAGTGTGGGGTCAGGACTATGTATGTGACTGTTGGGTGTTATTTATTTATTTAAACAGGCCACCACGCACTCGCATTATATCTAGATTGATTAGATTAAAATACAGAATTAGGTCAAACTAGCAATTACCACGTGACTAATTAAATGCGGTTTGTGTCGCGCGAGTCCAATTATCACTTCGTTAGATATAATATCTTGTAATATTACATAAAAATATATCTACAAAATTCTGTGTCATGTAAATTTAGTTTAAATACAGAAACTACAAGAGACTTTTCGGTCTCACAAACACCCAGACCCGAAACAAATAACTACCACATTCACACTAATATTTGTCTCGGTGCGGGAATCGAACTCGCGGCCTCTCGTTTCAAAGCCAGTGTCTAACCAACTACACCACGGTGGCTGACAAAGGTTTTTTTATCAAAAGACCACACATCTGGCCAAAAACTCAAAGGTGGCAGGGCGCGTGAAGCTTGCAGTAGGCAGTATTGTGCTAATACAAAACGGACGGATATTTTCGCGCTGTAATTGTAGAGATGAAAGCGGCGCTCCGGGCGAGGTGTCGTTGCCACGCGCTCTCCACATAACGAGTGGGGATGTGCCCCGGATATCGATGGATTAGATTTAGAAAATTCGTGGTATAAAACAACCTACGACTTTATTACGCCTGTTTGTGTTCATATTAAAAATGTTCGGAATTAAATAAAAACAAAGCAACATTGAACTTTTCTATAAACTCTGATTATTCCATGGTGGAATGTGTGAAGTGTATAGTGTAAGTGCCATAACCATAGTCATCTATCTGCGCCCTACTTACCATCAACCACTTAACTTAACACCTATAACTTGGCAAAATAAGTGTACGATGCGTTGACAACTGGCATTAAAGAAAAACAATTACGACGACACTATTAAATGTCATTATGTTCGTTGAACAATTTTATACGCTGGTATTTCTATACATTTTCGTAGGGTTCCGTTTGTTTTGTGATTTATAATAAACAAAGGGACTATTTATAATAATAAATAAAAATAACAAGTATCTAAACATTTTCCGTTGTAGTATATCGGGTTGCCATGTTAATACTCAATTCGATCTTAGCGCCCTCATCAAAAACTCTTTTTTGCGAAGCTATATATTTTCTAAGCAAACATTTCAATCGATATCGACGTCGGCCGCACCACTAGCGCGTGTCTGCGGCACGCTCGGGCCGCACTTGGCACGCCACTAGCTTTTCGACAACAACTTTTATTTATTCTGTCACACGCAGATCACACCCGCCACACAAAAAATATGATAAATTATTGAGACCACGATTGTAATTGAGATTATGAAACTTAAACGGACCTTGTGAATTCATTTTTAGAAGTGTTTATTTATTTGGAAACTCAACACCTTATACAAAAACATGTCTAAGTGTATACTTAATAACATACATCATTTCTCGTCTTTTTAAAGGGATAGGCAGGAGTGCAACCGGGATACCCACGTTCGTCTTGTATTTTCCCTTCCACGATGTGGTAGGGGGCGATCCTATGGCCCATACCTATCGGGTACAAATACCTGAAATGAAATGAAGTTATTCGGGTTGTTAATGAAAAAAAAATTCTATATCACTTTGCCCGACTCGGGATTCGAACCCGAGACTTCAGCTTCGCAATCATACCGAAGTACAACTGTACTACTGAAGCAGTCAAATAAATGTCCCAAGCCAATAAGAGAGTTCACAAAGTTCAGTTGCCTTTCGAGGCAGTGGTCGCAGGTTCGAGTCCAGAACTAAACCCCAACCAAACTTCACGAACTTGGTTGTTATAAAATTTCATTACCTGACCTGGGAATTGTACCAAGAACTTCGTTATTCACAGTCCATGCCCAATCATCGTTACTCTGTATATGTAATAACATAAGTGTCATGTACTCCTTTAAGTGGTTTATGCATCAGAATGTAACTGTAGAATGTCTTAATTGGGAAAATGTATATACCTTTGGAGAACCTTAATTTAATAAAATAAAAACGTACTCTGCTTACCCTTTTAGATACATCTATGTACCTTAAAGTATATAACAGTCGATACAATTTTAAAGTTTATTGAAAAAAATATTTTTATATGTTATAATTTGTAAGATCAAAGGCGGTTGACAATCAAAACTGAAGTTATTTGTAGTCTAAATATCTACCTGAATTTTACGAAGGGTCTTCTAAATATTTTATTTATAAAATACCTCCTATATTTCAATTGCGAATATAAAAAAATAACCGAAACACAAACAACGTATTTCGTCCGTTAAAAGATAAATTTAATTTTTGAGGTAACTAAATATTTTTCTATTATACTGGGCAAAGATAAATTCACTGAATCGTGAACGTCGCGTTATTGGTAGCCCTAAATTATTTGGGTGGAAATAATATGGAGCCAGTAGGTAAGCGTTTATAATCAGTGTTGTTTGTAAGGTAAATGAATGAATGAAAAAGAAAATATTTATTGAATCCATAAAATGTCATACATTATTTAGGTTCAGTAACTTTTTTTTTCCACTACCACCCGGTTCACAAGGCTGTTTTCGCCAGTGAAGAACGGGCAAGAAACTCTAGCGTAGCTCTTTTCAAAATAAGTTTACAATACAGCGATCATACAGGATTTTCCAAGCCTTACTATCTTCTAGGTACTCTGAAATTTTATAATATGCTTTATTACACAACTGCCGTTTAATAATATATTTAAATTTATGTATAGTTAAGGCTTTTATGTGAGTGGGAACGTTATTATAGAAATGTATACAGTAACCCTTAAAAGATTTGCTAATTTTGTGTAGCCTCGTCTTAAGATTATTTGTATTTCTAGTATTTCTGTCAGGAATGTAGCAAACATTTTGAAAAAAAAAAGAGTTGTGGTAATTTCAGTAGTGGCATAAGTTAATTAATACAATGATCAGAATTGGTCTACTTATGGTTTAACACCCAAACTGTTGAGCATAAGTCAGTAATCAATATTTTTGAATTAAAACAATATCCCAGTTCACACCTCTGATTTCTCGGAGTCATGTATATATTGATAGTCAATCACCATGCAATAAAATGGTGAAGCAAAACACCGTGAGGAAACCTGCATACCATAGCGATTTGTATGAATTTCTATGGTATGGAAACTGTAACCATATCTTTAGTTTTTAAATATTTTGTATGGGTCTTTTTCATTTTGGTGTACAATAAAGCATATATAAATAAATAAATAATATATCCTAATGGCCTAACCACTCTTAATAGTATTCTCGATTGTAGAGTAGGCCCGTTCCCCGCAATGGGACGCATAAGCTAAGTAAGTAAGTAGTTGTAAGCTGACACAATTCAACCAAATAAAAAAAATTGCTCGACCTTTTCAGGATTTTAGCCTTTAGATCTGTCCACGCACACACATACAAACATTTATATATATATATATATATATATATATATATATATATTCAATATGAAAAAGTCTAACCTTGAAATAGTAACTTTAAAAAGGAAACTATTGAAGGATTTGAGATTATCTTCACCAATAACATCAATAAAAATCGTTGTATTTTTACATTTTTTTGCCATATTAACCGCGTTCTGAATGGCTTCGCTAAGCATAGATCACGGCGCGGCGTCCGTCTGTGTAAACTGCGTGATGAGTTACGTGTCCACGCATAGACAATCGCTGTTTATGGCCGCTAGCACACATCTACAGAGAGTATGCCACCTGGCTTTTATTCTATACTTTGAATACCTTGTGAAAATTGTTGAGAAAGCTGTTAATTCGTATTATTAATTATAAAACTGGATATTAAATTATCCCCTGTTTAATTTACTTTAGAGATTAATGTTCCATATTTTTAAATAAACAAACATTTTAGAATCTTGGGTGGACTTTCGCATACCATATAAATTCTTGCGAATCGCTATGGTATGCAGGTTTCCTCGCAATATTTTTATTAACAATTAGTATTATTTTAGTATTATTTTAGTATCTCGAATATATTGTCGCTTTCAAACGACTTTTGAATTGAGTTTGAGCGAAGTAGACAGAACATTTAAAACCTAAAACCATTCAAGGCAAAATGTGGACGTCCTGGAACCTCTGCCTATTCCTTCTGGAAAGAATAGACAGAAAGGATATGGTCACCCATTGTACTATTTCTTTTACTTGACGTATTCAATTAATAAGTAACTTAAGATGTACAATAGAGTATAAATATATAAATAAATAGTTAGCCACCTAACAGATTATTTTTCTTAAAGTTACCTCAACATTTTAGAAAAAAAAAAACAAGCTTTCCGTGCTCTCCTCCCCTGGCCGCACATCGCCGTTGTACAAACGCAGCGAGTCGCTCATGCCGGCGCATACCTCCGCCTGTTTAATGGATTATTCGGCACAAACTATCGATTATTAAACGGTGAACTGCACCGAAGCTTTCTACTTGTATTATACTTTGTGCAAAGGTTAAAGCAGCTTTGATGTTAGATGCAATTATATTTTAAAAGAGTGTGCCTATTAATATTATCGGTAGAAAATATCGTAGATCCCCATAGTGATACTGCTTAAAATTAATTATAGTATTTTCAATGGTTTGTCCTTAAACGTATTCCTGTTTTAGAAGAAGAAAGAGCCAATGTGATGCCTGGAAATAATGGAAATTAATGGGGAAAATCACTGTTTAAACACTGACAGAAAGCGATGGTTTTGTTGTAATTTTTTGCTACATAAGCGACATTGCTGGAGACTGAATACCTCTTTTCCCTCTGATCCTATACTTCCTGTCAGACAGCCTCTAAACTAGAAGTTACGAGTCGAATCCTTGCACCGAGACCATTGCTTGTGCAACCAACAAGTATTTGTATCGGGCGTTTGTGAGACCAAAAAGTCTCTTACAGCTTCTAATACCCACGACAAAATACTTAGTATGGGGGCAGGACTGCGTGTGTGAATGTTCAGTGTATTTACGTGTATTTTTGTTCCAGCGACGACAGCCGGCAAAGAACACAGATCTCCTGAGCAAGAGGAGACCAGGTCTTCACCCACACCTGGACCTCCGAGCCCCCAGAACAACGGAACTGCTGGTAAATAAACTGCTTGTAAATAACAGTGCTACATAAGGTTTAAGTTGATGTAAATGTTAACGTAAAAAATTAAGTATCCATTTATTGAAATACCCATCAATTAGGACTTTTAAAATTACGTTCTAATCGAAATAATATTTTGTTTATAACTAATGTCTAATTAGGCAGTTGTAACTCGCTACTTGGATAATATGTATAATTATTCTAAGTCTCAAAACTATTCATAGTATGTAGAAATGAACTACTTCGTGCGGATACCATAATAGTTAATTTGCTAATATTGATAACAAAATTATAGCCGCTAATTTAAAGCATCTAATTTCTTTTAGCAGCCCTATCATCTACGGAGTCCCTTTCACCGCCCTTACCGGAGGGCTCGCGGTCTGCCCCAGCCCTTCAGCGCTTACGGCGGTTTCTATCAGCGCTGCAACAATTTGCCACCGATGTAGGGGCAGACACGGGCGAACGGGTCAGACAACTGATATACAACCTCGTTGTGAGTACAGCGACATCTATTTGTGGTAGAGTAAGACTAGTTGCATGAGTTGGAATGTAGATGGCGTAAGTTATTTAGCAGTAATATATTCTGGGACTTTGTTTTAATTTTTGCGCTGATTTAAATATTTGTTAATAACTTACGCTTATGACCCTATAGCAAATAATATTTACCTTTAAAAATTGACCGAAGCTTGACCGCATAGCATAAATGCATTTAAAGGGGAATTTATGTAATATTTGTAGAAGACTTTTAAATGATTTTTCGGAGATTTTGAGAGCGCCTTATAGCTCTAAATTGAATCTCATAGGAGCTTTTCTAATAAAATTCTCTATTTCTCATTCCATATACCTACCACCTAATAGTCCTAATACACTATTCCTCAATTAATACCTACTCTTCACAAGTTATACTTTTTCCGAAACTTAAGACAATTTCCCCCACCAGGCAGGAACGATGACAATCGAGGAGTTCCAGACGGGAGTGCAGGAGTGCACCAACTATCCACTCCGCGCCTCCGTGCCTGGGTTCCTGAGGGCTCTGCTCCCTCTCGCACAGAGGGACTTGCATGCACGAGCGAGGAGGGCTAAACAAGTATGTAGGGGGTTATTTCAATAGTTTTTTTTATGAATAAGGTGGGTAGTGTTTCATAATACTAGAGGGCAGAGGGCGCTTAGGTATTTGAATTCAACCATGATCATTGAATAATAATTTCATAGTAAGTGCATCTTGAGCTAGAAAATTGAAAATTTCTCATTTATCTAATTATTAGCTAGAAAATATGAAATATGTACCCACCACAACTTTTGAGACTGAAGATTATTGGCGTAAATGAATCCTACAATATTGATTCTGATAGAAAATGAATAAATTACATAAAAGTTAAAAATGACAGATATGTTTTTTTTTTGTAAAGTTTCTCGATTCTCGTTGATAATTATTCGCATTAAGGGCGCTACTAGCCTTGGGCTTTGTAACCTAAATGCCGAATATCGTTGAGAATAGTTGATGTTTCAGTGTAACTAATAAATTAATTCTTCCCCAGACACTACTACTATACATCAGATCCCACGAACACTTGATCCTTGAGTCCGGGGGCGACAGTAGCGACATCTTCGCGCCGCAGCAGACGGGAACAACTCCTGAGACGGGAATCAAACGCAGAGCCAGCGATCCGTAAGTAACAACTCACATTATATTTTAAATTATTAGTTTGAGTTGCATTTACAATGGGATTCTACCGAAAAAGAATTAAGGATATGGAAATATCATTGAATGTATCAAAAAAACTATTGTATTTTTTTGGTGGCGTACCTTATGCTTTGTATAATATTATCACTTCGTCGTGCGCCTGTTTGTTGGTCTGTCTACCTAGGCTGTTTTTCTCCGGATCATGTGAAAATTTCTAGTTGAAATTAATTTCAAATAGGTGACTCTATCATTGTCTGACGGTATAAAAAGTACAGTTTAAAGCGTTAAATACTTGCATGCTTCATTCGTGTAACTAGTAGAAAGAGTATCAACCAACGAGAAATCGTTATCTTTCAGCGATCGACACAATTTTGCCGGTCTAATGATATTATATACGAATACACACAGTATCAACCCAATAACGCACTTATGCGGGTTATTGTGACAGGTCCTCAACAATCGTCTGCGTTGGTCGCCAATCCTCGAACCATACTTTATTTTATTACAATGAATGGCGAGACGAGAAAGAAATGCTTTACACTTGAAAGCTGGATCCGCCCTTGCCAGTATCCTACAATAATTGAAGTACAGTCTACAATCTACACAGCACGTATGTTGACCATGCATTACCGGCGCGTATCGACAGATGGTCGGTTAATGGAACGCAAGCTTTTAGCGCGTCGACAACTGATGCTTCCCGTGCGCGAAAAATTTACACAGAACGCAATGAGGCGTTATTTTTAGTTGCGCATTGGTGAAAGGCTAACTATTTAGTAGGAAAAACTTAAGTATAGAGATCTTTAAAAAAGTATAAATATTGATCGGTTTTGCCGACTCATATTACATTAAATAACACTCAACAGTCACATACATAGTTCTGACCCCACTACAAGATCGAGTCTTATGTCGTAAGTACAAGGAACTACGAGAGACTTTTCGAAGTCACAAACACCCAGACCCGAAAGAAATATTTGTGTCTCGTTTCACAGGCGGCGTCTAGCCGACTGCGCCACGGAGGCTGTTACATTGAACCATATCTGTATCTATATCTGTATCAGCCCACATAAGTATGTACGTCCCACTGCAAGGCACGGGCCTCCTTTACAATCGAGAGTCCGATTGAGAGTGGTTATGCCATATAGTCGACTACACTGACCTATTGCGGGTTGGCGAACTTTAAATACCATAGAAATTCTATCCATCGCTATGGTATGTAGGCTTCCTCACGATGTTTTTATTCGCCGTAATAGTTTTTTTTTTATTGCATTGAATGGCGAGACGAGCATGCCGTTCGCCTGATGGTAAGCGATGCGACCGCTTATGAACAGTAGCAAAACCAAACAACACCTTGATTTACAAAGCAATGCTTGGCATTCCACTGCGTTCGCCATACTGAGACACAAGATGTTAAGTCGGAATATGTCAAGTAATTACTCTGGCTACAATGTCCTCAATCCGAAACACAACAATACATTTAAACTGCTATTTGACGGGAGAAATAGACATTGCGGTGGCACCCACCCAGGCAGCCTCTCACATATGACAGACCTACCACCAGTAAATTTAAAGTTATTAACGATCGAAGCTTGTAACCCTTCCCATACCGCACAATTACAATACTAACAAATGAAATCCAATGTAAAGTTGTGAAGAAGGCAATGACGCCGGCTCCGATCGGAAACTATCAATAATAGCGTTCGCGCGCAGGTGAGTGGTATGGACAGGTAATTTGTAGTGCCTCCCCCCTCCCCCCTCCCTACAACCCTCACTCAACCGGTAGGGACGAGCCGGAGTCCGGACCGGGATCGGGAATTTTTATTTAAATAAATAATTTTTGTTAATTAAATCTTTATTATACTTTATTTAGTAACAAAGGGAAGACATTATAGGCTAATACTACTTTATTTAGTGGACATTTTGGGTAAAATGTAATAAAGGGTCAAATTGTGTTGAGTAGCTTATAGTTTCTTAAAAGTTTTTTTTTTTTTTAAACATAAAATGAGTTTAATTTGGTTGATAAAATATTACATTTCATGAACATTATTTAAAGTTAAATTAAGCTTCAGTAATTCCAAACCAGAACTGATTGTCCACCGCCACGAATCGAGCAATCGTGAGTTTGCTTGAGACGGGTTAGGCCATACTCCACAACGCTGGAATTGGCCAAGGTGTTACTAATTACAAACGTACCCAGTTGAAGAAGCATCTTAGCAGGCCGGCATAATTGTATCGAATGTCATAGAACCGCCATTTGATACTATCAATGTGAAGTTATTATGCCGCACCAGATTAAAAAAATCTAACTAATTTAATAAATAACCTTTCAATATACTAAGTTTCAAAGCAAAAGGGCAGTCTCCTTTAAAAAATGACCCGGTATATCCCGGCCCAGTAACTCGATATTCCCGGTATTCCCGCCACCCCTAGCTGTCACGCGCAGGGGGCGCGCTATGACGAGGTTTTTGCGGTCAGCCTTTGATAGCCCTCGATGGCTTACGATTGTTCCGCCTAATTGGGCCCCCGACGTACTTCTCTGACGTCCCCTTTACAGCACTTTAATCTTTCATTTGCATTCATTTTGGAGATTTTTATTGGCGTTTGTTTACTTATGCAGTTTGGGATGAGTGGGCTGGGATTTAATTTTTAAATATTTTATATTATAGATCGACTTTAACTTTTCTTTTAGTATTTGAATCGAATTCGATAATACGAGGTACGTTTGTATTCCGAAATTTTATTGATAAAATCTAGCTTTGCTTTGCTAGTTAAACGGCATCTTTTGCCTCTATTTGACGGAAAACTCTGTGTTATGATTTTAATTATGATAGTTTTATCCACAACTACACAATATATCAAAAACGTAAAAAAACTTATTTTCATTCTTTCAAAACATAATTTAAAAAAATACTATCTGAATTTGTTTACCAATGCCTTATATTGTAAGTAACTTAAACAATAAATTAAGTTGTTTACAATTGTTTTAAAGAACCGCTTGTATTAAATTCTGTAGGACCTCTCACACTAGCCAAGGTATGTCCCGTGAGATGTGCATAAAATTCTTAACAATTTGGTTGTCGCTATATATTATATTATAATAAACAAGAATATAACATTATTATGAACATACTGTTGAATTCTAGCCTACTTAATCGATTAACTCTTCACCTTATACTATCCACATACTCTAATCTCATAAAATTCACATCCAAAACACCCTCTATAAAACAGCGACTGAAAAATTTACAACTCAAATTTTGGCAGGCATTGTAGCGCAAAACCGAAGTGCTACAGCGTGTAGTCATAATTTAATAGGCCACTCCACGAGGTTCTAACGAATAGTGTGGGGGAAATTTAAATCGTGCTGTGGCCGCTCGCCCTGCCAAATGGTGCGATAATAATAATTTAACTAAGCTACAGTGCTGTGCGGTTTGGGCACACCCTTTATATGAGCTTGGTTGATGGTTGAGGTTCTGTGTTGCTAGTTAAAAGGATGCATTTATTACTTAACTATAAGGTTATTGAATAGTTTCAATTGCGTGGCGATATATTTTATAGTTTTCCAAAAATGTAATAAAATGTTTAGGCTACACTTTAGACAATATTTTTGTTAAAAAAGCAAGGGATTTATTGTAAGGAACCGTGGAGAAAGTTAAGATGGCATAAAAGATTTCTTTTATTATAGTATATGGATAAATAAATAAATATGTAATTTCTATTTCTTATTCATTTCAAAACGATTCAAAATTCCATAGAAGAAAATATCCTAACTACTATATTCTTTACATTACCTGCAAGAAATTCCTCTGCAGGGAACGGACATTCTTTATAGTCGAGAGTATGATTGAGAGAGATTAGGTCATATAATATTTATAGACCTAAAAGTCTCGTAGTTTCTGATACCCACGACAAAAACCTTAATTTATCGTAATGAGGGATCAGGACACTGGAGTATGTATACGACCGTTGGGTGTAGTTATTTTTTTATATATTTAATATCGTTTACCACGCTGGCCTATAGCTCATTGACATACTTTGAATAGTGAGTTTCCTTGGTTTTAGTGTGTAACCTGTTAGTAACAGACCAGATGCGACGGCCAAAATGTTCACAGTGGTCGCGGATTCAAATCTCGGGGCACACCTCTGATTTTTCGGAGTCATAAATACTCTCTGGAAAACTGCATACATAGTGATTTATAAAAAAATATTATATATGTTTTTAAGAATATAGCCATGAAACTAAAGATTTATCACAAAAGACATTAAAAAACATAATAATGTAGTTAGTCTGCAGATTAGAACGATTAGAAGTTCCCCGGGCGGGCACAGATGGCGCTGATCGGTAGCCACATTACGCCAAATCGTTGCATGTGTTGCCATTATAAAACGCTGTTTTATTACTCTGCCAATTTCTTGAGCTGTAAATAAGTTGAGAAATAAATTTTATTTATTTGAGATGAAAATCTATTAAAGATACCTTAACAACTTGATCTTTGAACTACATAATTTAATTTTGAAGTTAACATGTTGCAAATTTGAATGTAGGTATGCGAAATATAATAAATAGTTATCAAAAAAATGTTTACAACTAAACTTTGGCCTATGCTTATTAATTGGCTTAGTAGTTTAGTTTTGTTATTGTTTCCTTGGTGTATCAAAAAGTATAATTTAAATATAAAGTCACGCATTACGCATAGCTACTATTAATCATGAATTTACAATCAAATAATACTTGAATCCCTTTATAAATACCCATTAATTTCAATAATTAATATAATATTTGAATAAATAAGCAGCAAGCAACAGTCGCACTCGGCTATTGAATGAATTTATAATCGGGTGACGCCTGCCGACTTAGTATTAGCAATTAACACTTGAGGTTTATTGCTCTATCAAAGCAATCAAGCGTAACTGTTTGATTACTTTCTTGGTTTTTGGTTTATAATCAACTGTTATTTTTTACCTTAGACAATAGTAGATATATAAATTGATTTATTGGTATTATGGAAAGAAATATGTTAATATCAACTTTCAGTTTGAATACGTTTGGATATTTTTAAAAGTCGACAATTGTGAATCACTTCAGTACTCCTATGCTTAATAATTTTTTGTTTGGATCTATTCATGCATGAATTTTCTTTACGCTTGAATGCTTTTTGCTTTGTATTTCAATACCAAAAACCGCCAGAATCTATAGTTTAATAGTTAACAAAGGAGCGGATTGCCGAAACAAAAATCCTAGATACATTATACAAGGCATAAAACGTGTGAAGATTTAACAAAACCAAAGACTGATGACTCACATTAACTTTTGTTTCAATGCTGTCATCAAACTAACCACTCCATTCACAGGTTTTTTCTCAACTCCACCACAAAGATTGTCAAAATCACAGAAATCCAAAAGACTTATACCTAGTTGATATCAAATGAAAGTTGAATAAATATGAGTGGGCATAAACAAAGCGTGGAGTTGTCGCGTGTCGGGAGGGCGGGTCGTCCTCTTGTTCGGATTATTATTAATCGCTTCGATTCGGCCCAATGTTAGTTCGACGGGTCGTGTTCAGCTATCTATGCCACGTGGGGGATAAGTTATAAGAGCCATGCTTTTATTTTTATAAACTAATTCAACCAAATGACTTCCTTCTTCTCTAATTGACCATAAGAAGACAACTGGTGGTAGGTCCGTCATATGTTCTTACATATGACAGACCTATCCTGGCCGCCTGAGTAAGTATCACCGCAATGTCTATTTCTCCCGCCAGACTGTATTATAAATGCACTTTTGTGTTTGGTTTTTGTAGCCAGAGTAACTACTGGACATATTGAGACTTTACATCTTATGTCTAGGATGGCCAGCGCAGAGAAGTGTCAATCATTGCTTTGTAATTCAAGGTGTTGCTTGGTTTTGCTGCTGTTCGTGAGCAGTCGTATTACTTACAATCAGGCTTACGGCATGCTCGTCTCGCCAATTAGTGCAATAGAAATAAAAAAGTACTTAATGTAACCCAAGAATTTTCATTTTACCCAGTTAGAAGCAAGTTGTATCCAGCGATTTTAGTGTCAGAAGTGGTCTGTCCATTTTATAGGCAATGCTTCACTTGCTGGTGACTGAGTTGCTGAGTGAATTGGTTCTATATCGGACTTGTTTTTCAAGACCCGCAAGTCGGCATTAGTTATTGAATCACGTGAGAAAACGATCTCTAGCCAGTTGATAGCCCATTCTCATTACATTAAAATTATATTTGAAATGTTTGTGCGGCCTACAAATATTTCTTTCGAGTCTGAGTGTTTGTGACACCGAAAAGTCTCTCGTAGTTCCTGATACCCACGACACAAGACTCGATCTTAGTGTGGGGTCAGGGCTATGTATATGACTGTTGGGTTGGTTTATTTATATTTAAATATCTAAAACAGTTTTTAATTCTCAGAGTTTTATAGGTTCAGTGTAAAATTCGTATTCTAGTGAATATTTCCTTAAATATACTTTGTGAGTGAATACTAAGAATTTTCAAATGACACACCCATTCAAGGTTCTAATTATTACCCTTTCAACTTTTTGTTCAAGATAGAAGGCAGCTATTATTTGAATCACTAACAAAAACACAATGTCACAATAAAATTCCTCTGTGAGTTCTTTGTAAGGAAGTAGAGCACAATATTGTGTGTATTGGTACTTACAGGTTAAAATGATACAATTGTTTTATTAGCTTTTTCCGCATGTAGGTATTTTGTACCTTATGAACAACATGTTATCCTTCTTTTTTATATTTGCATATAACGTAGTGATTTAAATTCTCTTTGATATTGGTTGAAAATTGCACGAAGTGGAATGTAAGACCTAAAAATCAATATCTGTTTTCAGCTTGAAATAGGTGTATGAATTTTAGTTTCAAATTGTCATATATTAATCTTGCGCAGTGAAATGCCAACAATCGCTTTGAATTCGAAGTGTTTTATGGTTGTGTTACCGTCCATGAGCAATCGTTTTACTTACAATCAGCCGAATAAAATAAAAAAGGAGACATCTATTACAATATAAATAATTATTTTAATTAGTAACTACTCATCACTCCATTTGGTATTCATTTTAATATCCCGATAAACAAAACTCCTCTTTCTTTGTCTTTCTCTCCATCAGTTCGCAACTTACACCGCACATTATTCAGTCAAATTTATTAGTGGTTGTTGTGCAAAATTCCCGTCGAAGTTTGCTGCATTGTCTTTTAAACAATTTTCTGTTGTGAATCCGTCTGTCGATATCGCTTTGTGCTCACAATTATGTAGTTCCACAAAGGTTGCTTTGTTGGCGGGGTTATAAGTTTTTTGATATTCAATTACGTGAGTTCGAGTTTAAGAAATAATCGGAGTTTGAAAATTAAATTGTCAATAAAGTACGTAATTTGTTTGTCAATAAAATGCGAGGTAACTTGTAAAATGTAGGGTTCTATTCACAGAGAAGGAAACCTTATTCTTGTAAGTTTTTCTATGCAAACAATATTGGATGAAGCTAAATGTAGAACATTATGTATATTACAAAATAACATGGTTAACTAGAACCGAATTATAAGACCAAATATGCACTAACATATGTACGTATTATTACATACTATGTATGTATGTAACTCACGCCTTTTTCCCTGAAGGGGTAGGCAGATGTACTATCAGGACACCCGCATTTCGCCTTTTGTGTTCAGTCTCTTTGCCCGACCCGGGATTCGAACCCGAGACCTCACCTTTGTAATCATACCGAATTACAACTTCGCCAACGAGGCAAATCGAATAAATATCTAAAGCAAATAAGAGAGTTTCACTACATTACAATATACAGGGTGATATGACATATTGTATTTAATTTAAACCACATGTTCCTAACCCCCATAGGTAATATTGTACAAAGTTTGATCAAAAACTGCCTGATAGTTTTGTCAAAAATCGCGATTTTATGTTCCAAGACTCTTGATCAACCCCTATTGATACGGAGTCTTTTTACGACTCAGGTAAGTTCCCGAACCAAACTGAAGTTCAGCAACGCGGTAAAATACTCGTATCTATATGGAATGTCCAAAAATCGTGAAAACAAAAATAAAGATTTTTGACAAAAATTCTCTGTATATTTTTTTCAAATTATGTACAATGTTCCCTGGGGTAATGGGTAACATGTAGGTTAAATTAAGTACATACAATGTGTCAATATCACCCTGTATAATATATAAAAAAGAGTGTTATTATTTGGAGGCACTGTAAAAACCAATTCTTCTAAAATTCCCCCTTGTTCCAGGTTCTACGACGCCAGCCAGACTAACGGGGCGCATTCCGAAGACTTTCCCCCTCAGGCTAAAAGACCGCCCCCTTCCAGCCTGTTCCTCAATCCCTCCCCGTTTCTCTATCCCCTGCCGAGCAACGCCAACCTGTTTGACTACGGAAATTATCACCCCTACCACGCAGGGCAAGGAGAGGGAGGATTTGAGAGGAGGGATGGTGAGTACAACATGAATACAAAAGGGTAGATTTATATACTAGTTTTTTTTTTTGGAAAATTGCTGGTTTTCTAAAATAATATTAGATACGTAATAAGAATATCCTTTCTTCTCAAGATCGTTGAAATTAAATAGAAACAAAAGCTTGGTTCTTTTTATAAGGTGTACACAGAACTTCGAACAGTAAAATCGGTCGTGTAATTGTAAAAACCACCACTAGGCCAGCCCAACCCGCATTACGCCAGCGTGGTGAACTATGTGGCGTAACCACTCTCAATCGTATTCTCGATTGTAGAGGAGGGCCGAGCCTTGTAGTGGGACGTATATGGACTGATACAGAAACTTAAATATCCTAAATAGGACAGGAAAGAGTGGCGGACGGGCCATCTTAAAATCTATCCATGTCTGAGTTAAAGACCAATTTAAATTTCTAAAATCAAATCAAGCCCTCCAGTCAAGCCATTCTTCAAAATAGTGTTACAATAACTTATCACATAGGTATATCAGTCCGTGACGTGTCCTCGATGAACGCGCCCTTCGAGCCGCGAGGGTCTGGCTCCGGGCTGATGAGGAGCGACGACGAGTGGCGCAACATCAACACCATGCTTAACTGCATCCTCAGCATGGTGGAGAAGACCAAGCGCGCGCTGGCTATATTGCAGCAACGAGGTGAGAGAAGAAAGAGGTTATAATTTTCTTTTTAAGAGTCGGATAGTATGTGATAATGGGAAGGACAATAAGGTAGTTCGAGGTCTAATTGTCTGGTAATATTTTTTTGAGCTAGTGTTATACATACGAGCTGTGGACCATGACGGCTTGGTTTCGATTCTTAAGGAGAAAAAATCAAATTTTTGAAATTATCGGTTGAAAACAAGCACCAGCTTGAAATCAATGACAGAAAAATTTAATCGGTTCACCCAGTACATAGTTATGAGGTAACAAACATAAAAAATACAGTCGAATTGAGAACCTCCTCGTTTTTTTAATTCGGTTAAAAATATACAAATAAGTTGCTAGACAGGTGAATTTGCATCTTTTTTTTTTTTTTTTATTGCATTGAATGGCGAGACGAGCAAGCCGTTCGCCTGATGGTAAGCGATACGACCGCTCATAACAGTAGCAAAATTCCACTGCGCTCGCCATCCTGAGACATAAGATGTTAAGTCTCAATATGTCCAGTAGTTGCTCTGGCTACAACGTCCTTCAATCCGAAACACAACAGTGCATTTAAGCAGTGTTGTTTCACGGGAGAAATAGACATTGCGGTGGTACCTACCCAGATGGCCTCTCACATATGAGAGACCTACCACCATCTGGTATGGCATTTTGTGGCAGAAATGTACTTTTCGATTTACCAATGGCACAAGTTCTATCTGCCTACCCTGCCGGGTCACAGACATGAGTATGTGTAAATTTAACGATATTAATATGTACAGGAGTTGAACCAACTGAGAGCAACGATATCAAAAGAGCAGCGAGTGAGATCATGGCGACGGCAGTGCGGCAGACAGAGGAGAGAGTTTCAGAAGTCAGGAGACGAGCTGAAGAAGCTGTCAATCAGGTGAATAACTCAACCTTTATAGTCTAATACTTAGTCTAGAGCGCGTGGTGCCCTGTTGGTAAGCGGACCAGACGCGGCTGCCAAAATGTGTATAGGTGGTCAATCGCGAAAACATCACGAGGAAACTTGCATACCATTGCGATTTGTAAGAAATTTTATGGTATATAAAGTCCGTCAAACCTGTGTCGCCTACTCCCTCTCAAGCGCACTCTCGATTGTAGAAGAGGCTCGTGCCCTGCAGAGGGTCTTTATGGGCTGATACATATACTTGAAAGTCTTTACAGTCTATGTACCGCAACTGCTTACTTTCTGAAACTACTGGTTGCAGGGTCAAATCTTAATTTAATATAATATTTTTGAGATTTATGTGAGGGAAATGCTTTTTGTATGTGTATGTGTAACTGCATTGCTATTTCATTTATTTGACTGCGCCAATTCTGCACTGGCTAATCTGCAATAGCCTAATGCTTAAAAAAATCGAGTAATTTAAGAATAAACGCTTCCTCTTTTAGCACAGATAGTCCGCTGTAGAATGTAGATCCTAAGCCGCTCCCAAGGACTTCAACAGCATATCGAAAACGGGTAAACTCTGACACTTTTCCTCCAGGTGAAGCGCCAAGCCCTGCTCGAGTTGCAGCGCGCAGTGGGTGCCGCGGAGACCAAAGCCCTGGAGCTGGTGGCGGCTGAACGCGGCAAGATGGAGCGCCTGGACCGCCGGCACAGCCCCCCGCCGGGGAGAGACCTCAGCCCTAACGCAACTGCGGGGCAGCAGAATGTGAGTGGGGGGTTAATTTATTTGTTTTATTTTATTGAAAAATTACGCCAACGACATGTATATTAAACATTTTCTAATAATACAATCTTGGACAATATACTAATTGAGCGATCTCTACCAGACTATCTTTGGGTGGATATAAAAGGAGACAGAAAGGAGAAGAAAAATATTATATTATAATATTTTTACATACTTTTTGATCCGTTCAAAAACACATATACATAAAACCAGTACTTTTTGCATCCACTTACAAACATATAATCAACATGCATGGTTGCATGACAAAAGTGGAGACTTTTCCAAGACTCCATGCAGCAGCATTAAAATGCGTGATTGTACGATGAAAGTCTCCAATGCATCTGTTTATTGCAGTGCTGCTGGAACTGCGGCCGTAAAGCCCAAGAGACGTGTTCGGGCTGCAACGCGGCGCGGTACTGCGGCGCCTTCTGCCAACACAAGGACTGGGAGAACCACCATCAGGTAAACATATAGAAAGAGAGTAAGAAAGCAAATCGTACCAGTAACTAGTAAGGGTCAGTAGCAACTACCTTGAGTTATCATATCAATGTTTCCTCCTTACTTTTGAGATACTTTTATTTATTTTATTGATTAAGATTCTATTTTCATGTCATTTGTTAAAGTTTATCAACAGAAATTACAATAACATTATTGCTTGTATCGAATATACACTTGTGACACTTTCTAAATGTTAAACAATTAGTTTGTAGATTACTTAAATATAGGTATAGCTTAAAAAACAAACGAAATGTATGTGCAATTATCTAAGTCATGATCAATCTTAATTGATGCCACTAGGCCCTAGTCCTACCATCACGTTCAATTCAGTCCAGTTAATTATTCGGTTAGAAATGGGAAGTGAAGTTGACAAAAAATAAAAATTAAAAAAGGACTCTCCGGCGGGGAATCGAACCCCGGTCTCCCGCGTGACAGGCGGGGATACTGACCACTATACTACCGAAGACTTGACAAAGGTGGCGAAATTAAGGATTTATATCAAAATAATTTTAACATTAAATGACTAACTTATTAAATAAAAGATGTATAAACCATATTGTTTGTGAATCATTTTTTTTTATCAATGTTTTGTTTTTAAATCGACATCATCATAAGTACTTAACTTGTAAAAACTTTTTATCTCGATCACCTTTTTCTTATCTTTTGTTGTATAAATTACATTGTTATTGACCAAAGTATCAATAAATACCATAATAATTACGTAATATTGCAAAGCGTCATATTTTAATTCCGCGCAAAAAAGCAGTCCCAGGAAACACGTGTTAGTTTTTTTAAACGGCTCTCTTAGAAGTGGATTACCCGAACTTGTTTTACGTGTGATGTATTAGATTTTTCGATACGTGCAAATATTTAAATATATATGTATATGTTAATTGAAGTGTGTGGTGACCTGTTGGTAAACAGACCAGACGCGGCTACCAACATGTTCACGGTGGTGATTCAAATCCCAGGGCACACCTCTGACTCTTCGGAGTCATGTGTCATTTGATAATCAATCACCACGGACTAAAACGGTGAAGGAAAACATCGTGACGGTATCTGCATACCATAGCGATTTACAAGAATGTCTTACCATAGACATTCTTAGCAAGTCAGCCAGCCCGCATTAGGCCAGCGTGGTGGACTATACGGCCTAACCACTCTCAATTTAACTCGATTGTAGAGGAGGCCCGTGTGCTGCACTAGGACCTATATGGTTTGATACAGATTTATACGAAAAATATCTCTTAATCTCTGACGCACAAGACTAAATATGGATTCAGGACTAAATACCGTGTAATTAATTATTTTAAAATAAAATATATTATTTCACAGGTATGTAGCGGCCGTGATCAGAAACCGACTGCCCTTCTCCGAACATCACCCCCCACATCAACCCTCGCGAAAACCCTAACCAGGTCAACCACCCCGATCACGGCAACCAGCAATCCACCACCGGACAACCGCTTATCCCTCACCACTTTAACCTCTGCCGAGCGGTTGCTCACTACTGACAGGCTGCCCACGGACAGGATTGCCCTGGCGACCCTGTCCACTGCAGGCTTGGCAGGGATAGGGGGAAAGAAATGACGCATTGGTAACAGTGGCAAGTTCCCTAGGAAGGTTAGGAGATAAGTATTAGGATGAAGGGTTTTGGTGAAATGCGGGATGTGTGGTTGTCATTGTTGTTTTTTGGTTGCGAAATTGTAATGTGTTATATTTTTGTTAGTGTAATTTTAAGAGTTATTTTTTTATACACAAAATCTCGTATTTTATTTGTAAATTCTGTGAATAATGTGTAGCTTTATGTTAAATTATTATTTTGCATTTCCTAGACTTAACAAGACTTCTACATCCCGCCATTTCGCTAAAGCTGATTATTTAAATTTTAAATATTGTATTATCACACATGCCAACCCGCACTAGGCCAGCGTGGTGGACTATATGGCCTAACCACTCTCAATCGTATTCTCGATTGTAGAGTAGGCCCGTGCTCTGCAGTGGGACGTATATGGGCTGATACAGATTATCACACATCCCATAGTAAACATCACCAAACATTGCCATCTGTAGTATAATGCACAATCTGTATTTCTCTAGTCTCACTTATCAATTGGATCCAAGTTATGCCAAAATATATATTTTATAATTCTTCAAATATCAACAAAAAATTCCGATCAATAATGAAATGGTGAAATGAATGGTGTGTCGTGGCTGTTCTAATGTATATAAATCCCAGCAACCTAAATTAGGTGTCTTGAACCTTCTCAGTCGTACTCTCGATTGTAGAGGAAGCCCGTACCCTGAAACTTGAAACACATAATTTAATTGATTTGAATATTATGCTTTAAATATTGTATTGTTACGAACAGTTTGCCATATTCAACTGTTCAAATAACGTTTTTATTGGTTCAAAAATTCGTAGAAATAAAATGTGTGTGGAACTCACACAAAGTTACAATGCAGAGAAATTATAATTTGCGTTATTTTCAAGATAAATTAAATTTACATATTTGGTTTTGGCGTTACTGAGTCCAATTAAGAAATTATAGAATAATTGTACATTTTTATTATAATTTTTGGTCCCAATAAAGCAGGTTGTATCTAGATCGGGACCAAAAATGTTTTAGTATGTAAATTCGTTTGGTACTGAGGTACTACGTTATGTGTAAGAATAAATAAGAAAATCTCTTTTAATTTCCTAGTTTTTCATTCTCGATGTGAATAAAGTTTTACAATAGTCTAGATTTTCCCTTCAAATGCACTAAATAGACTAAATTGTGTGAATATTTGTTCTGTATAGTGTATTATGCACTTCATAGGTAAAACTTGGAATAAATTATTGTCAGTTAATATTGTATGTTCAATGATGTACATGTTGGGTTGGAAATAAATGGGTAAATTGTGTATTAATAACACCTCTGCCTAATAAATAATATTGTTTATTATAATCTGCCCTGAGATTAGAATCATAAAGCTCACCTTTATATTTTTTTACAAAAATTAAATTATGACTTGAATGTTATTTTTAATGTTTTTTAATTTACTTACTTTTGTAAATATACATATTGAATAGTAGGTATTAATTTAATTTATTAATTTAAAGTGAAATAAAAATATGTTCCTATTTTTTTGTTATATTTTGTACGTCATTAAGTTATTTTGTTGTGTATGTAATGTTTGTTGTATTTAAGTGTAATAAAGATAATCCAAAGAATTATTTTAAAAAATATTATTTATAAAACAGTTCTTTCAGCTTTCGTTTTGATGTGTTTGTATAAAATGAAGTAGCTGTATAAAAATCTATATTTTATCGAATAAAAAAATTGTTTTTTGTTTCAAATAAGCTGCGCTTTTATTTATAAAATAGACTTATTAGGTGTAAAAAATATTTTTATTTGTAACAATTTGTACAACGCATTATTAAGAAAATAGAAATATTTTTATCCTAATTATTATTCTGTAACATAACTGTAAATACATATAAGAATTTACCCTTATTTTTTATTTGTGAATTTCAAAGTCGTTAATCTTAATGAAATACAATTCTTTTTTATTAAAAAAGCAATTATAAACTTATTTTAAAAAAAATCTCTTTTGTATTAAAGAATTATAAATTTATTTTAAAAAAAACTTCTTGATATTTATTGGTTTCATTATTAAATTATTTTCAAATGAATAACTTCGGATTCACAATTTCTACTAATGGATTTATCGTCTAAGTAAAAAGTCTAATATAATATTGATTTGATGCTTTTAATTAATGTTCATTTGATGCTGGGTAAAGACAAACGGCCGATGCCAATAATCAATCGAAAAAATTAGATTGAAGTCAATCTGGATTGTTTTCTACTTTTCGATTTGTTATTTACCATGTTGCCATAGTTTTTTCACTACTGAGATTGATTATTGGCAGTATAGTATCAGAAAAAAGATTAAGCTGTCAATCTCAAACGGCAAATTTTGGATTGGGATTGTTTATTGGCAGCGGCTGATAGTCCAACAAGAGTCAAAGGGTTCAATCCCCGCATTGAGACTTGATGATTCACAAATTACTAATTTGGGTCTGAATGTTTGTAATATCGAAAATTTTCCTCTGCCCATCCTTTTATTCACTCGCTCCTCCCTACGTGATGTGCCGGCAATATTAATATTCCAAGCGTTGTGAATGTTCCTGGGCAGTGATCATATCTTACATCCTGTGACCTGTTTTTCTCGTTTGCTGGACCTATGAAATAAAAAAATTTTTTTCGTAGTTACACAACTTGTATTTAATAATTTCTTAGATTTTCGCCAATATTACACATTGAAATAAAACTATTGAAGTTAGACTAATACCTCAGTCCGCCCCGTTACCACGAAAGCTGTAAAGTAATCAAAACATCGGGCAGTCAAAAATGAGGTAACAAACATAAAAAAAATGAACATACAGTCGAATTGAGAGCCTCCTCCTTTTTTTGAAGTCGGTTAAAAATCAAACCAAATTCGCTATATAATCCGTAAATAATAGTTTTATTTCAACTTGATTGATGATTCTTGACTGTGTGATTGTAAATTGAATGATAGTGTATAGCAATAGTTTTCTACGTTTAAGTATGTGTTTTCCACGTAATACTGTGCAATATTAGATAGTGTCGATGTATAAAATTTCGAATTTAATATAAATTAAGTATAGATTAATTAATTAATGTCTAATTGTATTTGAATTTCTGCGTCTTATTTAATGAAATAAATATGTTGAGAAATATGTATTTTATTATTTATTGATATATTTTTTTAGCACCATTGTGAATTCGAGGAAACGAAAAAACGACATCAGGAAACGTATAAAAATTATTAGGGTAATAG
This sequence comes from Hyles euphorbiae, assembly GCA_023078785.2. Lineage (NCBI taxonomy): Eukaryota > Metazoa > Arthropoda > Insecta > Lepidoptera > Sphingidae > Hyles > Hyles euphorbiae. Next base: position 11,920,922 of record CM041048.1, read on the forward strand.
AGAAAGGAAGCAGGTTTCGTTAAACCTTTGTCATAAATAAGCGAAATATTACCTGGAACCACAGGAATACTAAGGAGACAGTGAATGAAAGTAAGGGCGGATCCAGCTTTTACGCCAGGGAGGTCACATTATAGTTCATGTCAGATTTTACGCCAGGGGGGGGGGGGGGTCATATAGTTCATGTCAGAACACTAGGTCCGATTTCAATACTCCAATTCGTAATAATGACTTTTTAAAGTTTGTTAGAGCCGTGATTTATGAACACACACATACTTTTTTACTTTATTTATTGACATACAAAGAATTAAATGTGCTTATAAATGTTATCAACAAGATAATACATTTTGTCAATCTGGGGCCAGCTCAGGGTCATGACCCCATGACCTTCCCCTTGGTTCCGCCCTTGAATGTAAGGAGCTCGTAAGCATAATTCCATATAAAAATCAAGAAATCAAAAAGAATCACATTCCTTAAACTACAAAAAAATGGCATTAAGTAATAATTTTTCAATATTCTCAACTCGATATAATTAAGTTTGTGCATGAAAGGTAACCAACCCGCACTAGGCCAGCGTGGTGGACTATATGGCCTAACCACTCTCAATCGTATTCTCGATTGTAGAGTAGGCCCGTGCCCTGCAGTGGGACGTATATGGGCTGATACAGATGAGAGGTAAAATTACAAGTTATAAAATATTATCTCCTCAGTCTCTATCGCCCAAATACTGGAAAGCAACTTAAATATAAATAGCGCTTAACTAAGTTAATCCCGATTAAATGTACTGGCTAAGTAGGCCGTGGGTTGTTGAGAGCAACTTATTATTTAAATGGCGTTCCAGTATTCGGGCGTTAGTCTAATACTAGGTATAAGTATTAAATTATTAAAATATTCGGTGGTAGGAAGCTGCAATTATAAGCATAAATACTTGAAATGTTATATTCTTTCATACATAAGTACTTATCAGCTACTCTTTTATTTCACAACAGTATGGTACATCTTCGGTAGTATAGTGGTCAGTATCCCCGCCTGTCACGCGGGAGACCGGGGTTCGATTCCCCGCCGGAGAGAACTTTTTGCCACTTTTGTATAACATACAAGATTGAATATCAGATGATTCTTTTGAGAATCAGTTGGCTCTTTTATATAATATTAATAATCAATATCGATTTATTCGCCGTAACGTGTGTTCCCTCCTTCTTATAATCCTGGGTCCTTCCGCCGTAGTGTGAAGAGGCATCTTAGCAGGCCGGCATAATTGTATCGAGGGCATGGGAATGCCGACTGATCATATTCGATACTGTGCCTTGACGGCATAAGCACTTACCATATGGTGCAGTACAAAAACAAAAAAAAAACCTTTTTATATGTTTCATAATCCATTGTCGTCACTAACAACAACATAACTTAACAATATTAAATAAACTACGTTCGTCTTTTACGAAGCTTCTATCATAGGCTGGGGCCCTACTATATAAATCCGAAACGAAGTTCGAAACTTCGAACGATCGAAGTTTATATACGATACGAATGTACCTACATATACTTATGGTCGTTATTGACTTATGATCGTAACCATAGACTTATAGCTACGATGTACATTATAGTCCGGTCATTTTAGACATAAAAATAGTGGTCAAATAACAAAAATTACGACAGAGCCAAATTTTTGTGGACAGCTTGGGTTCACCATCAGAAAGAAATCTTCAAAAGTCCCCATCGATCCCATGTGTGCTAAAAAAGTTATTTGGGGTCAAATCAAAATTCAAAATTTCAAGTTTTTTGGATTTTTCTCGAAAATGGTAAGTTTTTTCGAAAAATAACCGCAGACCAAATTTGTAGATCCGAAAATCCTCTACAAAAAAGTATCAGTTTTTTTTTTTCTAAGGGTCACCATTTCTGAGATATCGCGACTGCAAGAGTTTAGAGTAACGTTATACATGATATGCACACATTTCCACGCCACCTGTGAGATAAACACCGATATTCAACCATTGTCAAAAATACACGAAACAAGAAGCAAATACAACTCTAATGTCTTCCTCCAACATCGGCATCTACTATTCAACATTTGTATCGGGTATATTATCAAGTTCAGACGTGACTAGGCAATCAATTGAACCCAGAAGACTGGGGTTGGAAAATAATAGATAATACTTTGGTACCGATTCAAACTTTGCTGCCACCCGCTCCAGAAAATCTTCTTAACTCTATTTTTTGTAATAATTGCAAAAAAGATTGCAGCGGCAAATGTGGCTGCAAGAAAGTAGGGTTACTATGTTCTCTAACGTGTACGAATTGCCGAGATCAGTCTAGTTCAAATGTTGAATTGAATACAATAGAGGAAGGCTTATGTGATTTTGATGAAGAAACAGCTGATTCATCTTCATTTGAACAATTTTTGAACATCCAGGAAGAGGAAGAAGAAGAAATCGAAGAAGACATGACTATTGAAGTAGACTGAAGCGTATAAATCAGACTAAAATGTGAAAATAAATCAGAAACACACTTAAACTCAATAACCAATAAAAATCAATATCAATATTCATTATGCATTTAGAAAAGTATTTTCCCTGAAATTTACATCATGACAGCTCGTGGAGTAGGCCTACTGGGGAAACCACGTTAAAAAAAAAACGTCGAGTACACTACCTCACAGGTGGCGTGGAAATGTGTGCATATCATGTATAACGTTACTCTAAACTCTTGCAGTCGCGATATCTCAGAAATGGTGACCCTTAGAAAAAAAAAACTGATACTTTTTTGTAGAGGATTTTTGGATCTACAAATTTGGTCTAAGGTTATTTTTCGAAAAAACTTACCATTTTCGAGAAAAATCTAAAAAACCTGAAATTTTGACATTTGACCCCGAATAACTTTTTTAGCACACATGGGATCGATGGGGACTTTTGAAGATTTCTTTCTGATGGTGAACCCAAGCTGTCCACAAAAATTTGGCTCTGTCGGAATTTTTGTTATTTCAAATGTCTAAAATGACCGGACTATTATACAAATTCGAACTTTTACAGAATAGGGCCCCTGAAGTCAGATACATGTAACTTAACCAACCAGTAAAAATGAATTAAACTAATTTTATTTATCAGTAAAATAATTTGTCGGTAGATCTAGTGATATAAAGGAAACTCTCCGGCGGGGAATCGAACCCCGGTCTCCCGCGTGACAGGCGGGGATACTGACCACTATACTACCGAAGACTTGCTCAAGTAGTCGAAATAACAGATTGTTATATAAAAATTATATATATAGGGGAAATTCAAAGTGAAATGGACAACGAAAAAATGTAAGGTTATGAAATTAAATAAATATAAATAAATAACGTGCGTGGTGGCCTGTTGGCAAACGGACTAGACGCGACTGCCAACATGTTCACGGTGGTCGCGGGTTCGAATCCCAGGGCACACCTCTGACTTTTCGGAGTCATGTGTGTATTGATAGTCAATCACCACGCACTAAAACGGTGAAGGAAAACGTCGTGAGGAAACCTGCACACCGTAGCGATTTATAAGAATTTCTATGGTATGTAAGTCCGCCAACCCGCATTAGGCCAGCGTGGTGGACTATATGGCCTAACCACTCTCAATTGTATTCTCGATTGTAGAGTAGGCCCGTGCCCTGCAGTGGGACGTATATGGGCTGATGCAGAAATAAATAACACCCAACAGTCACATACATAGTCCTGACCCCACACTAAGATTGAGTCTTGTGTCGTGGGTATCAGGAACTACGAGAGACTTTTCGGTCTCACAATTCATTCATATTTTATGTTTTTGTACTTTTAGATGATATGACATGTATGACATGTTATATTTATTTAAAGCTTCATATACTGAAGGTTTACAGGCGGACTTAATGCCTAAGGCATTCCCTGACAATTTACCTTAAGTTTGTGAAAAAATTAAGCACAGCAGATGGGAAAATAGATTATAATACATATACCTACTAATATGATAATTATATTAATTATAATTAATAGGCATAAAAGAGACATGTTCAGACAGTATTTTTTTATTCGATGTTTAGTTGGAATAAATCATGGCCTGTTAGTTATAAAGTTCAATAGTTGAGTCTGAATTATAACAAAAATATAATTAGTGGTTATAGAACACCGAAATTAAATGTGAACATAATTTGACACAACTCATACTTGCTTCTGACCATGTGCTTCTGACTAAAATAGATTTTTTGTGAGCAATATGTCTATAAATTATACTTTATACAGCGCATTAGTCATGTCCATGAAATAACAAAATCTAATGAATATTAAATATCTCTTAAGAACCGTGATTCTCTGAATCAAGGCATATGGTTTTGCTTTTTTTCTATTTCGGTGAATGGCGAGACGAGAATACTATTGAAATGACATGAAAATGATATAATTTATTGAATCTGTTAAAATGTTTAACATCATTTAGATTTGGTCATTTTTCCCGGTTCGGTAAGCGGTTTTTACTAGAGGAGAACCGGCAAGAAACTCGAGTTTTGCCATTTTCAAATACACTTTCCAATATAGTTATTATTACAAAAGTTACAATTGGTTTAAATCATTCTCCCGGTGTTAAGCGATACGATTGCTCATAGACGGTAACAATGCTTCGCATTCCACTGCGCTCGCCATCTATCCTGAGACACAAGATCTTAAGTCTGATTATCATTTTTGTTCAATATTTACTCTAGCTACAATGTACTTCAAACCGGAACACAACAGTGCATTTACACTGGTGTTTGGCGGGAGAAATAGATATTGTCGTGGTACCTTCCCAGGCGGCCTCTCACATTTGAGAGACTTACCACCAGTTTCCCGTTTTTATCTTTTTCTAACAAATAGTTGTACATGTGTAGTCCAACAATTTTTCAGAAATGGCTGTATTATTTTAACCAATGCTACAAGTCTTCGGTAGTATAGTGGTCAGTATCCCGCCTGTCACGCGGGAGACGGGGTTCGATTTCCCGCCGGAGAGATTTCTTTTATATCACTAGATCAAAGATCAACTGACAAATAACTTTACTGATAAACTTAACATACCTTTACTGATAAATAAAATTATTTTAATTCATTTTTACTGGTTGGTTAGTTTATATTACATGTGACTGATCGGCCCATGATAGTAGCTTCGCAAAAGTCGAACTTCGTTTATTTTATCTTGAAAAGGAAGTTTTTTTATTACCCTCCACAAAGTGACCACAAAGTAGCATGAAATACATAAAAACGATTTTTTTTCTGATCCGGCATAATGACTGCACTGCACCTGGTGGTAAGCGCTTATGCCGTCCAGGTAAAGTACCGAATGGTAGTCCCATGCCATTCTATACAATTATGCCGGCCTGCCAAGATGCCTCTTCACGCTACGGCGCGGCAGAAGGACCCAGGATTATAGAAAGGAGGAAACACGCGTGACGGCAAACAAACCGATATTAATTATAATTGATATCGTATAAAAGAGCCAACTGATTCTCAAAAGCATCAGCATCAATCTTGCATCCAAAACAAAAATAGTAAAAAGTTCTCTCCGGCGGGGAATCGAACCCCGGTCTCCCGCGTGACAGGCGGGGACACTGACCACTATACTACCGAATAATTGTTATACGATTGTAAAATAAAAGAATACCAAATAGGTACTTATATGGAAGAATACTTATACAGTCAAAATTTTAAGCATATAATTGCAGTTTCCTTCCATCGAACATTTTAAAAATTTAATTCTTCTATACAATATTTATTAGAACAAGGAATTATTTGATGTTCGTTTGCATTAGGGTCCGAAATTACTGAATCTATTTCAAAAAATCTTATACAGTTCGGAAGCTACACTATGTTCGAGTGACATAGGCAATATTATAACTTCAAAATATTTAGGGACCCTTACTAAACTTCAATAATGTAACCCGAGGTTTAAAAAAATGCCTAAAATATTCTTTACTTCATGTGCTTTGCGAATACTATAATATGTTATTGATGTGGATGGGACTAAAAAAAAATATCAGCAACCGGGCAAAGCCGGGCCGAACCATTAGTATCAATTATAAAAGTATCGTATGAATCAATTGACAAGTAAAACTACAGTCATGAATATTGGCAGGATGAGACTGAAAATGACAATTTGTTATTTACCCTACAGTTCATGATATATTTTTTAAATTAAAATAAAAGGAATGTGTTTAATCCAATGAATATGGGCAATATTAAGATATCCTGAGTTTTTTTAGTTTTTGCAAGCCCTTAAACATTATAAAATAATACATTTTTATGATCTAAAAACAACTCACGTTTTGATATTCATCAATCATTATATCAGAGGTAAAAATATCAGCTTTTTTACACGCTTTATATTAGCTTCACTTGTATGTTTGTATGTTTGTATATTTGTATATTTGTATGTTTGTTTGTAACCGACTTCTTTGGGCGCGATTTTGACCCACTTTAAACGGCCAGATTTCGTTCAAATTTTGCACACCTGTCAAAGACCGATGACAATACAATAATTCGATTAAAATATATAATTATCCTGATTAGATTCGCCAGGATTAATTATTCTTATAATTGATGACCATTGCTACATTCATCGCTAGATGGCGTTAACATTGTATTCTTCCAAGAAGCTTATACCCAAATGGAGATTGCATTCCGTATAAAACACTGAAGCACAAAAAATTGACCTTGAATGCAATCGCTGTTGCCTGCTATCCTTTTCTTTAGAGTGACAATAAATGAAGTTCACGTGAAGTTCATTCATTGTTACGCTAAAGAAAAGGATAGCAGGCATCAGCGACGTCATTCAAGGTAAAATTTTTGTGCTTCACTTTTATATACGGAATGCAATCTCCATTTGGGTATAAGCTTCTTGTATTCTTCAAGTGTCAAATGTTACTACTGACCAACAGATGGCGTTATTGATTGGAAATACAGCCGTAGATGGATGTTTTTAGTCAAAACAATTATTATATAATAGTTAAAAAAAACTAAAATACACGCTTTAATAAGATATACAACTAAAAAAGTAAAAATAATTGATACTGAATTTAAGATAAGAAAATGGAGTAAAATACATATATTTTATTGTTACAAAGCGTGGGGTGCAGGAGGATAAGTAATTGTTGTAAACACCCCACGCTTTGTAACAATAAAATATATGTATTTTACTCCATTTTCTTATCTTAAATTCAGTATCAATTATTTTTACTTTTTTAGTTGTATATTATTTAAATATATTAAAGCATTACAATGTAACGTTTTAACCAACCGTGAACAAAACTTGACGCGTTGAATTAATTCAGCTCCATTAGACATCGCAAAGGGTTGTCAAGATGTAACCGTTCTTTGATCCCTCAGCTTTGTGGTCGTCTTGTTGCCGACACTGGCCGCGGGCGGCGCCACTGTGCTTGGAAGAAAAACGACAGGCCTTTGCCTGTCAACATCTTTTGTGCCGTATTTTTGATGTTGCCAGCTGTCTTAATGTTGAAAGGATTATGTAACCTTTGAAATTCATTTAATTTGTATTGTAAGTATACTGTGATGTTCTGACAATATTCAACAGGTATTTTGAAAATTCCTGGATGAGGCTTATGTTCAGACTTCAGTAGCGGATATATTTAGCTAGTATTTTTATGCGACAGATGATGTAAGTGTATTGTATTGTTAAATATTAAATCTTTTTTATGAGTGGCAACGGATCACACGCGGCTGCCAACATGTTAACGGTGTTGCGGGTTCAAATCCCAGGGACTTCCTGAGTAACTTGTGAAGTGACATTGAATCGCCACGCACTATAACTGAAGGAAAACTTCTTCTTGAGAAAAACGTGCATACCATAGGGGTTCTGAAGAATTCCTGTGGTATGTAAAAGTCCGCCAACCCGCACTAGGCCGAACTGGTGGAGTATATGGTCTAACACATCTCAATCGTACTCTCGATTCATATACCCTGATACATAAGTAGATACTGATTTCAACAGCCTCCGTGGCGCAGTCAGTTAGACGCCCCCTGTGAAACGAGAGGCCGCGGGTTCGATCCCCGCACCGAGAGAAATGTTTGTGCGGCCCACAAATATTTCTTTCGGGTCTGGGTGTTTGTGAGACCGAAAAGTCTCTCGTAGTTCCTGATACCCACGACACAAGACTCGATCTTAATGTGGTGTCAGGATTATGTATGTCATTATTGGGTGTTATTTATTTATTATTTATTTTTATTATACATAGATGCTATGTGCAATTTTGTAGGTAGGTATTTGTGGTTTTCCCACTAGTTGGTTGTGTCATATGGAGTCCTTTGTTGACAAAACTGCAACTGCGACAGTCAGTTCAATGTTCGCAATATCCTGCTGAAATAAATGTAATTTAAAGATTAATGGTTATAACAATATAATATAGCAGTTTGACGAATTCTAAGGAATCATGGTCTATAGGTACTAAAAAGTCACGAAGTAGAGAATCATTTTGTACTCACTCCCTCTGCATAAAAATTCTCTCCGGCGGGGAATCGAACCCCGGTCTCCCGCGTGACAGGCGGGGATACTGACCACTATACTACCGAAGACTTGGCTTTGATGTCAAAATAGCTGATAAAGTAGAACAACAGCGTTTAAATGAGACTGTAATTAAACAATTATTTATTTAAACAGCAGTTCAACATTTCGACATTTATATTGTTTCTTTATACCAAATAATACGAAATGTTAAGCCAATGGCAGTTTAGCAGCAGCATGTAGTTATAATAATAGTTAATGTTATCTCTAAATTTATATTATAAAGAGAAAAGATATGGTTGTTATTTGCATAGATTAAGCTCTGAAACTACTGGACCAATTTGAATAATTTTTTCACCATTAGAATCCTACTTTATCCCTGATGAACATAAGCAATATAATGTTTCAAATAAGTGTATTAATGCACCCGGGCGGATCAGGGCTGAACCGCTAGGATATTATAAATCTATCGATTAGAAAACCAATCGAGACCATTTCAAACCCGGCCAGCTCTATATGAATAAAAGGCCAAAACTATTTTAAATTCAAAAAAAGTTCTACTGGTAAGATTTGGTCTGTATCACTAGGCCAGCGTGGAAGATTACGATACGACCTAACCCCTCTCAATCGTACTCTCGATTGTAGAGTAGGCCCGTGCTCTCCGGTGGGACGTATGGGCTGATACAGTACAGTACAGTACATAATAGAAGAAATTCTATGGCTAAAAAAGGTTTTAAAACTGTTTATGAATGCGGCCGCTAATGATTTTATAAAGTTACTAGCGCTCTGGATCGGCTTCGACCGGGTGCAGATACTTATTGACTCCATTATGGAACATGGAACTATTTCGCGTGATAATTAACATATTTAAATTCAACGTTACTGCGGCACTTTAAACTGCCCATCCCATTCCGTTCAGTTTGAAAGAGTATCGTATATGTTTGAATTCCTAGCACATCCCACGGGAGGTCTACATTTTTTCGCGATAAAATGTAGTCTATGTGTTAATCCAGGGTGTCAGCTAGCTCCTTGCCAAATATCAACAACATTGGTCCAGTGGTTTAAGAGTGAAGAGGTAACAAACACACAAACTTTCGCATTTATAATATTAGTATTATTTTTCTTATTTAGAATGAGGATTTTGAATTTTGATGCATAAATAAATAAGAGTTTTTAAGCTATGTAATAGCATATTTGGTAAATTATTATGTAATTTCACCTGCAAAGCTAAGTCTTCGGTAGTATAGTGGTCAGTATCCCCGCCTGTCACGCGGGAGACCGGGGTTCGATTCCCCGCCGGAGAGTCTCTTTTTAACAATTTATTTTCTTTCATTTAAATTGAGTCCCGTTTAACTTCACACCTGTGCTAATAACACTAAAATACTAGAACTGTTACCCTTGCCTGGTTATCACTATTTTGATTACCTACTTCATGTTGATACATATTTACTGGTATCTTGTTATAAAAATTTACCTAGAAACAGGAAAACATGTCATGTTTACATGTCGTTTGCAATATGAAAGGTCTACATTCGTTTTTTGAGCGCTTCTATCATGCACTGATGTATTGTAACCAACCGTTTAAAGCTATTTTACCTTCTCAAATCTGTCAGAAGAAAAAAATGTGTAAAAGTTCTCTCCGGCGGGGAATCGAACCCCGGTCTCCCGCGTGACAGGCGGGGATACTGACCACTATACTACCGAAGACTTGACATGGTAATCAAAATAACAAACAAAATACTACATACAAGTACAACATTTTTATACTAACACAGTTGGTAGTGTTTGGTAGTTAAACCTTTTGAATGACATTTGAATTATGTGTGAAAAGACAAAATATTCGATGACTAGGATAAGTTAAAACCTGTGTGTGAATAAGGGTGCAAATGTTTATCATACCAGTTTTATTGTGAAGCCTGAAAGTCAATTATTGCTGATGTCTCGGGGCGTGAAGTTCTCTTGATCATAGAGTAAGATCCCAGGCCCCCCAGACGTTACTTATTTTCTGATAAAAAATATAAATGGGATAAAGTAGTGTTAGTACGTACTTTGAGTGTGTGCATACCTGCTAGCTTGTGTCGACGGCCAATTCATAGGTACCAGGTGCTAAAGGTAGATAAATACAGTACTGACTTTTCTTAAATTCTCAGTGCTGATTTTTACATATGTTTTAGATAATTTTGTTAAAAATTAATAATAATTATTGCCAGACACTTTCCATCGGCGCTTATCCTTAACAGACGCTTTAAAGCTTCAAAAAAAATAACATATTTTTACTTATAATCTCACTCTTGATTTTTATATATGATACTTAGGGAACTATTTGAACACCCCTGGTCAGCAGCCAGACCAATTGGGGGGTCAAACATACCCCCAGACACACATAAAGTGTCGCTATGTGTATGAGCGTGAGGTCATTATTTGTACGCTTGAGTGTGAGAGAGATATCTATTTATCGATATCTTTCTTACTTAAAAATGCAGAGTACCAGATAGCATTTATGAAACTCGGCGATATTCAGTGACTTAGAACTAGAGCAAAATGTGTTTAACACTATACAAAAATTTGTTTGTGAACTGTACAACGTGGCCGGAATAATTGACGTAGATGCTGCCCGACTCCAACTCTTCATCAACACTTATATGGTTTGTGACGTAAATGAAGAGTTCAATCGCAAAAATGTGAAAAACTTACTGATGCAAGTAACTTACCACCATGCAAAAGTGAGCTTTTACAGCAGTTTGGACATCACTAGTCTCTGGAAGAAAATTAGTATTTTTAGTCCTGACAATAATGGGTGGACGTTGGAAGACAATAAATATATATCTTAAAATTACACAAAGCTATACATGTCTTTCTTCTTTCGGATTATTTGTAGTTTGAACATTTTGCAATTCAGCGTGATCTTTACTGTCATCATCGTCTAAGTTTGATAAGTCATCATCAACCCAATGTTGGCATTGACTATCTTCATTATCATCCTTATTACTTTCATTTTCTGTTACAAAAATAACATAATTAAGAATCAAAGAGTTACACGGTTATATCAATTATTCAAAGTTAAAGTATAATACCTGATGCTTCTTGATGCGATTCACTGACAAAGCTCGGCAATTGGTCCCCATCGAACCAGTTAAAATGATATTTATTGTCTTCCAACGTCCCATTATTGTCAGAACTAAAAATACTAATTTTCTTCATATATTACTGGTGGTAGGTCTCTCATATGTGAGAGGCTGCCTGGGTGGGTACCACCGCAATGTTTATTTCTCTCGTCAAACAGCAGTTTAAATGCACTGTTGTGTTTCGGATTGAAGGATATTGTAGCCAGAGGAACTACTGGACATATTGAGACTTTACATCTTATGTCTCAGGATGGCGAGCGCAGTGGAATGCCAAGCAATGCTTTGTAATTCAAGGTGTTGTTTCTACTACTGTTCATGAGCGGTCGTATCGCTTACCATCAGGCGAACGGCATTCTCGTCTCGCCATTCAAAGCAATAACAAAAAATGGGCATTCTTCCAGAGACTAGTGATGTAATTAGCTCGTCCAAACTGCTGTAAAAGCTCACTTTTGCATGGTGGTAAGTTACTTGCATCAAAGTTTTTCACATTTTTGCGATTGAACTCTTCATTCGCTCATACACATAGCGACACTTTATGTGTGTCTGGGGGGATGTTTGACCCCTCCAATCGGTCTGGGTGCTGACCAGGGGTGTTCAAATAGTTTCCTAAGTATCATATATAAAAATCAAGAGTGAGATTAAAAGTAAAAATATGTTTTTTTTTTTGAAGCTTTAAAGCGTCTGTTAAGGATAAGCGCCGATGGAAAGTGTCTGGCAATAATTATTATTAATTTTTAACAAAATTATCTAAAACATATGTAAAAATCAGCACTGAGAATTTAAGAAAAGTCAGTACTGTATTTATCTACCTTTAGCACCTGGTAACTATGAATTGGCCGTCGACACAAACTAGCAGGTATGCATACACTCAAAGTACGTACTAACACTACTTTATCCCATTTATATTTTTTATGAGAAAATAAGTAACGTCTGGGGGGCCTGGGATCTTGGACCATCAAGTCCAGTACAAAACTCTCGTCAATGCGACGTGTGCAATTAACGGCAGTGACATCTGTCGGCCGATGTCGCGAACGTCGCGAGACAGACGGGGTGACGCGTACTCGTGAAATTTGATTTTCAAATGTATGGTGGCCATGGGTGAGTGATAAGCAATTTTAGTCTGTATGTTATACTAATCAGTAGAGTAATAAATTATTTATTGTGTGAAATATATCTAACTAATACAAAAAAAGAAAGAATAATGTTGTATGTAGTAATTCATAATTCTGATGGTTTCATCATCTTCATCATCATCATCAGCCTATTCGCGTCCACTGCTGGACATAGGCCTCTCTTATGGCACGCCACTGGGCTCGATCTTCAGCCCAACGTCTCCAACCGGTGACCAAATGGTTTCATCGAATCGTAATTCAGATCTTTATTTGAAATCAATTTTACAACCGTTGATATTTTGTCATACGTAACAGAAATAAAAATGTTTTCTTTATAATTTACGTAAATTACAAGTAAGCTTGAATTTAAACTTTAATTTTAATAAAGAAAACCAAATAAAATTTATGTTACAGCGCCTGACAAAAAACTTAACGCAATATATAGTTTAGCCGTATTTGCTATTTTTATTTACTAAACACTATACTTAAATTAAACATGTTTATAACAATGAATAGTGTGTCCAATGACCAGCATTTTAAATAAATTACCTTACAAAAAAAATCCTCATACTCGAAACATCATGGCGTCCCTTCAACACCCCGTCGCGGCCACTCAGGACGAGGCAAAATTGCGGCGCGTACTCTCGATGGACGAGCCAATAATCTGCTGCCATCCGCCATGACATGACTGAGGCGACGATGAATTACAAGCCTTTCCATAGATTAGTTCGATTGTGACTGCGAGTATTTGTGTTCAATGACAATAATGCTTGGAAGGTATTTTTTTTTTCATATAGTTTTCATGTGTTAGCAAATGACATAGCTGTGTTTATAGCAAGGTGGAAGTCACATTTAGCGTTATATTTATTGCTTTTAATGCATAAATATTCAATAGGCTTTATTCATAGACAGTATAAAAAACTATTTAAGGTATCGAATATATTTATCTTCTTCGCTCAAAAGTCAAAAGTAAAGTCAAATTCAAAGGTCTGTCCAAAGGACAACAAATTCGATATCTTAGTAGATGTATGAACTGTCATTAATAAGACTGCAATGTATTTGGTTAAACAGAAACAGCCCAAGGTATAGTATGGGGCCACCATACGTTATTATTAGCACTTATGCTATAAAATTGAGCCAAAATCAGCATTTAATAATGTTTACAATTTGAAATCCAATCATGGAATATCTAATGTTTAATGTAACATTAGATAATTATATTAAACAAAAATTATCCTGTTTTATTCCTTATTTTCCTGTTTTGTTTGCACAAAACAGGAAAATAAGTTAGTTACGCCTGCTTGCTAATATTATAGAATAACCAAAAACTTATTTATAGATAATAATTAAAACAAATTAAAATTAGTTACAAACGCATTAGTAATGAAAACAGGGAAAATATTTCATAACATTTATTAAATATACTGTCATTGTATATTGTCATTTAGGTATTATAATGTTATAATAATTACGAACATTATTTTAATAATGTGTCCCAATGACAAATAATAAAACCTAATTTTATAATATTATGTAATATTATTACGTAACAGTTCAACCATATTAGTTTTAAGTGTGGGATCAGGATGTATGTACGTATATTAATCGGTTGGATAATTACAAACTCATTTGAAAAACCTATCGTGATTCCCCAAAAATATGGGTAAATCAGACTGATAATTGACATAATCATTACCACAGATAACCATGTTTATTTATAACATAATATTAAGTTAAATTAAAAGCAAAAAGGGACTCTCCGGCGGGGAATCGAACCCCGGTCTCCCGCGTGACAGGCGGGGATACTGACCACTATACTACCGAAGACGTGATAACAATATCGAAATTATCAATTATTTATTTCAATGTAATGTCCTTTATTAATATAATATACCGAGTGTATAATAGGCTAGTTTCATACATTTTTATTTTTGTTTATAACGGAAGGTTACGTTACGCATAATCAAAATCAGAAAGAATTTTTAAAATCCGTTAAGTAATAAGCAAGTTACAAATATATGAAAGTTGGTGGTAGGAGTGATAGAAAAGGATGCAACATGCACGGCGTGACGTCATCTTCCATAAGGTGCACGCGTGCGAAAGAGACAACGAGTGTCCCCACCGTACTATTAAATGTATTAATATCTCAGTCATTTTACATTCAATTTTGATGCTGTTTTCAAATTCGTTTGTTTTTATAAACGATGCTTTTAAGGAATGATTACTTACTGCTCAAATAAAATCTTGGACACAACCCTATTGATTGTAATATTATTTCCTTTGTGTAGTTGACCTTCAGATGCAATCAATGAATTAAGTATGTCTATTTTAGTATCTAAGTTAACTTATTCATTAAATTACATTCTGTATAACTTATTTAAATGTAGGCAGAGAAAACACTTGGGTAAATATTGTCATTATTTATTAATTAGTGGATGTAATCACTATTAAAATTATCACTAATTACTACTGCGTGCTTTTATTTTAAGACGATTTATATTATTGGACTCTAAGCTTATCGTAGGATATATTAGAATGGTTCCGGTTTTCTAGGTTTTTTACATATTTTTTTTCAATATGATCTAAACGTTATTATCCGATATTTATCTAGAATCTTTATCTGAAGAAATGAACAATCGCTGCAAAGAGTAGCTCCTTATATTTTGATGCATATTGACTAAATAAAAATCTTTTAACTTTCCTGTAATGTCTTTATGTGTTACAGAAAACCCACATGTTTCTTTTGTCTATTTTGTTATCCGTAAATAACAAAAGCATGTATTTATATTCACCCAATGAATGAATCCACGAATGGTGAGACGAGCATGCCGTTCTCGTAATGGTTAGCGATACGACCGCTCACGAACAGTAGCAAAACCAAACAACGCTTTGAATTACAAAGCAATGCTTGGCATTCCACTGCGCATTATATCCCGTCCATATACATATTTGACAGCCTCCGTAGTGCAGTCGGTTAGACACCGCCTGTGAAACGAGAGGCCGCCGGTTCGATCCCCGCACCGAGAGAAATGTTTGTGCAGCCCACAAATATTGCTTTCGGCTCTGGGTTTTTGTGTCTCCGAAAAGTCTCTCGTAGTTCCTGATACCCACGACACAAGACTCGAAGTTAGTGTAAGGTCAGGAGTCAAGACTGTGTATACGACTGTTGGGTGTTATTTATTTATTTATGTCAATGTTTACACTTAAGTGAGTGAACTCTCGACCTTCGATATTAGTCTACTCGGAACATAACCTGGATTGCATATACTCAGAAGTTAATAACCGCGATGAGACACACATGAATCATTGGCGAAATAAATAATGATTCAGATGTAATCACAGCTTAAATTAGTTTCTAAACTGGGATTAATTGCATAAATTACTTGTGTTAATATTATGTATATAGGTATATAGTATGTTTTTACTGATGGTGGGTGAGTCACGGTGGGTCTGTGAGAGGTGGATATGTGAGAGGCCGCCTAGGTATCTGCTTCTATTTCTTGCGATAAACAACAGAGTAATTGCACTTTTGGATTCCGGTTTGAAGAACATTGAAGCTGATATAACTGCTGGACATATTGAGACTTTCGTTTCAGGATTCAAGCATTGCTTTGTAATTCTTGGTGTTGTTTGGTTTTGCCACTACCCATGAACAGTCGTATTCCTTACCATCATTCGAATGGCATAGAAAAGAAAGAAAGAAAGCCTTATAAACACATACTATAGAAGGGTAATATTTAGTAAAAAAACAACTTTATAATTATTAATTATATCTATATTCCGTGCTAAGGTATGCAAAATGATCTTTAATGGCAGTTATTGTGAATAATACCGTAGATCGGAAATTGTTTAGGCCACGATCGAGTTATATGAATATAAATTTCATGTCGACCTAACCAATATTTATGTTTTAAAAGGAGAAATGTGTGGTGTGAGTTTGCGAGATAGTGGGTGTAATAGCGTGGGTATAGAAGTTAGACACCCTGTGGAATGAAAAAGGATGTAGTGACGAGAATTAAGAAAGGAATATTACGATGGTTTGGGCATGTAGAGAGGATAGATAAAAGGCGATTAGCAAAACAGATACATGTGAATGGAAGAGTCGGTAAGGATCGACGCCGCAGAAGTTACCTCAACCAATTTGATAGCATCCTTCGCAAGAGTCAGGTTTAAAGTGCCCTGAACTGACGTGAATGCATGAAGAGATTAATAAAAGTAGACGAAGCGAAATTATGTCAGGATCGAAAGTGGAGATCCCTAGTCTCTGCCTCTATGGGATACAGTCGTGACGTTTATGTATTGTGTATGTAAATTTATTTTATTTCTGCCGAAAAAACCTTTGATCTATGCAAAGTTTATTTGTTGTATGATGAATTTTAAGATAATTCTGCACTGTACCTGTAAAGTACAATGTTTGCGTTAAATAATGACTAGCATAAAGAAAATTTGAACATACAACCCCAGACATCTTGGCGGGAAAGCACAAAATTTTCGCTAGGAAAACCAGGCCTATGAGTCAAAAAGAAAGAAACGCAAGGTTCACGGCTAAGGTTGTTTATCTAAACTTCCAGAGAACAATAGTTTAGTGACGCATGCTTACGCATACTACAGAACGAGTTTTAAGTTCATTTTCGAGGTAAACATAAATATGCACTCGCCATTCAGTCTCAGTGCTGTTTGTGGTCTGTGTCTGTTGAAACGTCTCGTCAATCCAAGATGCGTCATCTGGTAAGCATTGTTTCAAATATTAAAATAATTAAATTGTCTATGGATTTAAATTAAATAAACATTTAGGTTATCGGCAATTGTAGTATCTTTTAACATAAATAAGCAAAGACCATTTAAAGGCATAGTAAATTATATTTGTAACAATAAATACATTAACGGTACATTTAAATTAGTTGAGGAAATTATTATAAAACGGTATCGAAGACTCTTTTGTTTAATTATTTTTGTTTCTAATTTTGCGCATTTTTAGTTGTGTTATTGGCGGGAACTTATTTCGTTCCATTTTTAAATGTATTGTTTTGCGAAAAAGTTGAAAGCTTCTTTCGCTTTTTTTTTTAAATATCCGTAATAATCACTTATTCAAATGTTTATCTTATGATTGCCTACTGTTAGGCCAAATTTAAATAATTTAATTATTTACAATAAACATAATGTTAAAGTTCGAGGTTGATAAAAATACCAATTATGTACATTAAATATTTAAGTCACGTTTCTTTATTAAATAAATACCTACTTATTGGAGTTAGGAAGGTAAACGAGTTTTACCATATAAACATAGCCATTTGGAATTTGTGCTATTTCTTTGTGTTTACTACATAAAATATTATGTAAATTATAAAATAATGGCAAGTTCAATGTACCGTCACAATAATAAAGAAACATTGAAAAGGTTATCGATACTGTGGCGGAGTGTATGAGTTTAACAATCTAGGAGTTCGGGGTTTGATACCCAGGTCAGTCTAACATGTTAGTGCTAGATTTTTAAGCAAAAAAGGTGTTATTTGTAAGGTCAAAATCTGTGGTCACTGCGAATATACCTAACAGGAGCTCAGGAAACCAGCAGAGCAAGTGGGAAGATAGTATTGTACAGTAAAAGCTCTTTATTCGCGGGGTATAGGTTCCGTAAATATGCCGCGAATACAGAAACCGTGAATATGGAATGGTATTTTGTATGGGATTATAGGGGATACGTTCCTTGGTGACAAAGTAAAAAAAACAACATAAAAAAAAACAATTTAATTGAAGTTTTTGACCATACTTATTGATTATTATCTTCAGGCATAGGCAACGGTTTACTGAATTTTGTATTTTTTTCTTGTGTGGCAGTTTTTAAAAGCTCTTTCAGTTCAAACTGATATTCAGCAGTGGTATTAACAATTTGCCTCTTAAAAATAAGACCTCGTTCCATAGACGGATCAATTTTCATAAAGAAATCTCAAAGCTCATTTGCCATTCTTAAACCTTCTCTAAGATTATTCAGATTAAATGTTACATTTCCAGTGTTTGTTGAAGCCTCTTCTTCAATGGACTGTGCATTTAACATTTCCTCCAAGTCGGTTTCAGTCAAATCTTCATCTTGCGATTCAAGCAATTCTTGAATGTCACTTGATTCTATCTGTTCGAACCCATCTCGTCCTATTCCATTCGCAATTTCAGCTATTTTAGCAGCCAAAGTTTGAATTTCCATAGATTGTTGTAATAAGAGGTCTATTTTCCTTTTTTTATTAGTCCATTTATCGGCCCGTTTACAAATGATTTTTGGTTGGATACATATTGGAATTATTTTTACTAATATGCATGTAATATGTACCGATTAGATCCGCGAATAAAGAAATTCCTAGCCGCGAATATAGGAATTGGGTCACAATTTTTTAATCCGCGAATAGTGAAAACGCGAATGAAGGAAGCGCGAATAAGGAGCTTTTACTGTAGTGTGAAGGAATGAGAAATAAAGTTTTAAGAATATCTAGGTATACTGCTCTTATTAACCGACTAAAAAAAGGAGGAGGTTCTCAATTCGACTGTATGTCTTTTTAATTCTTTATGCTTCCTTCAGTATAGGGTTGAAGAGTTAATAATCTGGATGTGCCAATCCTAAAAAAAATACACCCAACAGTCACATGCATAGCCTGACTCCACATTAAGAAGCATGTCTTGTGTCCTGGGTATTAGAAACTACACTAATCTAAGAAAATCAACAAAGATGGGTGGGTTCTTAAAAATAACTTCACAATAATCAGTAAAGTTATACTGTTTACTTCCATTTCCAATTAATGTTATCGGCACGAGAAAAGTGTAACTAATGTTGGAGACTAATGCAACACATCTATCAAGTTAAATTAAAATTGTATTTGTTTGGCCATGTTATAACTGGTGGTAGGTCTCTCATATGTGAGAAATCGCCTGGGTAGGTCCCACGATGTCTATTTCTCCCGCCAAACAGCGGTGCAAATGCACTGTCATGTTGCGGTTTAAAGGATATTGTAGCCAGAGTAATTGCTGGACATAATGAGACGTCTCAGGATGGCGAGCTCATTGGAATGCCGAGTATTGCTTTGTAAGTCCAGGCGTTGCATTGTTTGGTTTTGCTACTGTTCATGAGCGGTCGTATCTCTTACCATCAGGCGTACGGCGTGCTCGTCTCGCCATTCACTGCAATAAAAAATAAAAAAAACGTTAAAAGACATTTCTCTTGCACTATTAACAATGTTTTGAACTAAAGTATGGTAATTCATGGAGGCCACGTAACGAAAAGCGCAGCGTAGGTCGTTCACCCACAAGGTGGTCAGACGACCTGGTAAAGGTCGCGGGACGTCGCTGCATGCAGACTGCCTACAACAGGTCACTGTGGAAATCATTGGGGGAGGCCTATGTTCAGCAGTGGACTTTCTTTGGCTGATGGATTGGATTTGATTGGATGGTAATTTATAATCTTCTCAAATTTACCAGTATTTCCAAAATGACTTAACGCAGGGAGTTTGAATTCAGCGACTTTTCGGGACCTGTTTTAGATTCTTCATTCAGACTTATATTTAGCTGTGAACTTCCTATGACTTATCTTTTATAATCTTAATATGAACAGCGGGCCATTCATGGCATGATTTCATAGAGATCACGAGCATGACGTCATTTCCGAATGTTTATGCAAATCTTGTTAAACTAGTTCCGAGCCGGTATCTAGAATGATTATGGTAAATTCCTGGAAATAAATTACGTATTATTGATACTGTTATCAAGAGTTTAATCCAAGGCAGACGTTATTAAATCCTAGTACCACACTTATTCGATAGATGGCTTTTTATCAATACATACATACATAAACTCACGCCTTGTTCCCAGATGGGGTAGGCAGAGGTGCCAGGGCACCCACATTTCGCCTTGTATGTTCCGTCCCACAATGTGATAGGTGGCGAGCCTATCGCCATATCGGGCACAAATTCCTGACTCTGGGCTGATACTGAATAGAAAAATCCAATATCACTTTGCCCAACCCGGGATTCGAACCCGAGACCTCAGATTTGTAACCGTACCGTAGTACAACTACGCCTCCGAGGCAGTTGCAGGCACCTTTTTATCAATACTTTAACAATTTTACACCATTGAAGCCGGCTGCGACTAAAAAACTGTGGGCTCGATTTGTTCAAAGAGACCAAAAAATGTAGTTTTTGATACGACAGAAGAAATTCTAGCTTAGTTTGAGAATTGTGTGAGACTATTGGGTGTATTCCTTTTTTAGACTTGGAAAGAAAGAACAATTTTTACCAACGTTTTATGACCGAATATAAAAATAATACTCAGAAATTGGTTTAGAAACTTATGTATGATGACGACACTAATGGTGTTATCGGTTACCTGAACCTAAACTGTTTACTTGACTTTTATTAAGCCATCGGGGAGGAATACTCGAATTCCTTGATTCAAAAAAATTCAATCAATCAGGGTATGTCCATAGTGGGATTTCATGATATGACAGAGATAAAGTTTTTAATGTTTTATTAATTGATAAATAATTAATCTTATTTAACTATTATCGGTGGCCGTGCATGATAAGAAACTGACAGAGGGTTTTATGAATTCCCAACATTTAAATATTAATTTAAACTAGCAAGACAAAATGAGTAAATGAACTTGATAGAAAGGGCAATTAATACAAAAATAGAGAAATCTGATTATTGATTGCTAGTCGCAATCATTTTGCCGACATGCTTAAAGGCATATAATTACGATACATGCTTGCTTGATTCATAAGGCCAAGTATTATACCATCATCTACGACATGAAAGACCGCAGGTTCGATCCCCGTATGGAGTAAAATATTTGTGTGAACCACAAGTTTTTATTTTATTTCGGTTCTAGGTGTTGCGAGACCGAAAAGTCTCTTGTAGTTTCTGATACAAGACACAAATTCGATCTTATAATTAGGACTATGTATATGACTGATGAGTGTATTTACATACATACATAAACTCACGCCTTTTTCCCAGAAGGGGTAGACAGAGGTGCCAGGGCACCCACATTACGCCTTGTATGTTCCGTCCCACGATGTGATAGGTGGCGAGCCTATCGTCATATCGGGCACAAATTCTTGACTCCGGGCTAATAATGAATAGCAAAATCCAATATCATTTTGCCCACCCAGGATTCGACCCCGAGACCGCAGCACTCACTTGTGTGGATTTATTTATTATATACAAATGCGATCGCTTATATCTAGGCTGATACGAATATCCTTTCATTTCAGTGTTTTTTCTTTATTCCAGGTATTATTCGTAACCCTCTGCGTGCTATTATGGGTGGCGGCATCAGAGCCTATCAACCACAGGAAAAAACTCGTGAACCGGCCTTCACTTAAGGACATATTTGGAACCCCTCGGAACAGGCGGTATGCGAACGAGCATTATGGCGTGAAGGGACATATGCCTTCTATTAAATCAAGTATGTTTTTAGTTTAAACAAATGAAAACAAAAAAAATGATTTCCAACTCTTCTATTAATTTAACTTTCTGATTGATTTCGTTGCGGGTTAAAGACAAGTTAGACATTCCTGGATACTCGCCGAGCTTCAATGCTTGGTATCATTAAAATTACATTGCGTGCCACTGTTGATCCTGGCTCACATGAGTTACAGTGGTGGATGTGAGGGCGGGACAGTCTCCACTACGCACGTTTTTATCTACAATTATATTTTTTCCAGGAGTGGGCGGGCAACCAATGGAGTATGGGCTAAGAAAGGGAGAGTACATATGCGGAAACCGCGTGTGCAAGCTGCAGCCGGGAGAGATTCCCGCGGGATGCAACGGGATGTGCCAGTACCCGATCTCAATTCAGCCATAATGATTTATATAAGTCAAGATGTTACAATGTTTTTTTTTTTTATAATAAAATTGTGAAAGTTGTTTTCGTTTTTTATTGCGTAGTTTTTAAATATTCGTCACAAATTCTTTTATAGACAATTCAATAGTGCATATTTTTTTGTTTTAGGCTATACTCATATTAATAATTTTATTTGTCTGTAAATATGCCTTGGTGCTAACATTTTAAAATCCCAGGATGAAAATATTTATTAAGGGTCCATTCAAGAATTATTTCTGAGTAAAAATAAAAGGTTAATTTAATAGCTAGACATATTTACCTATATGACCTTTTCGGAGATATGTATGTACAGTGTATTGATAGTCAATCACCACGCACTATAACGGTGAAGGAAAACATCGTGAGGAAACCTGCATACCATAGCGATTTGTAAGAATTTCTATGGTATGTAAGTCCGCCAACCCGCACTAGGCCCAGGGCCGTCTTTACCTATTATGGGGCCCTGGGCACACAAGAATTTGGGGCCCTTTTGAAAAATAAAGAAAAAAATTAATCTAACATTTATTTACTATGATCATTTCATATTGAAGTTATGTATCAATCTTGTCGGAGTTGTCCCTCTCGAAGGGATGTAATGTAAGAAACTGTGTATGATGTCTCTAGATCTTTCTAGGTTAGCTCATTACACAGGCTCACTAAAATGTTTTTATTAGTGAGTACTGATTACCACTAAAATAGTTAATAAGGTTTTTTTTTTCTAAAAGGATGTATTATTTGCGATTGTTTTTTTTTATTCATATGGTATTAATCCTTATCAAAATAATTTCGTTTTTAATCGACTTAAAAAACGGAAATTATGTATTTGATGTGTATGTATGTAATTTTGTCAGAGTTGCATAGTTTTTGGATATATTAGTCTATACCAGCGCCTGAACACGAATTTCAAATAAAAATGTATGCATGTTTGTCCACTCGTATCTGAAAAATTTAAAGTCGGATTTCAAAAAATATTTTTGCTTTCGATTAGATATAGTCCAACTTAGGAGTTGTATAAGTTTCATCAAAATCGGTTACTTAGTTTTTGAGATAAAGTAGGAGTGTCAAACTTTTTTCAGTTCGCGACGTGCATACATGTTACCTATTTTGTCTCAGCGTCCTAACCTACATAAGTAAGGGTAATAAGTTTCGATTACTACAACAGAAATTAAAAAAAATAGAAATAGAAAATAATTTGAAAGAATTAAACCGTCTTCAAAATTGAAATACAAAAAAAGAAATAAAATTATTTTTTTAATAGATATAAAATACCTAAATGGGCCAACCATTTTTTGAGGTCGGTACTGGCCTTAAAGTTTGAGATCAGCGGAACCCCATGGTTCTACTCGCATAGTTCGTACCATGATGTTATAAAGTTTAATAGTAGTCTAGCTGGCACCGACCTAGACAATTGTTGGCCTATTTAGGTATTTTAGATCTATTAAAAGATTATTTTTTATTATCCGGAATTAATGAGACGGGACAGGAAAGGATGTAACAGGGTCTTAATTGTAGAAGTCTTGTGTCGTGGGTATTAGAAACTACTAGAGACTTTTCGGTCTCATAAGCACCCAGAACCGAAAGAAATCGAAGCGAATGCCAACGCTATTGCTGACGAGATCAGACTTGGAATGGAATATTACATTCCTTCCTCTGAGATCGCCAGTAAGGGCCGTGGACGCTCCTGGTTCAATTGTGCATGCGCCGATGCTGTCGGTGACAAACAGGCGGCGTATCGCGCTTGGATCAGGGGTCGCGCCATGAAGGATCCCAATATCAGTTCCCTCAAAAAAGCCTACAACCGTGCCACCAAGGCCTGCAAGAAGCCCTAACGTAGGCCACGTTAGAGCGGATGCTCAGCGCGTTAGCAGGATTGGGCGTGCATTGGCCAATCACCCAACTAGCAGTCGTGCTTATTGGAGTTTGGCCAGGGCCGTTCAATCTAACTTCTGCCGTCCAGCGTTGCCACCGCTGAGGTACCCAGAAGGGTCGCTGGCCCACAAGCCGCAAGAGAAGGCTGCCTTGCTGGCAAATCTCTTTGCGGCTAATTCCCGCCTCGAAGACCGTGGTTCCTAGACGCTGCCCACACTGCCTGATTGCGGTTTCTCAATGGCGGATATTCGCATCAGGCAGTGTGATGTGCGGCGTGAGTTACGGTCTCTCGATGTGCGGAAAGCCAGTGGTCCGGATGGGATACCAGCGGTGGTTTTAAGAGCTTGTGCAGCCGAGTTGTCTCCTGCACTGACTCGCCTCTACCGAGCGTCCTACCGCACAGGTGTTTTGCCGGAATCTTGGAGGGAGGCCAATGTGCAACCGATCCCCAAAAAGGGTGATCGGTCGGACCCTACCAATTACCGCCCTATCGCTATCACCTCAGTGATATGTAAGGTCATGGAGCGAATCATAAAAGCTCAATTGGTCCGCTCCTGGAGGATCACTCGTTGATCAGTGACTGACAATACAGATTCCGTCAATATCGATCGACAGGTGATCTTCTAACGTTTGTCCTGCATCGCTGGGGTGAGGCGATTGACCGGCGTGGCGAGGCTCTTGCTGTGAGCCTCAA
>CM041048.1:12546299-12812799 GCA_023078785.2 Hyles euphorbiae
ATTTTTATAAAACAGCGGAAATAAACAATACATGATTCATACATAAACTCATGCCTCTTATCCCAGAAGGGGTAGGCAGAGATGCCAGGACACCCACACTTCGCCTTGTATGTTCCATCCCACGATGCAAAAGGGGGCGAGCCTATCGCCATATCGAGCACAAATTTCTGACTCCGGACTGATAATGGATAGAAAAATCCAATATCACTTTGCCTGACCCGAGATTTAAACCCGAGACCTCAGCTTTGTAACTGTACAGTAGTACAACTACGCCACCGAGGCAGTACATGATTACTGTAAGTTATTTAAGGTAACTACTGTATGACTTTACCATTTAGTTTTTTAAAATACACTATTGAAACGAAAACACCCATCAATTTATCAAACAAATTCGATATTTCCGCTGTAAAATGCAATTAAAAACGGCAGTGTAATTGTGTGAAGTGATAAAACGTGGCCTGAACAATGATTACGTAATTTATAACTTTTGTTCCGTTAATAATCCGATGTTTAATATTCGGGCCGTGGCGCCAGCGTAAGGCGATCATCTCATAACTATATTGGGAGGATTTCTCTAAGACGTTCCGGAGACTTCTTGAAAGGTGAAAATCCTAATTTCCTTTGGATTATCTTTGTATCAAACTTAAAGATTTTTTTGATTGCTATGAATGACGGGGCTAGCGTGCCATTCGCCTGATAGAAAGCGATACGGCTTATTATTATTAGTTATTATTGTTAATAGTCTCTTTGGTAATTGTAAATCATAAAACAAGCAGAACCGTACGAAAATGTATAGAAATACCTGCGTATAAAATTATTCAAAGATTACAATAACGAAACGTACATTTTTTGCCAAGTTATATACGTACACGCTCGAAGCTGAAATATTCACATCCACATCTTACAGCAACAAAAATTCCTTGGCCCATTGTTTTAACAATAAACATGTAAGCATATGAATTTTTAAAGTCACTCCCATTTATTGAACCTACGCGAGATACATCTCGCCCGGTTTAAAATACGCTTTGCAAGCTAAAGCTGCATAATTAATGTGCATATTAAACGTGCGAGAATAAAAAAACTTTCTTCCATATCAGCAGATTAAAATGGATTCGATGGAGTGAACTGGCGCGGCGCGGCAACCGCCCGCCATTTTGTATTAACATAATTATTGAAGTGATGGCGGCAAAATATGGAAATAATAGATCGCTTAGATAAACGCGGGGGCGGGCTGTTAGCCCAATTTTTTTTTATGTTTGTTCTGTAAATATGGCACAGTTGTTTAATACCCCCGCTGGTAAATGACAGGTCATTGATTTGAATTCGGTACTGAGGCAAATGTCTGTTTAATTCGGTTCTTGCCTCTTGGTATTAAACAGAAAAATCTATCTTAGTTTCTCATACTCATGACATGATTTATACATACACTAGCGGCCCGGCCCAGCTTCGCCCGGGTACAAATAGATTTCTGTACAGTAATATGTACGTATTATACATATAAACCTTCCTCTTGAATCACTCTATCTATTAAAAAAAGCGCATCAAAATCCGTTGCGTAGTTTTAAAGATTTAAACATACAAAGGGACATAGGGACATAGGGACAGAGAAAGCTTTGTTTTATACTATGTAGTGATGGATTTGACCTTGTGTGTGGACGCTGGGAATATTTAGGCGAAGGTATAAGAAGCTAAATTTAAGGATATATATTGTCAGAACACCCATGAACTGATCACTATTGTAGATTTAAATTAATTAGCCTTTATATCTTTTCGTACGAAAAGGTGAACACAAATGTTTCTTGATATACAGGTCTATTAAAAGATTTATTTTAACTTTCTGACTATAATTTAAATAAATAGGTAATTTTAATAATAACACTGTCACGTCATAACCCCGATGCCATAATAAGACGCTCGCATATCGCACCAGAAATTGCGAGGGAGTTTTTGGTCCAACCACAAGATGAATATTGGTTGGCTAACATTCCTACATTTCTTTTGAGGCGAACTTGAAAGAACATTGAGGTGGCCGCAAAAAAGTGGGCGCAGGTCCGAATCATAAAGTAAATATCAATGTTTTCGGAAACATGCGAGTATGTACATTGATAATATTACCACGCACTGCAAGTTGAAGTAAAACATCGTGAAGAGCTCTGCATGCCGTACATATCTTCACACAAATATCTATGGTATTTGAATTCTGTTATCCCGCAGTAATCCGACGTAGTGGACTATAATTTAATTCATGAACCCTTTGAATCAACCTCTCGATTACGCGCAAAGTAGTGACTTTGAGTCGATACATTACAGAAAGAAGTTTAATATAAACTACCAAGATAATTTTATTGAATTAAATAGCGAAACGAGCATGTCGTTTGCCTGATGGTAAATGATACGACCGCTCATAAACAGTAGCAAAAACAAACACCTTGAATTACAAATCAATGTTTGGGATGCGCTCGCCATCCTGAGACAAAAGATATTCTCAATATGTCCAGTTGTCACTCTGGCTACAGTGTCCTTCAAACCGAAACATAATAGTGCATTTACACTGTTCTTTGGCGGGAGAAATAGCCATTGCGGTGGTACCTACCCAGGCATGTCACATATCAGATACCTTCCACTAACAACAACAAATTATTTTTTATCTTAATTTTGTTCACAAAAATAATTTTCAAATTACTTTTATGAACTTCAAGAGACAGCCTCGTAGGCACAGTTATATTAGTAGATAGGTACTATTCCAACGCTCTTGACGTGATATAATCCTGAAAATGAAACGATTTTTCTATTCATTATAGGTCCAGAGTGTGAAGTTTGTGCCCGAAATGGCAGATAGGATCCCGATAGAATCACTCCTTATTACATTGTGCCAGACAAGGCGAATCAAGGGGCTTACTCCGATACGGCGACAAATATTCAAACATCGTACGTAAAACTGTACGAATATACATACTTTAAAAAATGCTCAAATTCTTTATCGTCCGTCATAACCATAGATTAGAGAAAAGTTTTGATTTTTAGAAGTGAAAAACTCTCTTATATGTAGACATTGAACGGCCGAGCATTCGAAATTCGTATCAGAGTATAGAGAAGTATAACCCCTCAAGCATCATAGGAATAACCAAGAGTTTATGTGACTTCAAGATTAATAAAACACTACGCGTACTACTATATGTATGTATATGTGGTATGTATTTATATATAATGTATTTATATGTTTTTTTTTTATGTTTTTATTTATGTCTCCATGTTTTCGTTATCTTTATTTTACACTGCCCTATCTTTTTTCCTGCTCATATATCCATCCCATGGTTGTCTGGTAGAAATTGCCTTAGAGCGATAAGACCGCCATTTGTACTTTGTTATTTTGTATTATCTCTTAACTGTTATTCCTTTTTATTGTGTACAATAAAGAATTAAATAAATAAATAAATAAATAATACGCGCTATTGTAACTGTCCTTTTTTCCTTGTACAATGTAATGTCATATATGTATAGGTATATACATTGAATAACGTAGTCTTAAATTAATAGTATTATGATAATCGTAGGATGAACCGAGCCATGTGTCGAAGATCTAATGTTACGCGATTACCTCATCCGTGGACATTTGCTTCGCATTCAACACTATGGCTTATTCTGATACAAACATTTGTATATTATTGTCTTTTAATTTTGCTAATATTTTAAATACGAAATATTGTATTTGTTACTTCTTCACGTTCAAACAGCTGAATCAATTTTTAAAACATTTGATATGGAGGTAGCCGACACTCTGGATTAACACATAGTCTACTTATATCCCGGAACAATTTAAGAGGTCCCGAGGGATGTGCTAGAAATTGAAATGTATTCGATAGTCTTTCAAACTCTAAGTTATGAGTTGGGATGTTTAAACTACGGCAGTAATCTTGAGTTTATATAATTAAAACAGTTATCGGGTGAAATAGTTCCCATGTTTCTAAAGTGTACGGGATTCTAAAAGACTCCATGAAAGCGAAGCCGGGCTGTATTGCTAGTATATTATAAGTACCTAAAGTCACGGTTGAATATTTTCTGTCGCTGTGGTCGTGTAATATCACTAACATTTGATACAAGAACTACGTGCTACCAATATAAATTAGTACATGTGGAGAACTCAAATAGTACTTGTATTAGGCTCTTTGCCCACGTTAACTTCAAACATACATAAACTCACGCCTTTTCCCAGAATAAGTACTGTACTGTACTGCATCAGCCCATATACGTCCCACTGCAGGGCACGGGCCTACTCTACAATCGAGAATACGATTGAGAGTGGTTAGGCCATATAGTCCACCACGCTGGCCTAGTGCGGGTTGGCGGACTTACATACCATAGAAATTCTTATGAATTGCTTTGGTATGCAGGTTTCCTCACGATGTTTTCCTTCACCGTTTTAGTGCGTGGTGATTGACTATCAATACACACATGACTCCGAAAAGTCAGAGGTGTGCCCTGGGATTCGAACCCGCGACCACCGAGAACTTGCTGGCAGCTGCGTCTAGTCCGTTAACCAACAGGCCACCACGCACCTACCAGACCACGCACCTACCAGAATAAGTAAGCAGAAGTAATACCAGGAATCTCAAGTTTTGCCTTGCGCGTTCCGTCCCACAATAGTGGGCGATAGTAAGCGATAGTGGGCGATAGTGGGCAAGCTTATCGCCATATCAGACAAATTTCTGACACCGGACTAATAATAATGAATGAAAAATCCAACATCACTTTGCTCGACACGGGATTCGAACCCGAGAAATCAGCGCTGTACTCTTACAACTGCGCCACCAAGGCAATCTGTAACTTTAAATACTATTAATAAAAACACAAATATTCACACATAATGGTACAATAAGATTCAAGTCTTCTTTCGTGAGTATCAGAAACTATTGACAACTTTTGGTGTAGCAAAAATTCTGAAAACAAACTTTTGTCTCTGTGCAGGGATCAAAACTACCGCCTTCCGTGAATTGTGTTTTGCTAATATAATTTGACTGATACGTTATGCTACGTTATAGTGGACATATACCCTTACACCGAAAATCCCATGACTCATCGGTCAGTGACCCTATGTGAATAATAAATAAACCCAAAAGTCTCATACATAGTCCTGACTCCACATTCAGATCAACAACATTAAGTCTTGTGATGCAGGTATCAGAAACTAGGAGAGACTTTATAGTCTCACTCAGACCCGACACAAATATATATTTGGGCCTCATAAACAAATATATTGTGTGGTGCGGGGATCGAACCCGCGACCTCTTGTCTCACAGCCGGAGTCGAACAAACTGCGCCACGGAGGCTGTCATCATATGAGGATATATTAGGATTTTTTATTATAGGAAATATTAGGAAATATTAATTTTATTGATACTAAAAAGCATTCTGCGGGATTATTAAATTTTATATAGTTTTGAATGTTCCTATCCTGTAATCACGGGTTTTTTTTAATATACAATAGTTCCGGAAAACGAGCAGATAGGTCACCTGATGGTTAAAGATCACTGCCACCCATGAATATCCATAATCCTAAAGTCTAGCTGTGTTGCCGACCCTTTAAATCTTGAGGGGATTATTGGTATATAGTCGAATTTTGATAAACATATAATGCATTCATACAAATCGCGTAACTACTCGATTCTTAATTTTTAAGTTTTTTAAGGTAGGCAACAACCTCTGTAATCGTTTTAGAACTAATAATTTTAGAAAGCTGAAGAGTTTATTTATTTGTTTGCGTTAATCTCAGCAACAACTTGTTCGAATTCTCAAACTCCAAAACAACTATAAGTTGAGGGTATCTGTGAGTTTATGACTGGTTTTAGAGTATATAAACCCTCCAGTGGTGCGATTTTGTTCAGTCGTTACCGAGACTCCGACGACGCCGGTCGTCGTTGAGACTCTGTGTCGGTTATTCGCGGGGTTTATTGTAGTAAAAAGTAATACTGTTAATCAAAAGTGCTGTTATTTTTTCAAAGTGCTAATTAAAAATAGTGAGAAAAGAAATAGTACTGCAAAAATTGTTTTCAACGTCGATAAGTCTGTGAAATGAACTACAAGTGATCTTCAGATCGCCTCAAATGGTGAGCATTTGATCATCAACAACGCAGTCTTCACTGTCATCGGGTAAGTCATATATTATTTTATTTTATTTTAGACATTAGACATGTAACTGTCGTATACATACGTCCCATATTGAACTAAATGATGTTTACAGCTTATACTTTAAGTGTTATTTATAGCTAAATATCCCTGCATATCTTTACGTATTACATAAATTTTACCGATACAAATTACAATGTACAAATTCTTCTGTGCGTATGTATGTGATTGAACTCCTAAACGGTTGGACCGATTAATGAAATTTGTGTGACCAAAAGTCAACCACGGAAATCGTGTAATAATTTTTTTTTTTATAAATAGTCTAATTGTAACAATTTCTATGACTTAGATTTTTGATAAATCGTCGTATATAAAACAAATTCGGTAACAATAGAAATGTTGATACACCACGATACGATTCAAAGAGGAGGAATAATCAATGCAATTTGAATATCGTACCAATCAACAAGAGAAAATAACTTTATGTAAAATCTGTTAAGTGACAGTTAATAAAACTATATTCAAAAATAGAAAGTCTCGGCGTGTATCGGTTAAGCAATTAATTTTATTATTAGGTGCACAAACTTCTGCAAGTTTGCGACGCGTGGCGTTATCGAAAACAAACTTACTGTGCAAATATTAATTTATTAAATGAATTTTGTACGGTTCTACCAATTACACTGATTGGTGTCATGTTTTAGAAACAAAATTAAGAAAAAATATCAAAAAAACATTGTTGAGATTTGATAGGGTTTCTGCTCAGTCGCATCATCAAACATAAAGCATGCGTTTCGAGGAGATATTAAACTTAAAATTCCTAATATAGAATGAGGTTAACAGCAACGTTGGTATTAGGCTATTATTTCTTGAACGTTATACAATATACAGGGTATATCCAGACTGCAACGGCTAAGGTAGTTTTAGTGGCTTCAGACACCTTAGTAAAGACATCGTTTTTCTTTTTTTAAATAAAAATGTACACACGTTTATATTTAAAGACGCTAAGATACGCAAGGGTTTGGATTATTATTTTAGCAAAAAATCACAGTAAAATTGTAATGTTTCTTTACAAAATTTTTTGTTGCATTGTGTTTTATAGCCACTAAAACTAGTACCCGGCTTCGTTTTCGGTAGCAGTTTTCCTGTATAGACCCTATTATTTCGAGAAAAAGATTTTTCTGATTAAGGTCTGCTATGCCGGGATATAAAGAACCCTATAGCATTACTTGATAAATGAACTATCCAAATTTCAAATATTATTAAATTTAAACCAGTAGTTCAGGAGTTTAGTGCGTACAAACAAACCCTTTACCTTTAACTTTATTTATTAGTATAGAAAAGTTGTGAACAACAACATCCCTACAGAAAGCCCGCAAAAACACAAATTACACAAGCAATAACGATTAGACGGGGGCTGGTAGACCGTATACATATATAGGTATAGACCACCCCTCATAGAAATATTCATGCTGGTATCAATTGAAAAGGATATTTGATTAAAACTATTTTATAATTTTGCATGCAAATAGTGAGTTAGACTTCTTACCGACTTTCACATGCTCAACTATAATGCATATTAACATAAGGATACATACGTACACTCACGCCTTTCTCCCAGAAGGGGTAGGCAGAGGTGCTAGGTCACCAACATTTCGCCTTGTATGTTCCGTCTCACGATGTGATAGGTGACGAGCCTATTGCCATACGGATACCTTTTGATAAAGGTTATTATAAAAATGGACTCTTACATCCCGTTCTTATAATTGCTACGTCTCACGATACAAATACGATGTTCTTTTATAAGTAAATTTCCACGACTTCGTGGCATTTTAAATACTTAAAACATTACATTATCTCGTCACTCGATAGCGAAGTTTGAGGAAAAACCTCGCGCAGTCCTGACATACGCAGACTGTTATTAAGAGGAAATATTATGCGGAAAGCAGCTGGGGGCCGGAAACGACGCCACCTCACGCACACACACACACACGCTTTTTGTCCCATTTATGATCATAAACACACACACATACACACAGGCA
Source organism: Hyles euphorbiae (assembly GCA_023078785.2). NCBI lineage: Eukaryota > Metazoa > Arthropoda > Insecta > Lepidoptera > Sphingidae > Hyles > Hyles euphorbiae. Next base: position 12,554,462 of record CM041048.1, read on the forward strand.
CGATTCTGCGTCGTTTATGATCACACACAAATGTATGAGTCACACCACGCTGATTTACTTTCTACATCCTTGGACATTTTGATGTTATTAAATGTTGAACTTTACGCTACATGACAAATCAATGATGTAAGAGAATGGGTAAATTTTATCTATATTGGCGAATTTAGGAACCTACAAATAAAAATGTATGTTATGTGGTTTAGTTAAACAACAAGCATGAATCTAATAGGATTCACATGACCAATATACTCGTAATAAGACGTGAAGAGAGAAAAACTGTTCCTAATATTTTGACAACAGCGTGATAACCACGCATTGGCACGCCAAAAGATCGTTGACGATCTATATTTTTCTTTCTCATAGCATTATTTGTTTATCTTACACCTTTTTCAGCTTCAATTTGCAGACATAACAAATATATTGAATGAAGAAACAATACCACACTAACTATATTACACGACAACTGTCCCTTTCGGGCATCGAACCTGAAAACTCTCGTTTTACAATCGGCATATTAAGCACACAGCGCCACAGATATGCACTACTGCCATTTGAGAGATCCGATATTGCTTCACACACTTAGGATAACTAATCATAATTTAGGAATAATTAACGAAGTACTTTAAAAGAAACTGGAAATTCTTATCCTCAGATACCGATATATTTTACCTCGTTTTAAAACGTTGACATCAAACGTTTAATTAAACGGCGCTAGTGTAGCGTGGAGGCGGCCGGTAACTCCTTTTTGACACATAATACTCTTTGATGTTCGCATGACAACACGCTGGCCTTAATGTCCGATAAATTACATCATAATGAGGTGTTTGTTATTGTTTCGGTAACAATATAAAAGCTTGCGTAAATTTATACCTAAGAATATAGATTTAATGCGCTTGAATATCATCCCATATAAATATAGTGGGTCTTCTTCTGGTATAAGATGGCTTGGGACATTTCCAATGATGTTTTTCTTCATCGTTAGTGTGCATGGATATTGACTGTGTAAACTTAGAGGTGTGAACTGGAGTTCAAAATCGTGACTACTGCGTCGACTAGTCACACATATCCTTAACACAACGCTCTTTTAACAATTACTAAAGCAACGAAAATCATCTCTATCAAACGGCCTGCATCTATCAATTTCTTACAACCTTCATCAGTCTGTTGTCTACTACGTTTCTGGGCATTACGGTCGACGCTAAACTCCAGTGGGGCCGCATATCAATAAACTATCTGGTAGATTAAGTTCAGCGGCATATGCAGTTAAAACCATTAGGCGTTTAACGGATGAGGCAGCGGCAAGAATTGTCTATTTCAGCTATTTTCATAGTATAATGTCTTATGGAATTCTTCTCTGGGGAAATGCTGCGGATATAAATAGCATTTTTGTTTTACAAAAAAGAGCTGTTAGGGCCATTTATCAACTTGGTCCAAGAGTTTCATTGAGAGAAAAGTTTAAAGAAGTAGATATTCTTACTGTTGCATCTCAATATATTTATGAAAATTTATTATATGTTCGTAAAAATATAACCCAATTTAAGCGTAATTGTGACATACATAGTAAGAACACTAGGAACAAACATAATCTTGTCTCACACATTACTCGTCTCCACAAGATAAATAATTCTTTTATGGGTCAAAGTATACACTTCTATAACAAGCTTCCCAACAGTTTAAGAGAACTTCCAATTAATAAGTTTAAAAAAGTGATAAAAGTTAAGCTGTGTAAAAAGGCATATTATAGAATCACAGATTATGTGGAAGATAAAACTGCTTGGGAATAAATTTATCATGTTTTGCTTCAATTGACATTATTGTTACTTGTGACATGAACCATTGTTATTGTAATTGGCGATATAAAAAAAAAAAACAAAAGAAAAAGAAAGAAAAAAGAAGACAGTTCGTGTTGCTGAGGGAGTTTCTTGCGCCGCTTCTTCTTCACAGCTACAACACGTTCCGAAGCGGTGGTAGCAGAAAAAGACGATTCAAAAGATCTTGTGAAAGACTATTTGAATAAAGAATATTTTGATTTGATTTGATATGAGTCCGTCAATAGTATATGAACATCCCCATCCCCATGTTGTATCTCAACATTCATCAACACCTAAGTAATTGTCCAATTTTCAGACGAAATTTGTTTGAAACGTAAGTACAGCGCACAAATGTTTTGTGAATTGCAGTGCAGGCGCTCCGTGCGACTATTAATCACGTCGAAACCTGACCGATTCACTGCCATTCACAGATGTACACATCGATATGTTCGAGTATTCAATATACATACGAACTGTTCTATTTTAAAAGGCCACAGATACTGTAAAGCAATCGAAACGTCGGGCAACGAAAAAATGAAAAACATGAACCAAATGCGAGATAAAATCTAAAAGCAATAGTTTAATTTCAATGTGTAATATTCACGTAAATCTTAGTAACTATTAATATAATAGGGTTGAAGTGGTAGAGCCACCATATTGTCATTTTGGACTACTGCAGTGCAAGGACGTGTTGTATTACATCCTGACAATACAATCGATTCGGAACACCGATGGAAAGTATCAACTTTAATAATAAACTAGCGGCCCGGCCCAACTTCGCCCGGGTACAAATAGATTTCTGTACAATAATATGTACGTATTATACATATAAACCTTTCTGTTGAATTACTCTATCTATTAAAAAAAACCGCATCAAAATTCGTGGCGTAGTTTTAAAGATTTAAGCATACAAAGGGATATAGGGACAGAGAAAGCGACTTTGTTTTATACTATGTAGTGATACACCTAACAGTCACTTACTTAGTCCTGACCCCACACTATGATCGAATCTTGTGTCGTACCCGACCTTAAATAAATACATGATCACACAAATATTTGTTTCGGTGTAGGAATCAAACCCGCGGCCTCTCGATTCACAACCGGCGTCTAACCAACAGCGCCACGGAGACTGTAATAGCTTTGCCGTCGTGTTTCCTTCGGCAAAATAGCTGAAGACATAGAACCCACTAGAATACTAATTAGGTATTTTATTCTCCAATATTCATACCAAAAAATATTTATAGCAACACAATCCAATATACTTTATATAAACCGAATTCAGATACAATGCGCAATTTTGTAGTGAATAAAAAAGTTAAGAGCCTTAGGATAACTGCTTAACAACTAGATATAACAAAAACTAGTATCTGTATAAAGTGCGTCACGACTCAATTACTTCAGGTGAAAAACTATGCCAATTACTACGTGCCTGTATTAATCTTGATTATGTGAATAGTACGATTGTAAAAAGTCAATTACACTTAACAATTCCTTATTAAAATATGAAGAATAAAACACACACACGAAAAAATATAAGATCATTATAAGAGCTAATAATGGCACAATAAAAAGTTAAAAAGTTCTATGGTATGTAAGTCCGCCAACCCGCACTAGGCCAGCGTGGTGGACTATATCACCTAATCAATCTCAATCGTACTCTCGATTTTAGAGGAGGCCCGTGCCCTGCAGTGGGACGTATATGGGCTAATACAGATTATGGCACAATAAAAATGTACTAAAAGCACTTTATACGTATGTATAATTAACAACTTTTTTAGTACCTATAATTTTCGCTAAAATTTTGCATTTAACTAATAAGCGGCTTCCATTAATCGGTAAAGATATCGATATCTGCTTTGCGGGTAAGCTTCCATCGAAGCATTTAATTGACAGACCGCGTAGGACATATTTGTAACGGATGATTTTTTTCAGCAACTAGCGGCCCGGCTCAGCTTCGCCCGGGTACAAATAGATTTTTGTACAATAATATGTACGTATTATACATATAAAACTTCCTCTTGAATCACTCTATCTATTAAAAAAACCGCATCAAAATCCGTTGCGTAGTTTTAAAGATTTAAGCATACAAAGCGACATAGGGACAAAGAAAGCGACTTTGTTTTATACTATGTAGTGATACACATGAATGCGGAAAATCAGATATGTGGGAGTTAAACCCGCATCCGCAGTGGTCACCATTATAGTAGGTAACTTAAGTGTGGCTATACCACTTTTAAAGAGAACCTTTTTGTTTTAATTGCAATGATTGGCGAGACAAGCATGCCTTTCACCTTATTGTATGCGATACGACGGCTCATGGACAGTAGCAACACTAACCACCATTACAAACCAATGCTTGGCATTATGCGCTCGCCATCTGAGACATAAGATTTTAAGCCTCAATGTGTACAATAAATACTCTGGCTACAATGTCCTTCAATCCGAAACAACAGTGCATTTAAACTGCTGTTTGACGGGAGAAATAGACATTGCGGTGGTACCTACTAATGCTGCGTGTCATATGTGATACCTTCCACCTTAAAGCTGCCCTATCTAAGCCAATTGTAATAATCTTTATAGAAATAAGTAGTCCACGCTATATCTATGTTCAAATCGAATAAAATTGTCATGGATGGCAAAAGGTTTTTACAGCAATTAACTCGATTACCAGACACCGGCCTAATGGACGCTTTATTGTTTCCCGGACATTTAAATTGTACAAATGTGAACGATATTCACTGACGGCTTTTATCTATCAATAGTTTATGTATCAATATTATACTGAGTGCATTTTGTTGAGGCGGATCGGTAGATTTAAGGCTAGATTTTTAATGAGTAAATAATTTAACTTTGGATTTATTTCATAAGAAAACTAAGATGATATATATGTACATACATAAATTAAAGGTTTTTCCCAGAAGGGGTAGGCAGAGGTGCCAGGACACCTAAATTTCGCCTTATATGTTCAGTCCTACGATATGATAGTTAGCGAGCCTATCGCCATATCGTAGACAAATTACTAATTGAAAAACATGATCATACTATACAATCGTGTGATGTTGTGGATAAATATTATTCGTTGCCTGCAAAATTGTCCCATGTTATCTGTGCCGATTATATTATTGTTCTTAACAACCTTATCAATTAACAAAACATAAATAAAGCATACATATCAATACATAATTAAAATAACACTTATTTCGTACGTTTAACGTGCAACATCACAATTCCAAACATAAGTAAAATCGCCATTCCAATAAACATTTATAAAATACATACAAGAAACCTCTTATTACGAGTGCATTTAAAAGAAATGTTACACCATATCACTAGGGGGTACTAGACCTACCCCACAATACCAGCCAGTACGTATGTTATTTCCTTTATGGCACCCCCCTTAACCCCCCTTACATGCATACCCCGCGGTCATTCATCTTGCGGTTGTACACACGCTCTATTAATCAGCGGGCGGCCGGACTCCCGGACACCCGGACACCTCCCGGTATTCCCGGACACCCCCTGCCACTCGGCTTTATTGAATCTTGCTCCATTTATTAATTTAATTGTTTCTTTTGTGGAGAAAATATGTAATTTATGCGAGAAATATCTGCTTTTTATTTTAATTTGTGATGGAAATTGCGGGATTGTGGTTTCGCGTCTGCTAACAGACGGTGTTATACGATGTAGCACGGAGCGATAGGTTGTTTTGCTTTTGGACAGCTGAAAATCAACAAACATTTGTATATGTTTTACGCATCAACATAATATAGTTTTGTTGTATAAAGATAATTTGAATGTCCTATCTTACGTTGTTTATAAGTTTAATGATGAAGTATAAGGCTTGTAACAGTGTGGTCCTGGGTTAATTTACATTACTAGCTATCTAATGGATATATTTTGTAGATAAATTCTACACCTTCTAAATTAAGCACCAAAATTAGTAGTAGATAGTGTCACAGTGCCCATATTTTCAGAATTGAAGCCTGAAGTTACATATGTAATTCTCCCTAAATAAACCACGAATTACATCATAAAACTGAAGCTCGAAGGTAATTACATCTCCATAAATTGATGTGCGGATTTACTGGATATAAGCTCGTTACGCCGCCTCCTCAAGCTGGCGTAAACTTTGGCTCCAACGCTTACAAAGTGTGGATTTAGAAAATAGCATTTGTTCCAACATTGGCGTGAGTATTGGTAGTTGGCTACGTGATTCGTTTTTCATCTTCTCGCCTTGGCTTTTCAGACTAAACTGGTAAATCACTTTTGTGCTAAAACGCCAAAGTAAGTACATTAATAGGGTAGAACAAGCCCGTGGTCGCCAGACTTTAGTCATTTTATAAATGCTGAAAGTTGGTCTGCGCATGCCTCTGACATAGGCATCACACGATCAGCTATTATGAAGTTCCAGTCGTGGTGGCTTTGAAAGTTATCAGCTTCAATTTGCTTGAGAAGATAAAAGAACCATCAAAATTTCTGAATACCAAGATTCTTTTTTAAAGATTGAAAATATCATAATTTTTAATAACATGTAATTTTGTCAGCGTTATGGTACAAAGACTGAAATTTGATACAAGTTATTAAGGCAACTAGCTACAAATGTTTTCTGTTCCTGATATGGAGTTTCCTGTCTACTTGACTTTTCGTACCTTTAGAATGAAAGAGACCTAATTCAAAAAAAATAATTTTTGAAAACGTTCATCAAAGATTTATAACATAAGAATATTTGTACTTATGGAAGATATACAGCAAAAATAACCCTGCAGCCCACTTTAATCTCATTCTGAACTGACCCGAACCCGTAGCATCACTTTATGTCGGTTTCATCTGACACATTAATACTTTGATCAAGCTCATTAGTATTGGAATTCAAGATAGTTACACTATAACTCTAGTCTTCAACTTGGTCAACCAACCAATAAATGTTGTTCCAAAACAAATCCATCAATATTTTTAAAGCATACAACGTAATTTGTTTTTAATTGATTCTACTCGTGTTCTAATAGCTAAAACTTTGAATTAATCTTTAATGGAGAAATGGCTTTCTCACTAATGGCTGAAAACTTTTATTTTTATATTTAAACTGGTTATGATGGTAAAACTAAATTATAGATGACATATTTTAGTTGAAAGAATATAGGACACGAGTAAGGGATAATATTTAAAGAGTAAGGTACCATCTTTATTTCCATGTTACGTAAACCAACTTCTGACGAGGTTAAAGCAAGAGAAGAAATATTAATAGCATGTCGTGAGGAAACCTGCATACCATAGCGATTTATAAGAATTTCTATGGTATGTAAGTCCGCCAACCCGCACTATATGGCCTAACCACTCTCAATAGTATTCTCGATTGTAGAGTAGGACCATGCCCTGCAGTGGGACGTATAGGGGCTGATACAGATACAGATACAGATACAGTAGCTAAATATGAAGACATAGTTTTGATCAGTCATCAACATTGAATTGTATTGGATCCGAGGAAGGGACGTCTGTTTTTCTAATTACTGCTTTCACTAATAATATGTGAAGGTCTCGGGTTCAAGTCACGGGTCGGGTAAAGTGATATTGGATTTTTCTATTCATTATCAGCCCGGAGTCAGGAATTTGTGCCCGATGTGGCGATAAACTCGCCCCCTATCTCATCGTGGGACGGAAAATACCAGGCGAAACTGGGTATCCTCGTAGCACCACTACCTACCTTCTGGAAACAAGGGCGTGAGTTTATAATATATAAGTATAAAAAACGCAAATACTAATTGACTTTTTAAATTAAATTTTTAATTTTATAATTGTAAAATAAGGGTATTTGAATTGTAACAGTCACAGAGCGGATGACTAATACCTAAGTCCACCCCGTGACCACGAAAGCTGTAAATAAAAACATGTAAAAATTTAACCAAATCCGCGATAAAATCCGTAAATAACAGTTTTATTTCAACATAAAAACATTTGTTTGCGAATACGCTAATCATTTTATGTGATGAATTTCGTTGCGTTTTCTCTTTCCTAGCCGGCGGCTAACCAACCGCGCCACGGAGGCTGTCAAAGCTGAAGCTTTGTTATCAAACACGCACGAACTATCAACAGCTGAATACCGATGTTGATAAACACTTGAATACTCCAGTACTGCATCGAACAGCCCCGTGTTTGTACGAGCATCGCAACGCCTCACACAGCTCCCTGTTTGTTACGCAAATCTATGTTAATGTATACGCAACACAGAAATATATGGTGAAAAATATCGCTAGGAAACGATGGTGGTGGAAGGTCTCTGCCGGCCGCCTGGTTAGGCACCACCGCACCAAATAAATGCACCCAACAGTCACATACATAGTCCAGACCCCACATTAAGATCAATTAAGTCTTGTGTCATGGGTATCGGGAACTACGAGAGACTTTTCGGTCTCACAAACACCCAGACCCGAGACAAATACTTGTGGGCCTCACACACATTTGTCTCGGTGCGGGGATCGAACCCGCGGCCTCTCGTTTCACAGGTGGTGTCTAAGCAACTGCGCCACGGAGGCTGTCCAAGGCAATGTCTATTTCTTCTACCAAACAGCAGTGTTAACGCACTGTTGAGTTTCGGATTGAAGGATATTGTAGACAGAGTAACTACTGGACATATTGAGACTTAACATCTTATGTCTCAGGATGGCGAACGCAGTTGAATGCCAAGCATTGCTTTGTAATTGAAGGTGTTGTTTGGTTTGCTACTGTTCATGAGCGGTCGTATCGCTTACCATCAGGTGAACGGTAGGCTCGTGTCACCATTCATGGCAATAAAAAAAAATGATTTCGCTTGCAAAAATATCGCTAGTAGAAATATCTAGTAAAATCTTGCTGTGTCGCACCTGTGTTTAATGTAATTCAGATTTTTGTGAATAATTTATGAAGGCAGAAGTGGCTGAAAATCTTGATTAGCATAAGCTGAGTTTGGTTTCCCAATTTTCAGATTTATCTTGTTTTTGTCCCTTTTGGGTTTAGTTTATGGGCCATTAAACTAAAAACTTCGTGTGGCCTATTGGTAGCGACCCAGGGGCCCTACTATATTCAACGAAACGAAGTTCGAAACTTCGGATGATCGAAGTTTATATGTGATACGAATGTACCTACATATACTTATGGTCGTTATTGACTTATTGTCGTAACCATAAACTTATGGTTACGTTGTACGTTATACAAATTCGAACTTTTACAAAGTAGATACATTCGTATTGTATATAAACTTCGATCGTCCGAAGTTTCGAACTTCGTTTCGGATTTATATAGTAGGGCCCCAGATGCGGCCAATTTGTTAACGGTGGTCGCGGATTGAAATCCAAGGGCACACCTCTGACTTTTCTTGGAATACAAAATCATATGTTTATTAATAGTCAATCACCACGAACTATATCTACAGATAAAGATACTAGTGAAATAAAACATCAACAATAAAGAATTTCTATGGTATGTAAAGTCTGCACAAATCGTACTTAGCCAGCGTAATTGACTGGGCCTAGCCGCTCTCAATCGTACTTTCGATTGTAGAGGAGGCCCGTGCCCTGCAGTGAGACGTATATGGGCTGATACAGATACCGATAAATGATTGTAACTTGAACCATGGTAATTATACGTACATATAAGACTTTAAAAGAAAGAAAAAATACAAAGACAGCTCGTATTACCGAGGGATTTTCTTGCTTGGTTTCTTGTGAACAGCTACAACACGTTACAAAGCGGTGGTAGCAGACATTAACCATTCAAAACAGCTTGTGAATTTGTGATTTGAATAAAGAATATTTAGATTTGATTTGATTGATTTAAACAATTTAGATTTTAAAGTTAGGCACACAATTTTTCATATTAAAAAAATACTGAAATAAAAACGAAAACTTCAATGCGAGATGTAATCAAAATTCACAAATGAGAAAGATATTATAGTGCTGCTACGTGAAATAAAGGGTAAGGTAAATAAAGGCCACATATTTGTTTCGGGTCTGGGTGTTTGTGGGACCATAAAGTCTCCCGTAGTATATGATACCAACGACACAAGACTTAACTGATCTTAATGTGGGGTCAGGTCTCAGGACTATATGTGACTTGGGTGTATTTGTTTTATTATTTTTATAATCACTGAATTTTGAATGAATGCAATGAATGAAAAAATGAACCAGTTTGAATTAATGCAAACTGGAGTGCCAGCTTAAGAATCTAACCTCTTAGATTATCGGTATCAGCCCATATAAATACATACGTATATATTATAAGCTGTGATTTCGATATGATAGAACATAGAACTAGCACGGTAGACGACGCAAAAACAAACAATATCTGTAAATATTGACCTCTAAACTCAGTATTTGTATTTATAGCTTCCTCTGTAAAATGTTTGCTTTCTATTAGAAACAAAACACATTTCAACAAATGCTACACACCTGAAGATAAATGTCAAGATATATTTTTTTTTTATTGCAGTTAATGGCGAGACGAGCAAGCCGTTCGCCTGATGGTAAACGATACGACCGCTCATAAACAGTGGAAACATTCCACTGCGCTCGCCATCCTGAGACATAAGATGTTAAGTCTCAATATGTCCAGTAGTTGCTCTGGCTACAATGTCCTTCAATCCGAAACACAACAGTGCATTTAAGCAGTGTTGTTTCACGGGAGAAATAGACATTGCGGTGGTACCTACCCAGATGGCCTCGCACATATGAGAGACCTACCACCAGTGACTATTTATTTATTTATTATACATTTTCTATTGAAATGTATCATGTTGGCATAACGGAGTCCAATCGACACATTAATGCCGGCATTTTTGAAGCCGGACATACCAGTGTGACTAAATGGGTTTATCTCCATCAAGTAAAAAGATTAAAAAAAAACCGGCGAAGTGCGAGTAGAACTCGCGTACAAATGGTTCCATACCATGATCTATAAAATAAACCCTAAAAATCACGTTTGTTCTTGTTTATTAAGATCGAGTTAAACATTGTATAAAAATTACATATGTTGCATGGGAGACCTCTTTATTTACTTTTGCTTTATTTGATTATTTCATTTTGAAAGGTCATCTAAATATTCCGTGAACATTTTAAAATTGAGAGAAAAAAAACAAAATAACAGATTTATTGTATGGGGACACACCCATTTTTTTATTTTTAATATTTGATGTTATAGCGGCAACGGATATGCATAATTTGTGAACATTTCAGCTTTAACTATCACGATTTATGAGATACAGCCTGGTGACAGACAGACGGATAGACAGACAACGGAGGCTTACGCCCATTCTCTATATCCTATCTATCTTTCACAAGAGGTTAAAATAGCTACCAGTACTTTGTCGGTACAATTCTACGCTTTATTAAACTAACAAATACATATATATTTATCTTACGTAATTACCTTTAAATATATGCACCATATTCTTACCTCTCTATCTTTGTTAACTGAAAAGTGAAATATAAAAAGCACCGAAATATCTAATGAAATCTCTAGTTACAGATAGATAGATTATAGAACGGCTGTTAGTAATAAGGTCTCGTTTTTACCTTTTAGGTACGGAACCTAAAACAATCATTATCCTACCATCATTTTTCGATCCCTGGCAACCCGACTTGTTTTAAAAGTAAATAAATATTCTACAATATAATCACGACACCATGTTCTAATCGTTAAATGTTTTTCACTTACATTTCAATCTGTACAAAAAGTTCTGACCCAATTGAACTAGAAGTTGGGTTTAAAATAAAACTTGGGACGGAAGCGCAGACTTTGAGTTAAGACGACACCGGAACATTAAAGATGCATTGTCTATTTCGCAATAGCGTTTTGTAAGAATCTATTGTAATATTTATAATAAGAGTTTGCTGTATGAGACACAAAGAGAAATTCTTCTATTAGGGGATATGAGTAATAATCTGAAAGGCTTTGTCTATATATTTTTAAACTGAAGTGTTATGAACAGTAGCCTTATTGCTGGAACTTAAACCCTGAACACGGAGGTCTTAAGACAAAGACTGAAGTCTTAGGGTCAAACCTGCATTCAGATATTTACTAATAAACTTTTTTTAAATTACATAGCGAAACGAGCGAGCCCATCGACTGATGGTAAGCGACACAACTGCAGATAAATAGTGGCAAAATGAAACAACACCTTGAATTACAAAGCATTGCTTGATATTCCACTGCGCTCGCCATCCTAAAACATAACATTAAGTCCCAATAAGTCCAGTAATTGCTCTGGCTATAATGTCCTTCACACCGAAACACAATCAAAATAAAAACAAATAATTATGTTGTGACAGCAAAGTTAATGGTAGACAAAGCAAAATTCACTTTATACACTGTTAACAAGGTGATTAAATTTTAAATGTTGTTTAATTAGCAACTCGTTGCGAACTTTAATCAAACGCAAATGAAATTAAAAATGTACATAATGTAATCTCTCCACGCTTTTTATGTTCTTTGTCAACACAAGAAAATTACTCAATTTGTTTTTCTCATAATAAATTACTTATATTACACAGCGACATACTTAATATAAAGAATAAATATACTTAATATTTTCGTATTTTGTATAATTACTTGTTTTGAAAATTGGATTTCAAATTCAAAATAAAGGGTACCTACTTATTGAACCATTTTGAACTAATTATTTATCTATTGAAATTATGGGCTTTGGAGATAAATTATTCCTTCGACATCCTTTAAACAAAGAATACCCGAAGCATCCTCTTAACTTTGGCCCAACAAAAAACATAAATTAATTAAAACGACAGCGTTAATGGCCCTTTATAGTTTAGTATTCTGTGCCTTTATTTTCCAACCTCTTCCATTAAAAACAAAAACTGACTAAGTAAAAATCTTTTAAAACCACAGCCGGGAGAACTCATTCAAGTATCCTCAGTGCAAATAATGTTCATTCCTCGAATCTATTCAGGATTGATGAGTCAGGCGGAGGATAGTGACCCATCGGAGCGGCCGGCCGGGCCGGGAGCACGCGGACACGTGGAGCGTGACGTAAGATTATTATACAACCCCCATGGAACACCGCTATGGGAATACTATAACACGACGTTATGCCAGGTATAATTTCGTTCAAACAAAGGAATTGTCACGTATAGGTATGTTTGATAAATGTCTCGATTAATATCGAATGAATTGATGTAAAGTAAAACTATTGCAATTCAGGATTTCAATCCGCTTGTAAAATAACAAGAAAGGTAGTTAAAATATTTATTTAAGGTAACACAATTTGCTTCAACTCTTGAACAGTTTTTTCTAACCTATGAAAAATGTTGAAAGAGAAGAAGTGAGCTACGAAATCAAAAAAGGTTACACAAACTTGAAATATCGGCATTCATCCGTTCCCACAACGAATGTACACGTTATTTTTATTACAAAAACCGGGTCACAAGCTACCATTGTTTCACTGAAAATATCACAAAATTTCTATACCAAATGCAAAGACTTACCTTTAAAATAACTCCTGAAATCCTTGCTAAGCAAAACACGGGAATTTTCTTTTTACTTGAATACAGAAATAACAACAACACACGCGGCGCGGCTGATAGTAATGGCGGAGCGCGAGAGACGTCCGGGCGCGGCGGCGGCCGCCGTACGACTGGTCGTGCCAGTGTTTACGACGCGCCACGCTTGCGCACAACTACCCACTTCTACAAAACGTTCGTTTGTTATTTACTTTCAACCTTATAACTATGAAAATTAAGTTGTTTTTAGAACTTCGGTAGTTAAACCGAATACTTTTGAAACGGGCTGTTAGCTATCTTCACCGTTATACCGGTGAGTTTAAAGGCGATATTGTGCCGTACAAAGGATGAGCCGCGGACAAGTATTTTTTAAGTGAGCTCTCGGTAACACGAGTTATCGCACTGCCTTTTTAGGGGCCTGTCGCCAAAAGGCATAGTCTCTATATACACTTGAACGAATGCAGCTCCACACATTGTTGTTTTTAATAAAATACATATATGGAACGAAGGTTGAATACATACAATATGGTTTGATCTTTCCATCATATTAATTCTTTTTAACTGACTCGACTCACAAAAATACTAGGTAGTAACAGAATAAAATGAACTTAATCTTCGAATGAAATACTTTTTTGAAACGTTCACTATTTCCCAAAACATATCCAATTTCAATGTTGCATTGTACAACAGTATACACAGTATACAGTATGTTATTTTGACTTAAACATCGAAAAATATGTTTTTTTTTTAACGTTTATCGAAAACATATCCAATTTACATATTATTTTGTACCCAATGTTATATTAATATACCTCTACCTTGCAGATCTCGTAACGGCTCGGATCCATTACCTTCGGGTTAAAACAGTAGTGTAACAAAAACACAATTTCGGCGGATCGTGTTCGCGTCGTGACGTTGACTGACGAGCATCCGCGACGGCGGCAGGATCCGGAACAGTTAGGAGCGGCGAGTTAAATTGATACGAAACTCACCAGGCCACCGCTTCCGCTAGCTAAATAGATGTATTATCGATCCCATTAATTCTATATTAAATTAGTCTGGTCCGGGCAAAGGTTTGCCTGGAAGAAATCGTAGTTTGCAACAAGGCAATCATGTTGAAGGGCGAGAAATAGCCATCTCACGTCTGGGGATTGTCTGCGGATTCTCGACACACTACAATCTGGACTCAGCTGCAATTTGTACTCATTTATCATACATACATACATACATAAACTCACGCCTTTTTCCCAGAAGGGGTAGGCAGAGGTGCCAGGGCACCCACATTTCGCCTTGTATGTTCCGTCCCATGATGTGATAGGTGGCGTGCCTATCGCCATATCGGGCACAAATTCCTGACTCTGGGCTGATAATGAATAGAAAAATCCAATATCACTTTGCCCAACCCGGGATTCGAACCCGAGACCTCAGCTTTGTAACCGTACCGGAGTACAACTACGCCACCGAGGCAGTCAATTATCAAAATAAATAAAAAAGTCAGCCAAAGGAAGCCCACTGCTGAGTATAGTGTAGAGTACTGATATATTCATACTCTTTGCATCTGTCGTCGCGAACTATACACAACGCGAACCAGGGGTAAATGAGAATTAAGAACATAGAACATATAGTTGTTGATGAAGGAACGGTGGGAAGACGTGGTGTGTAGCAAACGAGCCGATAAATATTAATAATTGTATTCTACTACAATATTACACATATTAACCATAAATAGTGACTATTACATATAGGCCTCCCCGAATGATTTCCACAGTGACCTGTTGGAAGCAGTCTGCATCCAGGGATGTCCCAGGAGCTTTACTTGGGCGTCTGACCACTAAAAATATATCACTCACTGACTATTTTACTAAGTAGAAAAATAATGGTTAAAAACACGTTAAAATTTTATTAATAAAAGACCCAACTAACAAAGTAAAAATAATTGATAAAGAGTTTAAGATTGGAAAATCATACCATCCCGGCGCCAACCAAACGGTTCTCAATTATTTTTTTTATGCTTCCATTAAATTCAAGTTATTGGTAAAAGCAGCAAGGCGACTTATTCACTTAAATGTAGCATAAAACAATATTTCAAGTATCTGATAAGGACCGTCGCTGTTAACGTTTGCCCCAGCTTTAACTCGTTACGCTTGAACAAAATATTTTATCTGCATTTTGAAGTATTTGTTTTTACCTGTCTGTAGTGCATAGTTATATGAATAACGAGCTTTTTAATGATAAATAAGGACTAATACATCTGACAGCTTCCATGACGCAGTTGGTTACACGCCGGCTGTGAAACGAAAGGCCGCGGGTTCGGTCCCCGCCGGAACAAATGTTAGTTTGAACCACAATTATTTGCTTTGGGTCTGGGTGTTTGTAAGGCCCAATAGTATCTAGTTTTGATACCCACGACAAAAGACTCGATATGAGTGCGTGCCAAGGACATTGTATGTGACTGTTTAGTGTTTTATTAAAGAAGTTTTGTATTAGAGAATTTTTAGGAATTTCCAAGCCTTATCGGCCGGTTTTGCACGTCGCTGGGTTTTGTCACTTTGAAGTTTGAAGTGTTGAGAATACCAACTTGGCACAAAAGAAGCTCCCGACCTATGGACAGCAAATCTGTGTACTCGTTTTGGAAACTCAATATTTATGAATGTTATTATTTGGGAGGTCTATGTATGTTTATTTTAACGTGTACCTATAGCGTTCCCTGTGCAGCCTGTGCACCTACATCCGGTTTCCAGACGGCCACACCGGCAAACGTAAATAATCCAGTCAAAAAACTTTCATGAAAATACTCCAACCATAAACTATTAAACGTTTCACACAAACCTACCCGTCTAAAATATGCAAAACGAACGCATACATATCTATTTTTATTCCCATACATTTCGAAACATAAAGCATGGATTGAAAAACGCTGTTTTTCAGTTATCTAGCAAACAGCCCGCGGCAAAGCATTCAGAATAAAACGGTTGATGGCAGCGCGAGCATCGCTTTGATCACTATTCGCTCTCTCTCTCTCTCTCTCTCTCTCTCTCTCTCTCTCTCTCTCTGTCTCCCTCTGGCCTCTGGAAAATTCGCACAAAACACGTAGTATTCAATAATTATAAGTTTCGAACTACGAAGACGTCGGTTAAAGCGTAATTGAAAAGGAAGCCGAAGAGGTTAGTTTACCGCGAAGTTAACAACTTAACCTACTTTGTGTGGAATCTATTGAATACTTATACTAAAGAAAGTTTGCATGTTCAATATTAACAATTTTGTGGACATGGCACGTGTATTTAAACGTCTTGAGAAATATCCGCACTTTAAAGTCCTTTACCATAACTTTGAGGTTATATTGTAAAGACGGCCTCAATGTGTGATAAATGTGCCGGGAAAATCTAGCAAAAACGCACGATTTTTTTAATTTTAGAAAATTATTCACACGGGTCACAAAATTAAGTGTGGCTTTTTTTATTACAATGAAAGGAGAGACGAGCACGCCTTTCGCCTTATGGTCAGCGACATGACCGCTCATGGATAGTCGCACAATCAAGGAACACCATGAATTACAATGCTTGGCATTCCACTGCGCTCGCCTTCCTGGAACATAAGATGTTAAGTCTCAGTATGTCCAGTAGTTACTCTGGCTAAGTTGTCCTAATCGAAATAACAGTATATTTACACGGCTGTTTGGCGGGAGAAATACACATTGCGGTGGTACTTACCCAGGCGACGGATATTGAAACTTTACATCTTATGTCTCAGGATGGTGAGCGCAGTGGCATGCCAAAAATTGCTTTACAAAGTGCCTTTGCAAAGTGTAGCCTGGTTTTGCTACTGTTCATGATCAGTCTTATGCACGTCTCGCGATTCATAGCTTTAAAAATATATATTACCCATACAGTGTTAATTTTGGTCCGTATAATTAGTAATTACTGGAATATGAACAACAATGCTATTCAGATGGTATAATAATGAATTTTAAAAACGTGAAGTTACACATTGAAATAAAACTATCGTTTACGGATTTTATAGCGGATTGGGTTTAATTTTTGCATTTTTTTTACCGAATTTTGTTACCGACATTTCGATGCTCGACAGCTTTCATAGTCAGTGGGTGGTCTGTTTTATTACAAACAAATATAATCTCTTTTAACACCTGGCACAGTTTGAGGCCATTAACCTTGACATTGCACAGGTAAAATCCTTGAAAGCGACGATTTTCATGTAAAATTATTTTATGAGTTGACGCTAAATGAATTATGGTTTTAATTCTTAAATAAACCAGTCGCAGGACTTGTGTAAGCACTGCTCAGTTCAGGCCAGTTGCCAGGTGCCGGCAAATTGAGTTAACCGGCAGTGTGGTGTCAATTTATGTTAATATATAATAATTCACGCGGGAAATGGCGCTTTTGTGCGTACATAGGTGCCTGCCGACTGAAGTTAAATCTTGTGAGTAGGAATTGAAGTTTTGGATGTGTGGGCTTCATCATCGTCATTAGTTCATTGGAGTCCCCTGCTCGAAATAGGTCTCTCCCAAGGTACGCCACAAAGCCTGGTCTGCTGCTTTACGCATCCAGTCGCTGCTTGTGTGGGCTTAGTGATTATCATTCCGATTACATATTAAAATAACTGAACGTTTTTTCAAGTAAGTACTGCCGGTATTTGCTAAAGTTTAATATTTTCAGCAACGTTTGTAGCATACGGAAGGCGCTGCCACCAGTGCCAACTTAACATCATTTGGTTTAGCTAAAACTTGTGCGAGAGCTTCTTGTAATTGTTTTTTTACACGAATATGGTCAAGGTCGGATCCAGCTTTTACGCCAGGGGGGGTCACATTATAGTTAATGTCAGATTTTACGCCAGGGGGGTCATATTAGTACAGGTTCCCCAGAACAAATTTCATAATTGATTACTAACAAGTTGATTTTTCGTGAGTAGCTTCCTTTCGACTAGACGCCCAACTTTTTCCTTACAGTAACTTTGGGAAATGGTAGCTTAGTAGGGTAGCAAGGATAAAACATGTCGATTTGACGAATTTTTAAAATTTATTAGTAACCAAATTTTTCTTTGTTAATTATCGAGATAATTATCTAAATAACGTGAAAAACTATTTGTCCTACAAAATATAAGGTTTTATCACAACAGTCCCCCCTCTCCAACATGTATCATAAACAAGGTCATGGAAAATAATTACTAACCAGCTGATTTTTTTTTTTATTGGTTAACTAATATTTGTATAGTTTACTACCCACAATGTCCTACAAATTGTGTGGTATGTCATCTTGGTCCTACGCTCAAAAGATGTAGTACTAATACATAATGTAAAAATAATTACTATCAAGTTGAATTTTCGAGAATAGCTTCATCTCAATGAGACGCCCAAGTAATTCTTATACGAAAATTCTCGATTGTGGTTTATAACTAAGATAATAGGGATGAAATATGTTGACTTGACGAATTAAAAAAAATTATTACTAACCGATTATTTTTTTGTTAATTATCGAGGTAATAATCTAATTAACGTAAAAAAATATTTGTCCTACAAAATATAAGGTTTTATCACAACAGTCCCCCCTCTCCAACATGTATGATAAATCAGGTCATGAAAAATAATTACTAACCAGCTGATTTTTTTTTATTGTTTAGCTAACATTTGCATAGTTTACCACCCACACTGGCCTACAAATTGCGTGGTACGTTATTCCAGTCCTCCAGTTACAAAGTTGAAATTCATGAAATTAAAAAAAATATTTTGTATATTTTGCTATTGTAGCTAAGGCACACTGCTTTCCTTGCTCACAAACGCATCCGCACAGCATGGTTTACTGTGAACCACAGACGACTAAAAATACAGACGGCCAACGCACAGTTACATTGTTTTTGTAGTCACTTAAACTACCATCCGGCTTCGTATTCAGTAGCACCCTTGATATACCTGGTATATATTTAGATGCGTTTCGCACCGGAGCTGGAAATAGGTATTTTACCGAAATAACTATTTTGTCGACCTTTTAGAACTTGTCTTAAGTGACAAACACTAAGCATGGATTCACGCACTAATAAGGAGAGGTGAAGCGCGCGGGGCGGGGTAACTTTGGGGCACCGAGGTATTGGTGCATAGGTTGTGCAAACAAAACATTGCGCGTCGTTTTAACCACAGAATACTAAACTAACAGAAGTCAAGCTTCATATAAAGCGCGCTTAATCAACGCCCACATAGACAGTTCACCGACATGATATTCCAAACCAGTCGAGACCACTGCGAGAGCGAGTTTCAACTTTTGCGCGAACGCCGAGAGTAGTATGGCAACAAAAGTGAAGTAAATACACAAGGTTGACTTCTGTTAGTATTCTGTGGTTTTAACTAGACGTAATTATTGGTCGCTATAAGCAGTTGGTCGCTTAAACCGGGGTCGCACTAAACGGTGATATTTTCTCAGTACCATACTATGAAACCTAACTTGAGTAAACATTATCGTCGTTAAAACCGATTAGTCATTATAAGCGAAGTCGTTGTGTACGAGTACTAGTGTAAGTATAAATGAATATTTCATTTTATTTTGTATACTCAAAAATTACAAATTTTGTAGGACTAATATAACATACCTTTATTTTTGTAGGACATTGTTTTATTTGGATGAAAAATATATTAACCTATCACGTGATATATTTGTCCTACAGTTACTAATAAAAAAAAAGTCTTGCGGTATTGACAACTTTTGAGCGTAGGACCAAGATGACATACCACACAATTTGTAGGACATTGTGGGTAGTAAACTATACAAATATTAGTTAACCAATAAAAAAAAAATCAGCTGGTTAGTAATTATTTTCCATGACCTTGTTTATGATACATGTTGGAGAGGGGGGACTGTTGTGATAAAACCTTATATTTTGTAGGACAAATAGTTTTTCACGTTATTTAGATAATTATCTCGATAATTAACAAAGAAAAATTCGGTTACTAATAAATTTTAAAAATTCGTCAACTCGACATGTTTTATCCTTGCTACCCTACTAAGCTACCATTTCCCAAAGTTACTGTAAGGAAAAAGTTGGGCGTCTAGTCGAAAGGAAGCTACTCACGAAAAATCAACTTGTTAGTAATCAATTATGAAATTTGTTCTGGGGAACCTGTACTATATAGTTCATGTCAGAACACTGGGTCCGATTTCAATACTACAATTCGTAATAATGACTTTTTAAAGTTTGTTACAGGCGTGATTTATGAACACACACATACTTTTTTACTTTATTTATCGACATACAAAGAATTAAATGTGCTTATAAATTTTATCAACAAGATAATTAATAAATTTTGTCAATCTGGGGCCAGCCCAGGGGGGGGTCATGACCCCCAAGACCTCCCCCCTGAATCCGCCCTTGAATATGGTATCCTATTGTTATGTTCGTCCTGCCTTGTACTGCTTTTGGCTATCACTTGGACTTCTGTACTTAAAACAAATTCAATTTATAAGCAACTAGAGACCCGGCCTAGCTTCGCCCGGGTGCATATAGATTTCTCTACAATAATATGCACGTATTATACACATAAACCTTCCTCTTGAATCACTCTATCTATTAAAAAAACCGCATCAAAATCCGTTGCGTAGTTTTAAAGATTTAAGCATACAAAGGGACATAGGGACAGAGAAAGCGACTTTGTTTTATACTATGTAGTGATTACAGTAATATACACTAAAACTATCCCCTCGATTCGTTTTAGGTCGCAATCTGGATATTTTCCAATATTCCCACACTATTTTGTCCCGAGTGTCGTGTGTTCAAGTTCCAACTTGTTGTGAATGTGAGTCGTGCTTGTCCTCAGGCACCACACATAGCATAAGGATGCGCAAAATTACGCGCCTGGACTGCATTCATAACGACTACATACGTGGCGATCTTTGTATATCCAGGAACTAAGTGATAAATCCCTTGTTTCCGAGAGGCTGAATTGATTGATACTACAAGATAGTCGGTATCATTGCTTTGACTATTTTACCGTCGAGCAGCAATTTGCAGCATCCATTCCACTTTGAAAGACATAGGAACCAATGTCATTTCTGAACTTTATGAGACTTGTTATAAGGTCTTGGGACGAAGACCACAATGGAGTGCCGTGCAATGCTTCATAAAAATGTTGTGTATGATATCGTTCCTGTTAATTTGCGAGCGTGATGTTTCGAAGCAGATTATAAATTCGCGTTCTGGACAACTTTAGGTATACAATATTTTATAAAGAAATTAGTAAACACACAGTGGATGACTCGACCTCCAAAACAAAATCAGGAATCCACGGTGAAGAGTCAAGTGCCGGTACATGTTGCCACCAAACAAACTACTTATAGAATACATTTTTCTAATACAACGCTTATCCTTTATCGGACCATGTTTTCCTTGAGCTTCGCTAATTCAATGAATTATTATATTTATCCAATAAATCATAAAAATAACATATAATTGCTTGGTCTAACTATTTCAGACTATATAATAACCTAAACAAATAACAGCACAAATAATGAAACGGACAGACAGTACGTAGCGCGGTGTTGGTGAGCAATCAAGTTTCTTATAATCGCTGTTTTCAAAACCTATAAACACTCAATTATATTAGTAATAAGTATTTATTTGATTTATTATTCTATTTACCAATAGTTGGTATGCTGTCGCTATTCGCTCATCAATCTCAATTCTTACGAACCCAGTTTTCAAGGAATAAATACTAATGGTGGTGTAAATTTCATTCCGAGGTCGCTAGTCAATCGCTTCTTGTAATCTCACTTAACACATCAAAAAATACAACCACTAACAAGAAATAATTTAAGTGAACATTTAATGGAATATGTTTCAGGATTTTCCTTGTTAGTCTCGTTCCTCGGTCCCACTCGAGTCTCAAGTCAGCTTTGAATGCAGAGCAGTCGATGTGTTTAATCTCGGCTCCTCGCCGCTTCCGAGTGCCTGCTTTATGTGCCGTCGGATCAATACCGCTGTTTTATTCTAAGAGGTTTAAAATTTCATGAACAAACATTAGATATATAAAGATAGTAAGTTGTTGGATACTGGCTGGTACTGGAAAATCGAAACAGAATCTTTAGATTAGTCTCATGTTCAGACGCTTCCTAGTGGTACCACTACACTGTTGGCAGTCATGACTCAGCACGAATAAACAGGCTCGTCCGGAGCGGTACGCTTTTCTTACCGAAGATCGACTTCAAACAGCAGCTTTGCTGTCATTTGATGGGGTAGAAACCCATCCATGATCCAAGCGTTGATGTTCATGGGCGGCAGTGATCACTAACCATCAAGTGACCTGTTTACTCAGATTCTGGACCTATACAATAAAACTGTTTCCACAGCTCAAAACAATAATAGGTACTTATTAGGAATTATTTGATATGTAGTTGGCCTCGAATGTAACACCATCACATGAATGATGAAAAGTAAAGGATACCACGAATATAAACATTTGCCACGATCGCTCAGTGTACTGAAGAGTTTTCGTCTTAGAATGAACCGGCATATTTATTGTGCTGAATATAATAAACTCAACAATCCTGAATCATCTCTATTCAGCAATTCCTGAAACAGATAAAATTCGCTAATCGTTTTTCAAAAAAGTACTCTGTTAAATAAAATACGGTTGGAATACAAACGCAAAATCTTTTTACTGTTCCATTCTGGGTCGAAAGGAAAACTGTAAAATTGAGTTAAAGTAGCTGTCCATTGCAGACTGCAGTGTTCAGGGATCGGATAACACGTGAGTCGTGAAGGTTACATGACGTAATGTTGCCGTTTGTTAGTACAACACTATGTATTCAAGCAAAAGAAACATACGTACATATACCGGGTATCTCAAGACTGCTACAGAAAACGAAGCCGGGTGATAATTTTAGTGACTAAAAACACGATGCAACTAAAAAATTCGCAAAGAAACGCGACAATTATTTTTTATGATTTTTTAAATATCGTCATTTTTGGGTTGTAAATCCATAGTTTTTACTAAAATAATAATTTAAGATTTTTATACCTTAGAGTATTTATAACTAAAAGGGTATACACAAAAAATTAGTCGCTTTTTTTGTAACTTTTTCTGTTGCTTTGTGTCTGAAGTCACATAAGCTACCACCTGGCTTCGTTTTCGGTAGCAGTCTTGATATACCCTGTATATTCCTATTCATATTGTTAAACTCGTCTAAAGTCTGGATAAATTATATGTTTAAATAAAATTAATCAAATCGTGACATAAATTGGGGTCGGAACAGAGTTCCACAAAAATTATGTAACGCGTCTAGGGCATCATAAACAAGGAAACTTTAGCTCCAAAAGCTACACCCTAAACAAATATCAGTCTTGTTTTTGAATATTCAAATATAATGATTTAGGAAAACATCGTTAGGAAAGCTGCTTATGTGCCTACATAGTACATACCATAGTAAATTGTACGTTTTATGTTATAAAAATCCGCAAACCTCACTAGGCCAGGGTGGTGTACTTTATGGCTTAATCCGTCTCAATTATAGACCTGATTGTACAGGCTGCCCTGTGCCTTGCAGTGGGTCATATTATGCGGTCTGATACAGACACGAATAATTACTTCAGTCCTGGATCTGAAGTCGTGGTAATGATTTCTTACTCTCTGCGTTTCTGAGACTGTGCAAAACTTTTTTTATTGCAATGAATGGAAAGGGAGCTTGCATGAATTGCATAGCATTGCTTGGCACTCCACTGCACTCGTCATCCTGAGACATGAGAAGTTACGTCACAATATGTCCAGTTGTCACTCTGGCTACAGTTTCCTTCAATCCGGAACACACCAGCGCACTTATACTGCTGTGTCGGGGAAGAAATAGACATTGCGATAGCACCTACCTAGACGGCCTCTTACATATCAGATATCTACAATATCTCAGCGATGTTTTCCGGTTACAGCTATCTTATTCCTAGTTTGTCTCATTAGGTATGCCACGCATGTCACAGGGGCCTTATGGTTCTGAGTACGACGTATATGATATCACTACCATACATTAATTTATTGTGATTAAATATTCATACTTGTACACCCGGAGTAGGTAAAGATGACACCAGGCCACCCAGTCTACCGAACTATTGGCCTTCAAATACGTGATATTGTCTATTTCTCCCCGCAAATAGTAGTGACAATGCACTGTTGTGTTTCGGATTGTAGGAAATTCTAGCCATAGTAACTACTGGACATATTAGATTCAACATCCTGTCTTAGGATGGCGAGCGCAATGAAATGCCATGCATTGTTTTGTAATCTATGATTTGTTTGGTGTTGCTACTGTTCATGAGCGGTCGTATCGCTTACCATCGGCAGAACGGCGGGCTCGTATTGCCATTGATTAGAATTTAAAAAAAAGGTGGGCCTCCCACAATCTAACGAACTATTTGCCTCGTTATACGTGATGGGAAGAGAGCCTATTCTAAGCTAGGCAACAGGCAACTCATGAGATTTCAAATCTACTT
Organism: Hyles euphorbiae; assembly: GCA_023078785.2. NCBI lineage: Eukaryota > Metazoa > Arthropoda > Insecta > Lepidoptera > Sphingidae > Hyles > Hyles euphorbiae. The sequence continues at coordinate 12,579,231 of CM041048.1, forward strand.
TTATATTCATACAACTTTGTATATTTTCTCTTAAAAGTAGATAATACAGCTCATCTAAAATCTATTGGCGTGTGGCGACATTTGGAACCACATAAAAAATATACTATATAACATAAATTATATACAGGGTATATCAAGACTGCTACCGAAAACGAAGCCGGGTGGTAGTTTAACCGACTTCAGACACATTGCAACAAAAAAAGTTGCAAAAAAAAGCGACAATTTTTATTTTGTTATTTTTTTCCTATGGCCATATTTTGGTGGTAAATACATTTTTTCCTAAAATAATAGTGTATACCCTTTTATTTATAAATACTCTAAGGTATAAAAGAGTTTAAATTATTATTTTAGCAAAATCTATAGATTTACCACCCAGAAATGGCGATATTTAAAAAATCATAAAAAATAATTGTCGCGTTTCTACGCGAAATTTTTAATTGCATTGTATTTGTAGCCACTAAAACTACCACCCGACTTCGTTTTCGGTAGCAGTCTTGAGATACCCGGTATGAGTATTTGACAGCCTCCGCGGCACAGTTGGTTAGACGCCGGTTGTGCAACGAGGCCGCGGGTTCGATCCCCGCACCTGAACAAATATTTGTGTGAACGTAACATGTTTTCATTATACGCATAATCTAATACGAGTATTATTAAGTAACATGTCCAATTTAATAAAATGTGAAAAGCGAACAACTACTCTTTAACCAAAACAGCTCTTTTGGCGACAGAAGATCGCAGACGACCATTAGTATTTGTGCTTTGATGTGTTAAAATCTTGAACAATTCCTGTGGGACTCACAGAACACAATAAAGGGATAAAATAAAAGTCATCATTGCTTTTTCCGCTTCATACTCACGGTATGTCTTTATTTAATATATTTTTTTGGTGTTTTTTGTCAATTTATTTTTAAAACTTTTCTTTAAATCAAATTTATATTAATATTAAACATATATAATATATATCTCGAGTGTATGTACACGCTATATACAGTAAGTCTATGTACAGGGTATGTACAAGGCGCGGGACTGTCCGACCGCTAATGAGCCACGCGTACAACTAATTCTTACGGCATAGACAGATGATAAATCTATTTTAATTACTGAATGTTTTGTCTCTGTCGAATTATTTATTAATTCAATAAGAGTGAAGGAGACAAAACATTCGATATATAAAATAGATTTATCTTTCTATACATAAGGCAGTTAGCGTCCAGTAACTAAGGCAACCGATTTCTCGTTACAATTCCTGGTTACACTATAGAGGCGTACACTATCACAACGTTTGTAAACACATGGGCAAATGTATCATAAAATTAACTAAATATTTTCATTAACTATTGTTATCTTGCGCTAATTGTGTGCTTTATAGAAAAACATAGAAAATCAATATCAATCTAAGACTTCAATGCATTTTACACAGTTCTATGCTTTCCTTTACAGTGAAGCGTGTATTAGCTATTTAATTTAACTATAGCTGACAACAAAGCTTTCCAGTGAGAATGTTCCACCGCATCAGAAGACACGCATTAAGCTACTATTATCAACCCCACACCTCTTCACATACATCAATTATTCAATAAACATGTTAAGGCCATGTCTAGAAGAGGCGAACTCGCGAAATGACGCGCGCGAATTCTCACGCAAGGTACTGGGCGCCTATACACCTCGCGAATTGACATCACCCGCGCGTAATTCGCCCCTTTTGAAACAAGGTTCAAATTCATAAATTTGAGGTGCTAGTCGTATAGCATTTTAATCTAAAACGTTACTTTCTTCAGAACAGTAAAGCCACGTACTTGTGATGCAGCAGACCATTGCGAGGACATAGAGATGCACATTTCACGACACTTCAACGTCAACTTATTAAATAAATACTAAGAAATTGTATATATTTTAAACGGAACATTACATAAGTTAACATATCTCCTTGTGGAATGATTACAGGATGTAGTACACAATTTTGTCCTGCAGCTTACATTTATTTTGGATCTTTTTATTAAAATCTATTTTCGACTTAATAAGGGTTTCGTGTAATTAACTTTTATAGCTTTTTTTATAAGGCAATCGACGTTATACATTTGTTATTACAATCATAAGCTTGGGTTTCGATCAGGTCCAAAAAGGGCGAATTACTCGCGAATTCATAAACCTGTTGGCGTAATACCGATTTTGATAATTACATCAAGCATCACCGCGCGATATAAAATTACTCGCGTATAATTCGCCCCTTCTAGATAAAATCTTAGGCTACATTTGATCCAGAGCTACAGAGTCAAAAGGTTAAATGATAGAGCAATGGCTCATTACTGTCGGACGAGTGAATTCCGCGCTCCTGAGTAGTCTACCACACCATGTACGAACCCACAGAGGTGCAGTCTTGAAACTATAGGACAATACAGTTGATTTGGCTATCCAACAGAGTCCGACGTATCTGGTGGCTACATGATGCTTCAGTTATTAGGGTCCGTCCACGCACTACTCGCTCGGTCCTTACATCCATATACAATAAGGTACACGCGATGCCGAGAGATTCGCCGCAAGCCTTTATAAATGCATATTTTTGGTCGGTACGGGTTTTTTTAAAATAATTTTAGTGATAAAAGGAGCAAAATTTCATACAATATTTTTTTACTCACTTCATTAAAATGTTTCGTAAGGTATTCTTTCTACAAGAACCCGTACACAAAGAACAATATATTCTTGCTGATATTTTAAGAAAATTACAGTCGATTGGTTCTTTTTTATTTAATTTTTTTGCGCCTTTCGCCTGACTTGAAAATTGACCAGGACGAAAAGCTATTTCGCTTTACATTGCTTTAAATCACTCGCGATTGAGGCGCGGCGCTCTCTCGGCACGCGATGTATCACAAACCTAACACTATCGCATAACTATTAGTTGCACTCGTTAATATCATTTTTTGTTACTTTATATATTTTTTTCCAATTTAGCAAACATTTGGCGTGTTCTAGTATGTACAACGCTTCTTTAACAATATGTACACGAGACATTGCTTATAACCGTATAAAATTCAACATCTAACCAACGAAATAGGTAAAATATTACCGGGTGATAGGGGGGAATAGGGACACACAATATTCATTTTCTTTCTCTTATGTTATAGTAAGTACAAGCGTAGCGCTGTCCCAAGTATCGATAGCCAACATACGGTTTTATGTAGCATTAGGGTTAAACGAAAACCTTATTGAGTTATAACAAAAATATATGCATTGAGTTTTTTTTTTGTTTTTTTCAATGCTATGGTAAAGGGCATGAGTGTTGTTAAAACCACTATATATTGGCACGTATTATACTAAAGGAAGCCACATTGTGTGTCACTATCCACGCCTTTACAAACAAACCGTAATACAACATCCATTTAGTTAAGTTTTCGTGATATTATTATTTAATGTAGACTCTGTGAACTTGTAGTTTCGGCGTGACTTTATCACCGTATAAATAGAGTGAAAGTACGACTGACATATTGCTTTTCATATTTATTCGGTATTTTTTCAATTATAATTAACGGTGTTCGTATATTTCAAAGGAGTTTTAAATTATATGTGTACGAAATAAGCTTCATTTTACAAAGGTTCTCATAACAGGTGCGATGTGACGTCAACATTCAAACAATATAATGTTTAATCTATTTGTATGCATTGGTAGAATTATGATGTTTTTATATGGAATATATTTCTACAATAATGAAACTAAAAGGTAAAATTCTGCTATAAATGCTATTCCATAATAACAACACAAATCTTTTGATCCATGAAACTACGATATTAAGCGCCTATTTCAAATCCCATACATTCGCAATCGCGCAATGAATTTGCAAAAACATAACTCCGTGTTGCACAATAACCTCGATAAGGCTAAAAAATGGCTTTGAGAATAATTTATAGTCATTACAGGACGTGAGCGCATTACTCACTCATTACACAACATCATTTATAACCAGGAAATCGAGGTGTAACCTGTGTATTGCTTTTAAAACCACCCCAAGAGGCATCCCCCTCCCCCCTTCAAGCTACCCCCACTTTCTATAGTGAGTGCACGTCGCCTGCAAGCTAAGTCGTTAATCATAGGAAAGTGCACGTGACTCGTGCTTTGCCACTGGTTAAAAGAAAATGGTATGCGAACTTTTTGTTAATGCAAATATACTGAGTCATTGAGAATTCAGTTGGGGGGTATAACGAAATTATATTACAGGTTCAAACCTGTGACATGATTCGGCGAGTTTAAGATAGTATTCGTAATTATCCCTCAAGTTAAAAGTGGAGGAAAAATGGAGAGAAAATCTGTTTAAAGAACTAGAATTTTAAGTCTTATGATCGGATATGGCCTAAATCCCTCTAACAGTTAGAAATTACCTGTTCAAAAACAAAAAAAATATGCGATGATCTTATCCAAGTCACTGGGATATTGGTGTGACAGCAAAAAATATAAAAAATAGTTAGTTACGATGCGTCTAAGACACTAATAACAGAACAAAAATAATAACAATATAACGACAGTAAAATTACGAGTATTCCTTCAAAGAAAACGACACGAATAAATAGAAATAAATAAATTTAAATATATGGCAAATTATAATTACTAACAAACAAGTATCGTTTAACTGCACTTCATGTATTAATGCATGAATAAATACCATCACTTAGAAATCTTACTGGAGTTTTGAAAAGGCAAAAGAACCGATTATGCAAATTTTATGAGTACTGGGGGTGTATGGGGTCACGTATAACATCTCTTAGGGACCCAAGCCGACCTCACCTGCACCCTGCTGGCAAACAGACGAGGCTCTGTGGACTCACCAACGCGTACTGGACCAGCATGGTGGGTTATGGTTTGAACCCCTCAACAATGGACAGTAATCAAAATAGAAGAAATTCAGGGAGACATTTACCCAGCAGTGGGACACATGTTATTATAAAAAATGAGTATTCGGCCCCAAAAAGTCGGCTTATCATTACTCATATATTTTGATAAGTTTAATCCAAAAATGCATTCCCATCATCCGTTTCATAAATTGCTTAATATCTCATTAAATTCTGAGGAGTGAGAGTCAGTAGGAATCTACTTCATTGGACCTACTCCAATCAATTACACTCTAAACAAAAGTAAGGCCAGAAATTCCCTGATCCTTTGTAAATATGTGAGGAAATTGTTAAATGGAGATACTTAGTTTCTGCTTACCCCCAGACACAGGCGCTTTTTTTTGTATGTTATACATTTTCATTGCATACTGTTTTTCGCTACTATTTGTCAATATTGTTAGATTTGTTGAAGCAAACCATTTTATTATTTCGTATAATTATGTATAATTTTCTATTGGGTTTTGCAACGGTAATATTTGAGGTTTGAGTTAACATTCCAGCACTAGGAGATAATAGTTTATGTTCACAATAGCCATATTAACACATTTGTAGACATTCCATGGGTTTTCCTCGCGATTTGGATTTTTAGATTTTTATAAAATAACTGTATTGTCCGTATTCCGGGCCGCAATATCGAGTACGGTATTTCCACGTAGAGATTTTCTGCATTGAGATCGATATACGAAAACCATTCATGTAATATGAAGCATTTCGCAATTTATAAAATATATATATCTGGAATTAGCGTTTATAATACGTAACAAAATGATAGGTCAAATCTTTGAAACAATTATTTTTACGTGAATATTAGTAAATTACTGCTTCGGTGACGTAGTTGTACTAGGGTATGGTTACAAAGCTGAGGTCTCGGGTTCAAATCCCGAGTTGGGCAAAGTGTTATTGGATTTTTCAATTCATTATCAGCCCAGATACGCTCGCCACCTATCACATCATGGGACGAAACTTACAACGCGAAATATAGGCGTCCTGGCATCTCTGCCTGCCCCTTTCCGGGAAAAAGGCGTGAATTTATGTATGTATATTAGTAAATTGATCAAATATTGGATTATCTATATTATAGTCCACATTTTAGTATTGAACACTTTCTAACAAAGCAATAATGATCCAATATCGGCGTGTAAAGCTGATAATGAATACATGACATCGGCGGGCGTGGCGAGGCGATGCGCCAGATCCTTCAGGGGACGTGACGCATGGCCGCGGGACACGCTCACTACAGCTGTTAGAGCTAAGCTATGGCTTTAATTGCCTTGCCTTGTACTGAGAAATTATTTATCGGAATTTTATTTTTTATGGATTGACAAATTCCATTATAAAAGAGAATGTAGTATGCAAACAGATTTTTATTCAACTTATTGTGGATTGGCAAAACTCCATTATAAAGGAGAATTTCGTACCAAAATATATTGTTATATTATTGTTGCAAGTGGTCAAAATTTAACAAATTGGAGGCGTTTAGCAATACCCTAGTGAATAGAAGAATTAATTGGAATTTAAAAAAACTCTTGGAACTGGGTGTCATACAATGCACAGTTTGAAGCGATGATTCACGAAGCATAGCGTTTCTTTAAATTAATAGATCACGAAAATAGGGAATGATTTAATAGAAAATGAAACTTAAAGTTCGATATTTTGAAATTATAAATATGAAAAAAGGCTTTTGAGATGAAGCCAACGGGAACTCCCAAAGTAATAGATACATCAGAAACAGGTCGAAATTTATCACTGTATTTGTAGAAATACATTTTTTAGTACGTTCATATTTGTGGTTAATATTTTATGGGCACAGCAATATCGATCAAAAGTTCCTCATTGGAAAATGGATATCTAAAGATTCGCAGACGTGTAAACAATATAACGGTAATAGAACAAACAATAATTGAAATTGCGTACGTTCATACACGGAAGAAAACAGGAAGATTCTAACCAATAATTAATTCAACAGTATGAGCGATTAGGGATTAATATAATATATCGATGCTTTAAGAGTAAGAAATGTCTCTTAAGGGGCCATCCAAAAATAACATCACACATTAAGGGGGAGGGAGGGGGTCGACGAAGTGTGACATTGTGTGACAACGGGGTGGGAGCGGTTCTAAATTTCGCGACATCACATTTCAAAATCTATTATAATCTAAGTGTTCTTCGAACTTTAAACTATTACTTTACGAAAACCTCAAAAACATATACAATAATATCTTTGTAAATACAAGATACCAATTGTTTTGTCGGTTACTCACTCTACTAGTGTGACGCGCCGACCGCCTAGGCGCCCTTTGATAAATGCCGCCAAACGCATTGCGCCTAGCGATGATTTCATTCAATAATTTCTAATTGTAAATTGATAAAATATGTGACGTCACACTAGGGGGGGGGGGGGGTGAGTCTCCCAAATGTGACCAGCTGTGACAAGGACGGGGGGAGGAGCAAAAAATTATGAAATTCGTGTGACGTAATTTATGGATCCCCTAATCTGTCACGATATCGAGCAATTTTAAATTGATTGACAAAATTTAAGTAAAAGGGGAACCATTACATATTTTTCAGGAAGGATCGTAATCCTTGAAACATCTGTTAGCGATACGTTTTTTTAGGATATTATCTAAATCTTACATGGGAAAATCGAGTAAATATCCTAAATGCACAAAAGTGAGAATAGTTTATGGCTTTCAATATCGAATTTTGGAAACTTGGAAATATCATTTTACTTTTTAATGAAACTACTGGGAAATCTGCGAAATTAGATTAGCCGATTATTTTCTTTATCGATATTCCATATGCACATACAAATATTAAACTCTTCTTTCGTATACATGTTTATCCAAATTGCATATGAACATGATTTAGTTTATTAACTTACGACCGATTACTGTCAACAACACTTTCGGGAATTGACCTAGTCGACCAATTTACTTTATATTTTTTTAATGATATTTTGACTTTTTTTAAATGAAAATCTGACACGGATATGTCCAAATTCAATTGATCGCTGTTCCATGATAAATATGGGATGAGTCATCTATCACACCTTAACTAAATATACCACGGTCGTAAATAGCGGGTTATATTGCCTCGATTTTTTTCCAACATAGAGATGAGCCTACAGGGTGTCCTCGATAAATATTCATTCGAAAGGCTCCTTCTAAATGCCATTTTCATCTTTTACTATTTTGTGTCAACCGTCCTGTATTTAGTGGAAGTTAATATTCCACGGTATACACTGCTTGTCGTATGTGGGGACCTCATGGGGTCATCGGGGTCACCTACACCGATAGTGACTACGCGACCCCGATGTCACCGATAACGATGGGCGACAGAGAGCGTGAACTCGTATTTATAATTTAGTAATAGGGGGTACACTTGCAGCCTCCATACTGAAGGAACCAGTGATCTGTGTAATAGTCCCAGAGATGACGACCAAAACCATGTATCATAGCAATACGGTCGAAACTGTATAAAATCGTTAGATTATGTGATTCTAAACCCGACTAGGTAGGTAGTAACGGTCAAAAGTGTAGCAATTGCATGTCAGGCTATTTCTGCTGTGTCCAAAAAAAAGGCAGTCGGTATCATAGCAATACGTCTGATATTGGAAATGTACATAGATTTTATAATTTTATGACGAATAAGTTGGTTTTCAGACATTTTGCGCGTAGTATATAGCTGAAGCGAATTTTTTAATATGTCAACAAATTTAGCCGACCTGTATCATAGCAATCCGAATGAATTTTTTTTCTACCGTTCGTAAATAAGGCAAGATTGCAAAAAAAATGTTTTCAGACATTTTAGATGTCGCATGTACTCCCAAAAGGGAAAAGAACGTTTTGGAGTCGCTTGGCCGATGCCTGAGCGCTTCTTACGTTTCTGCTGCGGTGGGAATGGTTTTTTGCATATTATACTCCTGCCACTCTCTTATTATACATAGTCACTCACCAGCTGTCCTAACCGTTGAAATAACGCTCACTTAAAGTGACAACAAACTATAAGTAGCTCAGGCGGACGTGGGTGTGTCGCTGGTTGTCCGAGGGCTCGCGGACGTTTTTCTTCTTCTATTCCCAATGATAAGGCATAGTTTGCTCATCTCCCATTGACGAAGTTTTCGGGGATGGAAGAGTAGTATTTTAAGAATTCAAAATTATCAATTATAATAGACGTTTTTATAGCATAGATACGTTGTTCGCGCTCTATTTTGGCAAGACAAAAGCAAGGTGATTGCCCAACTTGCAATCAGTCACGCTTCAATACGGTCGATATCGAAAAGTTGTCTGATAAAGGAGGGGCTACACTGAATTCTTCTGATATATTTTTTTTTTACATCTGGTTAATTCATTTCATCAATTTCAACAATTTTCAGACAGATTGCTATGATACCGATCGGTAAAATTCCTTAACATATTTAGAATGGTCTCAAAATTTGTTGCATCCGAATTTTCTTCTGAAAATATTTTTTTTCGTATTAACTAATCCTAATTTACCCGTAAAGAACATTTTCAGACGGATTGCTATCATCATATTTTTTTGTCCTATTTTTAATTTTTCTAAATTATTTTTTGGGTGCGCGCTACACTATTAACTTCTGAAAAATATGTTTTCGGTATCTTATAGCTATTATATAACTACAGTCAGAAAATCAGACAGATTGCTATGATACAGTCCGGTAAAATTTGTTGACATTTTTGAAAATTCAGTGCGGTCAAACGCTACGCGAAAAATGTCTGAAATTGGTATTTTCGAGTTCGAAATAATCAAATCTATCAATTTGATGCGGTTGTGGCCGTATTGCTATGAGACAAAAATTTTGGTTGTCATCTCTCGTACTATAAGGATATATGTACCCTTTCGTCCTGTTACATTATTTTCGCTCCATATTAAACAAAGCTATTCAGTCGGTAAGCCTGCTAGGTCGTTTTTAAACCACGCAATCCAATGCAAATCAGAATACTTGTCATTAGATAGGCTAGTTTAAGAGGACACCCTGATAAAAGTAAACTATCCTATGTTTAAGTCATGTGACGTGATATTTGCCAACGTGTCGGCACATGATAATGCTACGTGAGTAACAAGCGTTGTATTAAGGCCCCGGTGTAAACAAATATCAGTCGAGATACAATCCGACTCGCTCCTGCCGCGCCATCCCGTCGCCATGGCAACGAGCGCCTAGTGATGCACCTTAAACGTAAATCGACCGATTCCGTACCTACCCGTAATGACTAAATATTTTTTTTAACATTATTTAATTTATTGGTGTTATATTAACTATGCTATTATCGAATAGTTCAACACACATATATACACATATCTATATCACATAGTAAAACTCGAAACTTACAAATAATTTTTAAAAACCTTAAATTAATGACTCAATTTCGACATCACTAACGTGTTTTTTGTTGGCATCGCAACCCTTGTAGCTATCCCGTGTTGGTTCATGTCTGTTCTACGCACGACATTCGTCACTGAAGAAACTCTGTATCTATGAAAATGCTCAGTTTAAAGTCGATATTTTTGACGTTAGTTTGGACATGAAGCTAAATGGAACATGACAATGGGTGTAATATATCTTAGGACATGTCAACCTTCTGGGATGCGGCTGGCCTGTGTATGGAGCGAGTGGAATTGAAACCTCGACATTACCTCAAGCGGTAAAACGTACAACACTACGCTACGATTCGCGATAGAAATAAAATCACAAGTCGCTTCATTCATCCATTCTCTCGATTCATATCGATATTTCCCCATACTATGTCTACTGGCAAACGTCACTTAAATACACAACCGCACACATATTAGCTATCTCTTTCATACACCAGCCGTAAATTACTACTAGATATACACGAGTATGTACACTCGATACAAAGCTTACGAGTGTTTTGTCCCTTTCACTCTTGCCGCATCACTGACAACATGCGTTTCTCTTTGTCGCGTCATACACTTCGCACATGGCGCAGCTGTCTCACTTTCTCTTAGTCACTAGACCAAGTTTATGTCTTAGCAAAGTCGATATATCGTCCTTACGGTCATCTGTTCCTTTCACTCTTATGAATATATCATGTTGAATGAAAGAGAGCCTGCTAATCCCGCTATACGCTGTATTTGTAATCACGCACAACCAACAGTCATGTCATCCTTTTCACTCACACGCAATATGATTTTCTCTCGTCTTTTCTCATCATCTTCCTTTTATATATCGATAACTAATCGACTGAATCAGTGACTCTGTCCCTTTTTTGCATACATGGTGATGTGTGAAAGAGACGAGGCTACCGCACGAATCACATGTAAAATTATTGCCAAACAATCAATAAAATTACAACTACGCTTAACTGCAAACTCTATCTATTCGGTTAACAAATGAATATGAGCCGGCGCTCACGCACAACTTATGACGTATTACACCGTAATTGGCAAGCGTTGTTCCAAGGCACTAGGCTAGCTATCGGTATCGACTAAATCTGTTATAAATACAGGGTCCGGGACATCTGGTGTTCTGTTGAACATGATTGGTGATAGTCGAAAAATATTTCAGTCTTTTTATAGATTGCATTGATTGGCGACGATTGGGTGTGTTTTTATATTCAGTACAATTCAGCGGATAAATCGTAGCCGATGTGTAATCAAAAATGGGGTATTTACACGGTTACAGGAGTATCAAGTCGCACAGTTGCAGTGTGTAGGTGGTCGTGTGTGGTGGTGCGTCATCATCGCTGCGCGTGGTGCGTGTGGTGCGCGTGGTGCGCGTAGTGTCTGCGGCGGCGTGCGCGCGGCGCGGGGGAGGGGGCGCGGCGAGCTCGCCCGCTGCCGGCCCGCGCACGCGCCTTGCCGCCCTCGCCGCCCGCACCCCCCGCGCCGCCCACACCGCCGCCAGCGCCGCCGATCCGCTGGATCACGCCTGCAAACACACAACACTGTTGTAATCACTCAATAATCTCATCAACAGAGATTTCCAGTGAGACTTATATGTCTTAAAATGACTAATATCAGGCTTTGTCACATATTCTTAACTTACTGATTTTAAATTTCACATCCTATTAACCTATAATATAACATAATCCTTACAATAAAAAACAACTGTTTTGCCATTCTAACTTAATATCTATGCAAATTACATAAAAATCATGATACATTTTTATTGAAAATGATATAAAATCATATGAAAGTGATACGTTGACCTTCAACTGTATCTTGTAGGTATAGTTTTAGCGAAATGTGAACAGGTTTTGAACGCACTCCTGCTGACCTACAATTACCACTTCCGTATCGACGCGAATTTCAACACAATTATATTGACTAACTGTTATGAACTATACTCTTTCTTTATCTGTTTCAGCTAGTTTTATTTCCGGATACATACGACGTAGTGACCTTCAAAAAACGAGCGTATTCCCACCTTAAAGGCGGGCAACGCATCTCCATGTCCTATGATGTTGCAGAATGTTCATGGGCGGCGGTGATCACCTACCATTAGGTGAACCGCGTGCTCGTTTGCCCCCTATAACATAAAAAATAATGAAGCAGACACGTACCCGCGGACGGTATGTTATTGAAGTCAGAGTTGCTGGTGATGATGTGGTGTATGATGAGGCTCTGGTGCGCCGACACGCGGCGCGGCGTGGGCGACGAGCACTGCAGCGCAGACAGCGGCGGCGGCGACGTGGGCCGCGCGCCACCACCACCACCACCACCAGCGCCACCAGCGCCGCCGGGCGGGCTGCCGGCCACGCGGGAACCGCTGTCCGACCACTCCTGCACAGACACGCACTACACGTTAGTTACTAGTTTCACTGGTAGGTCTCTCATATGTAAGAGGCCCGGGTAGGTACTATACTGTGTTGCGGATTGAAGGACATTGTAGCCAGAGTAAATAGTGAAAATATGAGACTGCATTGCTTTGTAATTCAAGATGTTGTGTGGTTTTGCTACTGTTTATGAGCGGTCGTCTCGCTTACCATCAGGCGAACGGCATGCTCATCTCATCGACAATGGCGACACCACAATATTATGTTCTGCTATTTTACGATATTGGACCTCGGGTATATAGAAATAGATACGAGACCTATATGATTTAAAATTAGTGCTATCAATGTGAGTTATTGCTTTTACTATTAAATCCAATTGTAGGATGTTTTTTTTTCAATAGAGACATTAGTGACATGCAACAAGATATAACAATGATGAGATATGACAACAGTCACCTGTTCACTATCAGACGGCTCGGGCGAGGGCGACGGACTATCCAAGGCGCGCAACTCCCTCAAATCCCTCAGCTCGCGCAACTCTCTGAGGTCCCTGGGGTGTCGGTGCGGGAAGAAGTACGGCTCGAAGGTATCTCGCACCCAGCGTCGGTACTGCAGCACGTGGTCTGTGACGCGCACCACGCGGCCGAGCAGCGAGTGCGCGTGCGGCTGCAGCAGTGCGCATGCGCAGCCCGCGCCCACCGCCTGCTGCAGGATTATGTAGCCGTAGTCGAACGCCTGCTTCACCTGCAGCGCGCCGTAGCTCGAGCGGCCGATGTCGTTGCCGGGAGTCAACGGGTCCTCGATGCATAGGAGAGATGGACGGTGGCCGTCGTTCATCTCCTGCAATAAACATGTCAAGTTTCAAAATCTACAATGTATAGCATAATCGTTGGGAGGTGGACGTCATGCAGCTGAAGAAGAAGAATGTAAGACATACACACAAAAAAAAACATACTGTACACATACATACAATTAAAAGTAATTAACAAATTACACTTACAAAGTATATTCATAGAGAACCAACGACAGCAAATTGTATTCATAAAAAGCAAATTCAAGCAACACTTACTAGTGGTCATTTTGCTTTATCTAACACACTTATCCCTAGCAAATTATATGTATAACAACAATAACCAACCTTCTGTATCTCATCCTTGGAGACATAAGAGCCTCCGTTCTTGACCCGTATGGCGGTTTTGACGTAGTTGAACTTGCGTCCGTACAGCTCGAAGAATTCGATGAGTAGCACGCCGAGGTTGTGCGGCTGGCGGAGGCGGTCGGGCCGCGGGTGCAGCTGCAGGAAGCTGATGCACATGAGAATCAGCGAGTACGACGAGATGCCGCCCGTGAACACCTCGTTCAGGTCACGCTGCAGCAGGAACTGCTTCAAGACCATCACCAGGCGGGAGAGGACTTGGTATTTTTCCTGCAACACGCATACGATAAATTAACTCATAACTTCCTTCCACGTGCAAGCAAAACATACGGATTTTGGTGATTTAACTCATAACTTGTTGACACCTATAATCAGGCTGTGGAATGAACCTATCGAGGTTATCCTAAAAGATTACAAAATGGGTTTTTTTTTAATTTATTTTTTGTTTTTCATTTAATGGGGAGACGAATATGCCGTTCGCCTAATGGCAGGCGAATGCTCATGAACAGTAGCATAACCAAACAACGCCTTGACAAGGCAATGCTTAGCATTCAACTGACGCAGAAGAACATTAATTTTAAACCGTATAGGTAAAAGCTTGCTATAATAACTTCCATTGAAAACAAATCGAGCTTCTAACCTACATCTCATATTGAAACCACATTATACGGACACGAACGGAAAATGGATCCAACGGAATTAGTATTAATTAGTACGCGGAACGGAACGCCCAAATGTCAAGGACATCACGATATGGATACAATACATATTGATACGAGACATCTTCGGAACATATGTTGCCACAAATAAAACTTTATGTGTACACTTCCCTGTGTGATCAGGTGGGACTGGAGAGCGGTATTCAAATTGAGCAGATATTTTCAAGGTCACATTGGCGTTTGTGCACTTTTGTTACTAAATAATATACTGATTGTGGGTCCTTTGTGTGGAGTCAGGACTACGTATGTGACTGTTGGGTATATTTATATATTAATTATTTATAATTTTCCTAGGTCAAAAAATGACTTAAAAGACTGTCGACCTTCATCATCAGTCCTCAATCCAAATGATAAGCAAAAGCACCCTCTACAGTCGAGAGTGGTATAGGCCGTCTTAAATTTGCTACACATACATGAAGCAACGAAGGAGTATTGTGGAAAATAAGGACGAAAGAAGTAGTAAGAAATTATGAATCTCAAATATTACACTGAATACTGACCTTAAAGTGTTTGATAAGTTCGGCGCTCTTGACGCCGCTGCTCATGTTGAACGATATATCCACCTGTCGACAATACAATACATAACTACAGTCTCTGACATACTAATTAAAAAGAAACACAACCACAATTCTATCTGAGGTAGATGAATAGCTAAACGGATGAGAACTTAAAATTGAGTTAGTAATTATTAAGAAACACGTGTAAACTATACAAATTTTTAACAGCGTTATGAACCTCGCATTGTTCTAGTCATTTCTTAAGTCTTTTCGAAAGTGAATGCACTTAAAAAAAGCATGATTGGCGAAATTGCACAATTTTACCCAAAAAATATTTTAATGCAGCACCAGCTGTGTAATTAAAACATAATTTTGCTACGCTATACATAATATTACTTTTGCGCTGACGCAAACTAAAGCCATTAAAATGATGTACTTATAATAAAATTAACTGCTGCACTGAGTCATTTAATGTTCGTTAAATATTATCTTAGAATAGATTCACGTCTGAAATTACTCAGAAAAATATTTATATATATATAAATATTTTATATATATAAAAGCAATAACACAGTCCGCTTCCAACAGGTCGATCTAGGGAGATCCTTAGGGGAAGCCTATGTTGACGACATCACAAATTTATAAATATACTCGCATACGAGTGCGTGCGTGCGTGCGCGTTTGCGTGCGTACCTTGACGTCGGAGTACTTGTCGGTCATCTTGACGATGGGCACGGTGGCCTTCTCCAGCACCTTGATGCTCTCCTTCTCCGCGATGTCCTGCACCACCAGCTCGCGCTCCAGCGTCCACAGCGGCAGCTTCTCCCATTGACCTGCACATAACATACAAACTCTTGTTATTATACTTCACTAGCAACATTATGACGGAGGGCTGTACTCTATAATCCATCGTATCGACCGGTCGAAGTGAGTTTTTTAAACTTCTTGAAATTAATACTATTTTCTATGTTTCGTATTATTCACTCTGAACATAGTCTTTGTTCTATGGTTAAGAAATACGATCGATCTGAGGATGTTAACATTTTGTGTATTACCTAAGCACATTCGTAGTTTTACGTAAAAATTTCGAACATTCATGTTTCGATTACTTCTGTCTTATTATTCCTACTTGTTGATGTACTGAAAAATATGAGGATACGAATATAAGTATAAAATATTGAATTCTTCATTCTTATAATTCATATTCATAATATATGTGTTACATCAACCGCCCGACTTCAAAACATTCAAGTAAGGCCGTTTCCGTGCATTTTACAGTAAAGCATAAATAATTCAATTACTATACCGAATACAAATCATAGTTAAAAGCAATTCATTAAATCAAAATATAGTAGTATTTGGTTAATAAGTTAATTCTATTTTAATATTTTTATTAATTTTATGATTTTTGCTTTTAATAATTGTATATTATGTTAAAAAAAAACGTTTTTTAAGCAGTATGCTAATTTATTGTAAAGCAGGAAACTACATAATAAGTACCAGAATACTTCATTGAAAAACCTTCGAATAAATATTACCACGAGACGCCATTGTCAATTAAAACTAAACTTTAAACTTCACATAATAGTAGATAGGTAACCGAGAAAAACATTAGCACGCACGAGTCACGACGCACTCGTCACTACGCAGCGTCGAACCCTCGACCTTGTGCGTGTGACAGACGCATGCCTAGTGCGTAGTAGGTGCATTGCAAATCAGTGTAGTACACAGGCGTGTGGCTCGCACATTGTTCCATTACTCAACCGTACAAGCATTCAGTGGACACGTCCCGTTCATGTGTCGTGGGAGAATCGGCACGTCTTCATATCATTTTACACATACTAATCTGCTATACATTACTGGTGGTAGTTCTCCCATATGTGAGAGGCCGATTGATTAGGTACCACCGCAATGTCTATTTCTCCCGCCTAAGAGCAGTGTGAATACACTATTGTGTTTCGGTATGATGGAAACTATAGCCAGAATAACTACTGGACATATTAAGACTTAACATTGTATGTCTCAGGATGGCGAGTGAAGTGCCAAGCAATGCTTTGTAATTCGAGATGGTTTGTGGCGTTGGATTATGTTGGGTTCACCGATAGGCATACCAACCAAAACCCCGCGTTGCCCTCTTCAGCGCAATTGGAACGGCCCGGGGAACTAGAAGCAAGAGTGCTCCAGCTTCTACCGGGACCAGGATACAAATAATATCTTGCCCAGTTAATAAATAAAATAACGTATGAGATTTAAAGGAAATGTTGAAGTAACCTCAGTCTCCAAATGTAATGCGGTGTATAAAGGAATTGTGCTTCATGTATACGAATATTACATCCTCATCAAGCATGTAAAAGTTAGAGATGAATGATGATGCAATGTTGTCTCCACGTGTCATCATATTGTTCTTAGAGTGACAAATTACTTCATCTCGACTTCAGAAATTTGGCGCTGCATACCTATTTGCAAGTTCAAGTTTAATATATTGTACGAGATTTTCTTACAGGTTGCCTTCGTTTAAGGTCCCAAAACACCCATACTCCTATTTATTTATATTTCAGGCCACCTTGCATACTAAACCGAATTTATAAGATTTTTTTTAGTATGTATTCCGCCAACCCGCACTTGACCAGCATGATGGACTATTTAGCCTAAACACTCTCAATTTTGTCATCTAGATTGTAGTGGAGGCCCGAGCTCTACAGTGGGACGTTTATGGGCTAATACAGTAAACATAATAATCTCAATTATCATTGGCGGATTACTAGTTATTTATTAGTCCCCCCAGATTTTTACCCATAAGAACATGTGAGTCTATAAAAAAAATAATTACACACCCACAAAGACTGGAACGCCAGACCCACAAATCGTGGGATATAAGCCAAAGAATAGTACCCAATGAATGGTTATAAAAACTGGGCTATCGCACATCATGTCATTGTATGAATGAGTTGTGACGAACAGCCAGCACCACTTAGTACTCGAATGTAGGTAGCGACAGTAACGCAATATTACGCATAGTGACGCCGCCTATTATCACCTCGCCTATACTGGATGCTGCCAGTCATCACTTACTAATGTACATATCACTTACTAATGTACATACCATGACTTTTAAAAAGCACGCGGAATCGTGAATCGTGATTAATAAATTAACAGCGAATTATGAAATTGTTATTTTACAGCCCAAGTTTTCAGTTGTTTCCAAATGATCAAAATGCATGGTTAAAAAAAGCTGAAAATATATTTTATTTTGGCAAACTGAATTCGCTATATGTAATGGAAAATGCAACGCTGTTTAAACACAGAGTCTATGAATTCTTTTGAATGCTGACATAACCAAGAATAAGAAGATCGGAATTAAATATACTCTGTGTGACCTCAAGGCGCAATACATGCGGCATGTATAACAATCGTGACCATCGTGACCCGGAAATAAAGGAATGCCCTACTTATACCTTATCACTCCCCATACTACTGTACGGTAATAGCCTCTCCAAATAACCTTCATTACTTAGAGAGGCGCTATAAGAAGCTTCAACCAATAATTTACTGCCCTACTGACTTGCTTGTCTAAAACCAGTGTACATATCTAAAGCCAAAACAGCAGCGCAACTACCAAATACACCAATTAAGCAAATCCACGTATTTGAGCGTTATCGCGTGTAAACATTGTTTACAGCGGCGGCGCGGTGGGTGACGCGGGTCCGCGACTCCGCGACTCCGCGTATTTATATCTGTATCCGGGCGTGATACCGCGATGTTATTCAGCTGTTGCTACGTCACCGACACGTCATACATTGCGCTCTGGTGTTGAATAGCCTGCGTATGTCGTTTAGCTACCCACCCACCGCGTGTTTACCTCGTCGATGAGCTAACAGATGAGATTCAAGTATATTTAGCACTGCACGTGATTTGAGAAGTTTTGTTTTCAGTTTGATTTTAATTCTTTCCTATGATACTAGGAAAATGGACATCAAACTTAGATATTAAGAATCCGTACGTAGCCAGAAGTCAACCTTTAGTTATGCCGCACAGTTCATGAAATAAGAATACCTAGGAGATAGATCTAATCAATCAAACTATAAATTACAATTTTCAGAGTTCCTCGTTGAGTCACTTCATGAGTATCCATTGTAATCTCAAATACATATTATCGTGCCATTATCTTATCTACTATCTACGACAAATTATCCGGCAGCAATATTATATCAATTTCTCCTAAGAGGAGCCTTAATTAGAAGCAAAATATATCACATCCACTACCATGCTAACTATACCATGATCTACGATACAAAACGACACTCAGGTAAACGTAGAATAATAGCGAGTACATTGCTTTGTTTACAAGAGACATGCGTGTCTGTGTGCAGGCGGAGGCGGCAGTGCGTGGTGCGACGTCGCCTCGCGTCGCGGAGATCCTCGCGTGAGTCAGGCGGGAACTATGCGCTGGCTGCCGACCACTATTACGCAAGCCTTGTTGGATGGTACAAGTATTTATGTTGTTTTTAAGTGTGTCTCGGCACAATCATTTCAATAATGCTAAGCGCGATGCCGACAAGCATAAACTGCCTCATCAACCGGCACAGTTATGGCCGCTTCTTTAAGTAATCCTTCATAAGGACCCGAAGAGGGGAACTTATGAGTCGGCAAACTGTTTCATAATTTAAAGTTCCTGCATAGTATACATACAATTCAAAAAGTTTATCCTGGGAACAAGCCTAGGTTCATCACTCGACTTTCTGTGCTTCAAATTTACGACATAGTATAGTATAGTGTATTTCAGACATCCCTGTTATGCGTAGCATTACGTAATACCTCTCCCCCTTTTTTGCCCGGGTCTTCCCCTCCCCCCTCCACCGTGGCGGCGACCCATAATGTGTTTGTTTACGTCCGCGTCGCGCCGCTCTCTCAACGAACACATGGGGCGGCAAGGTCGTCTGGTAGACTTGCTGTCCAACCGCGTGTTTCGACGCAAAACCTTCACTCTTGGTGAAAGTATTCGCCAAACGGTCGTAACTGTTCCTAAGATCTTCTGATATCTTTATAAAATTCAATTCGAAGGCGTATTCAACTATTATCGTTGATGTAACAAAAAGGTTTTTAATAACGAGAATTACGAAACGACAGAAACAACACCACACTGCACACAGAACTTGTTAATATTAAGAACTGCATGGCATCGCGCTCCTCTCGTCATCCAGACATGTAGTACGAAGTATCTTTCATCCATCCATCAGCCAAAGGATGTCCACTGCTGAATATAGGCCTCTCCCAATGACCTGTTGGAGACAGCCTGCATTCAGCGACGTCCCGCGACCTTTACAAGGTCGTCTGTCTTGAGTGGACGTCCTACACTGCGCTTCCGCTACGTGGCCACCATTCAAGAACTTTTTGGCCCATCAGTTCTCCACGCTATATGCTCCGCCCATTACCACTTCAACTTGCAAATCCGCTGGGCTATGAAGGATAATTTAGTTCTCCTATGGATCTCCTCATTCCTGATTAGATCTCGTAGAGCAACCCAGAACATAGCCCTTTCTATAGCTTGTATCTTATTTCCCAGTAATCACTGACCACAATTTCCTTGAAACAGAAACGCAACAATCGAGAGATTGATACAATTTAATTAGGAGTAAATTCGATTTAACTTCTTTGATTGCAATAAAACATTGAAGCAATTGGACTCAAAAATTTGGACTGTTTGAGAACACTCGGTCAGCGAAGGTCGAACTAATGAAGCTAATGAAATACTCAATTTGGCCCTTTGAAGTGGCAATGTTTATATATTTCTTACTTGGTTGCAGTGTTAAATAAGTCGCCTCGTTTTATAGTGGCTATCAACTCCACCGTAAAGCGCTCACGATCCTAGGTTCAAATCCTAGGATAGGCAAACAAATTTTATTTCCGTTTGAAAAGTTTTAAATATCCTATTTAGGTGCAGTTGGTAAGACACCAACTGTGAAACGTGAGACAAATATTTGTGTGATCCATAGGTATTTGTTTCGGGTCTCGGTGTTTGCGAGACCAAAAAGTCTCTCAAAGTATTTGATACCCACGACACAAGACTCGATCTTAATGTGAGGTCAGGACTATGTACGTGACTGTTAGGTGTATTCATTTATAATATTACCGGGCAAAAAAAATGTACGCCCAAATCTGCGACATTCTGTCATATTCAGGATAAAGAAAACGACTTCTCATCATTTAAGGCAGTCCCATAGCAGGAGCTGTATGGTCAGATCTTGATATAAAGATGTGCTATTACATATAATTATTTTATTTTATTTTTATTTTACATTTATTTAAAAACCAACAGCTTACATACATCAGAATACAAAATAAAGGTATAAGAAATATATGGCCATTTACAGGTTTTCACGAATATTTGACAGAATAATAGTATGCAGAAGTGTCAGTAAAGTACTGATTATTGTGGACATCACGTGGTGTGTGTGTGTGCATGTGATGGCATCGGGCGCACTGCGTGTCATTGGCATGCCGGCGCTGCGCCGCGGCGAGGTGTTGGCCTGGCGCCACCGACGCACGTCGCACACGCACCTCGACGGTACGTGTCCATATAGCATGGTAGATTCAAACCGATTTACGATTTACGCGGCAGGCCTAGAAGATGGCGGTACGACCTAGAGTCATATCTTCCGAACTGGCGACCATTAGCATCTGACTGCGACAAATGGAGGGAAAGGAAGGAGGCCTTCGCGCAGCAGTGGAAATTAAAAGGCTTATAATAATAACTTTTTTTTTACACGCTTTATATTAGCTTCACTTGTATGTTTGTATGTTGGTATGTTTGTATGTTGGTATGTTTGTATGTTTGTATGTTTGTATGTTTGTATGTTTGTTTGTAACCGACTTCTTTGGGCGCGATTTTGACCCACTTTAAACGGCCAGATTTCGTTCAAATTTTGCACACCTGTCAAAGACCGATGACAATACAATAATTCGATTAAAATATATAATTATCCTGATTAAATTCGCCAGGATTAATCATTCTTATAATTGATGACCATTGCTACTGACCACTAGGTGGCGTGTACACTACTGACTAATAGATGGCGTGATCACGTCAATCAAGAAGCTTATACCCAAATGGAGATTGCATTCCGTATATAAAAGTGAAGCACAAAAATTTGACCTCGAATGACGTTGCGACTGATTGCTATCCTTTTCTTTCGCGTGACAATGAATGAACAAAAAGTCATTTTCATTCATTGTCACTCGAAAGAAAAGGATAGCAATCAGTCGCAACGTCATTCGAGGTCAAATTTTTGTGCTTCACTTTTATATACGGAATGCAATCTCCATTTGGGTATAAGCTTCTTGACGACAATAATGCATGTTTGCACTATTCATCGCTAGATGGCGTTAACATTGTATTCTTCAAGTGTCAAATGTTACTACTGACCAACAGATGGCGTTATTGACTGGAAATACATCCGCAAATGGATGTTTTTAGTCAAAACAATTAAATAATAGTTAAAAAAAACTAAAATACACGCTTTAATAAGATATACAACTAAAAAAGTAAAAATAATTGATACTGAATTTAAGATAAGAAAATGGAGTAAAATACATATATTTTATTGTTACAAAGCGTGGGGTGCAGGAGGATAAGTAATTGTTGTAAACACCCCACGCTTTGTAACAATAAAATATATGTATTTTACTCCATTTTCTTATCTTAAATTCAGTATCAATTATTTTTACTTTTTTAGTTGTATATCTTATTAAAGCGTGTATTTTAGTTTTTTTTAACTATTATTTTATTGCAATGAATGACGAGACGAACGTGCCGATCGCCTGATGGTAAGCAATGCGACCGCTCATGAACAGTAGCAGAACCAAACAACACCTCGAATCACAATACAATGTTTGGCATTCCACTGCGCTCGCCATCCTGAGACATAAGATGTTAAATCTCAATATGTCCAGTAGTTACTCTGGCTACAATGTCCTGCAATCCGAAACACAACAGTGCATTTAAACTGCTGTTTGACGGGAGAAATAGACATTGCGGTGGTACCCACCCAGGCAACCTCTCACATATGAGAGACCTACCACCAGTGAAATTAGGTGGAAAAAGTAACTAGGTGGAAAAATGCGTGGTGGCCTAATGGTAAACGGACAAGAGGCGGCTGCCGATATTTTCAAGAAGGTCGCGGATTCGGGCACACATTTGAATCATATGTGTATTATCAACACGAAATGAAATGGTGAAAGAAAAGATCGTGAGAAAACCTACATGCCATAACGATTTGTAAGAATTTCTATGGCATGTTAAGTCCGACAAATCGCACTAAGCCGGCGTGATGGACCATATGACTTAACCACTCTCAATCGTACTCTCGATTGAACAGGCGACCCATGACCTATAGTAGGACGTATATGGACTGATACAGAACAGTTACTAGGAAAATCAGTGACAGCATATTGGTCCATAGATTTTTACCTATTGCGCTTTACGTAGGAACTAGGAATACCATTTTCCCCCCCAAAGATTTCCGAATTATCGTTAAAGTTAATTTTGTAGAATTGGTCGTTAAAATCGAAACACACACAAACTATCTACTCCTGACGTAATGCTATGTTATTTCAATTAATGTTATCAAGACTGCATCAGTAATACGTAAGCACTAACAAAAATTCCTCCCAAAGGAGGTTAAATGAGGAGTGGAATATGCATAGAATCAACCAATCAATCTTAATTGAAAGTGGGTATGTTACGCTTCCCAAAACGTGGCCATTTGGAAATTACTTTGGGTATCTACAAACTATTGAACGTGGCTGACCAATTCAAGGACAAGTGCATTTCGTTACAGCATGATAAAAGCACACATGCTATAGATATCAAACCAAGTAATAAATAAATACAACCAACAGTCTCATACATAGTCCCGACCCCACATTAAGATCAATTAAGTCCTGTATCTTTTTGAACTTTTTGGTCTCACAGACACCCAGGCCCGAGACAAATACTTGTGGTTTTCACATATCCAACGTTTGTTTAAGTTGGCGCCAAGGGTTGGTGGTCGAGGCCGCTCAACCGATGTGTTAGTCGTCGCAGCGCCGCCAGCCCGCCAGTGCCGGCGTAAAAATAGACACAGTACTGACACACAAACCAATTGCGCTATTCTGGTGCAACAACACATCGCACGACACACAACAGAATCACTAGTTGGCATAACACTGCGTTCCATCAGCGTGCATCACGTCGAAAACTCAAACAGAGAATATTTGGTAGTTTTACCAGATTCCTTAATCATACGCTTATTTTAGGTATCTTATCCATGAGTGTATTCAGGTGATTTAAAATGCAACACAGGCGTAATACTGGTAACTTCACATTCTTTAAAAGTCTTGGAACTACACAATGTGCTCCTCACAAAGTTTTTCTTCGCCTTTTATCAAGAAAAATTAAACTACGAACACTTGTCCCTCCCAGCACACAGCAGTTTGAACTGCTCTTAATTAAACTCCAGTAGAAAATAACTTCCGGAACAGATATTTTCAATTATAAAAAGAAAAACAAGTTTATGTTTACACTACATTAGAAACAGATTGAACCAAAGATAATTCAATGTCATGTCCTACTCAAACACTATTGCACAATCAAGCAGTGTTCGTAATACAATTATGTCGGATGTAATTATAATTAACAATACACTCGCCGTCACTTGTCATTCACAACGACACGCATATTGTTCTCTCAAATAGTGTATATCATGTCACCTTTATTATAATTAGGTTCTATTGACAACTGTTTACATAAGAAGCAAAAGCATATAAATAATAATTAATTGAGATTTCTGGAGGCCCAATACCCTCTTCTCTTCCTTTTTCCTTCCCCCTCTCCTCCTGATTTTATGGGCAACCCATATAAGATCCAAGCGTTGTGGATGTTTTCTGCGCGGCAGTGTTCACTTACCATCAGCTTACCTGTATGCTCGTTTAAAGGACCTATTCAATAAAAAAAATAAGTCAAAATATGTATAAAACCCGATTCCTGACCATTGTGTACGTGAAGCGAAAATATTTTTATTTAGATCATACTTTGTTAAGCGATTCATTTCCAGCCATTTGAATGACTTTTGTATTCAGTTTGATTGAAGAAGACAAAACATTCGATAACTACTAGGAATCAAATTACCTTACCAGTTATTAAGGTTTGTAAACAGTATCTTATATTTCACTTTAATGTCATCAACATTATTACAAACTTATGTTAAAAAATATAGTAAAAGCTTTACAATTGGCAAATGTAAATATACATGCGAATACTTAAGCTAATCAGGGAAAATTCCGCAGTAGATTAATTAGGAAATAATTGAAAACCTCGCATCAAAGATCTATAAATCAAGATACAAGGTAGAACATTCCTTTGCAATATATTCTGCAGTGTTGACTGCAAAGATTATTTCTTAGAGAACAAAAAGTAACACTTATTTATTGATTTAATGAATTGTTGCACGTGTATGATTGTATTTATAACATATTCATTCACAAATCTTTTGCATGCACGTGACGCAACGCGTATTATTAACTCACGTTTATCATGACCTATTCGTTTTTATAACTTATCTACATTAATGGAACGGCTAAAGGCCAAATATTTCCTCTCTATCATATGGATTTTTTACTGCCATGAATGGCGAGACGAGCATGCCGTTCGCCTGATGGTAAGCGATACGAGCGCTCATGAACAGTAACAAAACCGATAAACACCTTGAATTACTAAGCAATGCTTGGCATTCTTCTGGGCTCGCCATCCTGAGACATATACAAGGTGTCATACACAATGCGTGTGTAGTGTGTACGACGCATCTATTTGCGTACGAAACCGCAAGTTCTTGCGTTACTGCTACTAGCTAGTAACTAGTAGCTAGTAGCTACTCGCTTGTCATCGGTCGCTACCGGCATGTCAATAGCCCCGCGCCGACACAGTAGTCTAGTGGCTGTGCAATTTAACACATTCCGACAATAGAGCTTAATGACTGCAAAAATTGTAAACACAAATCTTAAATTTCAATGACTATTTTGTAGTCAATGTTGATATAAATATTTAAACTAAGGATTACCTACTATTCTTCTCAAATAAATAAGCCTACATACAGACAAATAAAAATATTTACCGTATGGGTTTATTAGTATTTTCTCACTCTATGGCATAATCAAAATCGTCGCTTTTTTAATAGACATTTTTAGTTGCATTCTGGCTTCGTTTTCGTCAGCAATCTTGATATACCGTGTAGTTGTGTGGAGGAGTGTAGTCTGTAGAGTGTACTCACCAATAACGACCAGGTCGATGTCGCTGGTGGGCAGGTAGAGGCCGGTGCGGAAGGAGCCGAACACCTCGACGCGCGCCTGCGGCCACAACGTGAGGATGGCGCCGCGGATGCGCGTCACCACGGTGGTGCGCACCATGTGCTCCGTCTCCGTCGGCGACATGTACATGTAGAAGTGCTCGATCTCCTCGTGCAACCTGACAAACACACACGTGTACTCAGTAAGTATGTACTGAATATTTGATGGTGATAGATCTCTCATAGATTAGAATTATATACAGAGATAGATGCGCAACTATACTTTTTTTTTATTTTCAGACCCGATTTCGCCATCAGAGGACGCGCTAGACAAACGCGCGAAATTTCATATTTGTTATTCCAATATTTCAAAATGTGTAACTTTCGTACCTTTTGTAATTTTAACCAATATCAAGTTGAACAAGAAAGTTCATAATATCAACATACAAAACATATTTCTTGGTTGAGTGAGCGCCAGAGCGTGGCGCTACAATCGAAATTATTGTTTTCAATATTTTTCATGTACGAAGTCGCACCCCTATGAGGCCGCCTGGGTAAAAACGACCAAGGAACAATTATTATTATTGCAATTTAAAAAATATACATCCTGAAAGGAATTGAATGAAAATTAAATGTGTGTTGATCTGATACCTACATCAATGATAGGTATTTTCAAATTTTGCTCTGGTGTCATCTGCTTAAACAAGTAGACCTAAAAACAAGGGATGAAAATGTGGTATTCTCACAAGAATATCAGTATTAATTATTTAAGAAAAGAAACGCGACTGACATAAAAAAAATATTATAAAACTGACATACATGTCATTCATACATTGCACGAATATTTGTAGACCATGCAGACAAATAGTTAAAGCGATCCCAATAAGTAGACCAGACGGGTTTAGTTTTTGACCAGCAAGAGAACATTATCTCTGGTGGATACACTATTTGGATTCTTAATTGTACGGCACTTAAAACCTAGTATATTCGAGGCACTTTGTCAGGCAATCAAATAAATTCAGGAAGAGTATTAAAAATAACATAGTGTTGATCTAATCTGAAAGTTCTACCGACTGGTCCAAACGTTGCCAAATTCTGTTTCACCAAGAGTATCGAATTTACAGTCATGGAAAGTTTCTTAAATTCCAATATATTTTAAGCTTACATCTAAAATAATCACTTAGTCGGAATAGCACGTCATGAAATTCTCACAACTCGTGACGTGCGTATACGTCACAAAGAAAGTATGTGTACGGTGCATCGCTACGTATTGGTGACGTATCGTTGATAATAGCATGTGATTACGTCACGAGCGTATGTGTGCAATTGATCCGGCAGCTGTTCGCGCCATTTCCTGTTTGTTACGTCCACGCCGTACACCACGTGGTTATCTTCAAACATACTGCATTACTAGACATAAACATCAATGCGGGTGTTAGCACTACTGGCGCCCTTAGATAGATTGCTGGTACGCCCTTACAGGCGTTCTCTATAATCCATCTATTAAGAGATTTCATTACATATTTCGATGCAATTAACAAAAACATACAATTAAAAAACTAAAATAGAGGTATAGATATGGTGTATAGATAGCTAGATTAGATAAATATCTGTCTTTTTCTGTTTAATGAATCATAGAATTGTACCGACTTACAGCCGCTGCCAATAAACAAACCCAATCCAAAATTTGCCGTTTTAGATTGACAGCTCAATCGTTTTTCTGATACTATATTGCCAATAATCAAACTCAGTAGTGAATAAACTATGGCAACATGACAGGAGACCAATCGAAAAGTAGAAAACAATTGACAACAAAACAGATTGACTTCAATCTAATTTTTTCGATTGATTATTGGCATCGGCCAATAGTCATTATGGCAATTTTAATCCCTTGTTAAAGACAGATAGGATATTGAGAACGGTCGTTAATCTACCACCTAAACTTATGCAAAAATAACCTGTGCAGTCACCTTACCGCGTGATAGTCTCTAGCTGCTATTGTATTTAAAATCATATCTATAACATGAAGGCATTAATGAGGACACGATTCAGATTACGATGACACCAAAATATAATGTTTCTGAAATTGAATGTTTACAAAATTAGAAAAGAATTTGGATTATAGGTAAGACAGCATTCTAGAAAGCTTTGGGCATTTGGCGATATTGATATTAAAGGCTCATGAGGCATGACGAAATATTTCAAAGGTCCTAAAAGATCATCCACAAGTTTTACCATGATAATGTGTATTAGTTGATCCTTTATGCAGTACCGTTTTTCATATAATAGTATTAGCTAGGATTAGCCGGTAAGGTTGTATGAATTATATGCGGCTGGGCGAGTGCATTAGAATCTCTGTACGCAGCGGCAGTCACTAAACTAATTAACTGCGCTACCTGCGCTTTACATCTCGATCAGATATTGAGATACGATTTGTGGTTAATCTACGTAGTTTGTATCGGTAGTTCAATAGTAATCATATTTTCTTGGGTTGTCAATCTATAGAAAAAAATAACTTTTATCAACACATATTATTGAAAATGAAGGGGAAAAATAAAGAGAAGAAATCATGAAAGTTTTAGATTATGAAGGGTTTTTTACTGATTATTAGATTTCAAAATACATTTTGCACATTTTGCGTCTCATTGCCGAAGTGCTAGTGCAAAATAAATCAAGATCTAAATGGCATGACACCTCATGAATTCTGTCATGTATGGCTAATAGCGTATGAGTAGTGAGTTACGCCGCCTGGCGATGAGCGGAGGGCGGCGCGCACGCAACTTATTACTATGATTACAGGTGCAAGACATTATGTAAGCAGTAAGACGGAACATGTGGCAGCAAACATGTGCTCGAGCACACGAGTTTACGATGTTATATTTGAGGTGTTCATAGAGGGCCCAAAAGGTTTGTGGATTTATCAATTTTTTACTAATCTTGATTGAACTGCATATTATTAAATAAAAAACAGCATCCCATTTATGATGATAACAATTACCTAATTAGAGATCAACATGATTTTTTTCTAAAACTCACCTAGACCGAAAGCTTTCCCGCCCTCACACCCACCACTACAAATCCTGTCAGCCAGGATCAACAGTGGCACGCAAAGAATTGACACCGAGCTCCGGAGCTTGGCGAGTCTCCCAGGGACACGAGTTTGTCTTTAACCCACATCGAAATTTATCAGAAAGAAAAACAAATAGAAGGAGTTGGAAACAAATAATTGTCTTCTTCCGTCCGCAGCAAAGCGCGTGAAAAAAATATTGAGTTTATTATCCTCCTATAATATAAAGATATACAAATGGAGAAGCCAGATGTTTTAAGCACCACGAGATAAACAATTACATGGCACCTATAGTGTGAGCTGCTAAATTTGGTCCCAATAATAGGTATGGCAAAAGCGCCGGAAAGAAAGGAAATTCTTCCTAGATTCCACTATGCAACACCAGATGTTATTTGCATATTGTGCAAGATTATTCCGCGTTCATAATACATAAAAGACTAAGGGGAGCTATACAGCTTTTCCTCTTGACACAAAAGACAACACAATCATTATTTATAATTAAATCTAGATACGGACCGTTTCTTATATTCCCAAGTGTTCAACTGACTCAATTGTGCAATCAAAAAACCAAACCAGTTTCAGTCCAAAGTTATCTTGCATCGATTGTGTAACAAAGGATACGTTTTTGAAGCTGTCGGTTATCGCGCTTCGCGGAGCACCTTTAGGACTTTAATTCGACACTTCCGTTACACCGGAAGAGTGAATAAAGGTTTATTCATGCCGATTGTACAGTAGCGTGTTCACAAAGCGCACCTGGTCATTTAGTAATATATTATTGCGAGATGAAATGTGCTGTCTACTGGTTCAAAGTATTCCACGTCTTTAGGCATATTATTTTCATTGATTATTCTAATTCAACTACATTTTTCCGCGAATATTGCATAGCTAAGATCACGAAAGCCGAAGAGAGTACAAAACACAAATCCTACAGTTATTTACCAAAACTACCCAATCAGGAATTTGTGCCCGATATGGCGATATTCTCGCCACCTATCACATCGTGGGATGGAACATACAAGGCGTCCTGGCACCTCTACCTACCCCTTCTGGGAAAAAGGCGTGAGTTTACGTATACAAAGTGATATTGAGATATGGTATTTCATTTAAAACACATGTTCCTTCATCCCCCTTGGTACCATTGTGCCAAATTTGAATAAAAACTGCCTTATATGTTCCCAGTCAAAAATCCATAAAATCCACATAATATTTCATAGGCAACAGAGCAAAATGCTTGTACAATAATAAGCTGCGTAATAACAGGTGCGACACGAGTCGTCGCCTTCACGCTGCGTGAGTGAGTGCGCAGCCTTCAGCGGCCTCCGCGCCACGTGTCTCTCACGTGCACCCATCGAGTTCCAGACACACATTGTCTAATGGGCATAAAACTAGAGAATCTCGAGCAAAATGTATCAATATGTACTCTGCAGATCACTTCCAAAAGTAGCTATAGAAATACCTGGTGGTTGCTTGTTCCGTGCGATGCAATGCCTAGCGGATTACTAAGTAAATAATATAAAGCGTGTAAAAACGATACGAAACTTGGAATGTTCGGACGCCGTACTTAACCCTTAAACACGCGTTGTTGCATATCTGCAACATATCGAATATTCAAAAGATTTGATAGATTTCGTTTCGTGTATCCGAATGTAAACTACCATAGATTATAGATGACAATTATATTTATTTTGACAGTTCGATTGGCGGGTCGATTGCAAATTTCTAAACTTCATAATCACAATTTATAATATCGCGGGCGCGGGTAAACGTAAAAAGCAATTAGTGTAAAATTGTTATTCAGTTGTTTTATAATTCTATAAGGTAAGTGTTGTTTGTTTTTTTATTTTTATATTACTTATAATATCAAAAGAAAAATAAATAAATAATTTTATGGAAATTCCATTGTTTGATATACTTTTTTCTTCAAAATCCGTTTGTTGCATAAGTGCAACATTGCGAATTTACTTTCATAGAAATTTCATTTTTGAGTGATATATTTACCGTATTTTATCTAAAGTCTAATTGTATTTTTTTCTAGAATGGCGAGAAGGCTGAATGATCAAGTTATTGAGGACTACCTCCAGAACCTGGACCAGTCTGAGGATGATATGGAATCCTCTGCAGGAGAAGAGGATGATGAAGAAGTTTACTTCGAGAATAATAGGCAGTTATTAGCGGATTTAGAAGATGAAGAATTTGTTGAAGATATGGATATACCTATGGAAAGTAGTACTGTTGATCCACCTCTTATTTTTGATAATCATAATGACCCAATTTTAGAAAATTTGAGTGAAACGCCACAGCCTTCTGGTCAACGGAATGGGACAGCTCGTCCACGACAAAGCCGTGTAACGTGGAGACGCACAAACCTCACCACCATTGATGATATTCAAAATTTTTATCAAATGCAATATCCTGACAGCATGTTAGAATTAGAGACGCCGTACAATTTTTTTTCTTTCTTTTTCTCTCAAGAACTGAGGGATAAGATCAAGGCAGAGAGTAATTTGTATTCTACCCAGAAAAATCTTTCCAATCCATTTGTTATCACTAGCAATGATCTCAATAAGTTCCTTGGGATTCTAATTTATTCTTCTATTGCAAAGTTTCCAAACTTCCGGTTATACTGGTCAGCTCAATATGGCTATGAACCTATAAAGTCAACCATGACACAGAAGAATTTTGAAAAAAATTGTTCGATTTTACATTTCAATGATAATACCACTCACTTACCCCAGGACCATCCTAATCACGACAAATTACACAAAATTAGACCAATAATTGACGATCTAAATAGTAACTATGCTGCTATTCCTTTAGAACAACGCTTATCTTTGGATGAACAAATGTGTGCTACTAAAATAGGTCACTACATGAAACAATACCTCCCCAATAAACCACATAAATGGGGATTCAAGCTTTTCTTGGTATGTAGTGTCTATGGATTTGCACACAAGTTTGAGGTCTATACTGGCAGTGATAAGAATCCTCTCGGAAATGGCGAACCAGATTTAGGACCAACTGGTAACACAGTTGTGCGGCTAATGCGTATTGTTCCAAGACGTGCAAACCACATAATTTACTTCGATAATTACTACACATCTGTGCCCTTGGTCACTTATCTTGCAAAAGAAGGAATATATTCCTTGGGAACTGTCCAGTCTAATCGTATCCCAAATAATAAACTGCCAGATAAGAAGACGCTGATGAAAAGAACAGTACCAAGGGGACACCATGAGGAACAGGTTGCCAATGTCGATGGTATCGACATCAGTGCAATAGTATGGAAAGATAATAAACCAGTTACTTTGCTGTCAACCTATACCGGAGCCTTTCCTGTGACTACTATTTCGAGGTATGATAAAGCAACGAAACAGCGGGTACAAATAAATTGTCCTAACGTAATAAAAGACTATAATACCCATATGGGAGGAGTCGATCTGCTTGACAGTTTCATTGGAAGGTACCACATTACGCGTAAAAGCAGAAAGTGGACAAACCGCTTGTTTTTCCACCTTTTAGACGTGACCATTGTAAATTCCTGGCTTATGTACAAAAAAACTCTAAAACAGACCAGACCCAATACTACACTTATGAATCTATGTAAATTTAGACTAGAGCTGGCCAATGCATTATGTAATCTTGGCCTTCACAGCAATGGTACAAAAAGGGGCCGCCCAAGCTCTTCATCTTTAGAAGCTGAATTGCAGTTGAAAAAGAAGCGTGGACCAGCACAAACTGTACCTCCTAAAGATGTCCGCCAAGATAAAATCGACCACTGGCAAAAATGGGGGGATCGAGCCCGGTGTAAATACCCGAATTGTAAGGGCTACACGTTTACATACTGCGAGAAATGCAGAGTGAGCTTGTGCTACAATAGAGACAATAATTGTTTCTATAAATTTCATCAGGAATAAATAACTTTATGTATTTATTTTGAGTTTTTAATTTTCACCTAATTTACCATACATGGTATTGTCGTATAAGTACGCACTGTTGCAGATATGCAACATACGGTTTTTTAAAATTTTCATTGGGTGTAAGTCGATATAATTTTTTTAACTATTTTTTCGGTACATCTTAAAACCTAATATAATTAAAAAATAATATTTTAAATGAATAACAAAATTCGCGCATTTAAGGGTTAAAACCTCACTAATGTGCCTAGACACTCCACAAAATTTTGGATTACTCTATCGTACGTCGTAACCATAGACTGAAAATGATAAGTATAATAGAGAATAGTATTAATTTTAAGTCCGGAGTAAGATATAAGATATATCTTACTACTTAACATCCGAACATTTGAAGTTCGTCTCGTTTTTATAACCCCCTGTGTGGGATTGCAAGACCATACGAGACAGATATCCATGATACTAGATTTGGTGTTACAGAGTAGGGTCAGGAAGACGTGTGACTATTGGTTTTATTTTTACTTTAAATCACGAGATATAACCGAGAGTTTCGTGGAGAGAGCAAAGGGCATTAATTTCGTTCTATTGCAAGTTTATACTTTACGGACACTATACCATTGAGTTATATTCGATCTGACACCTCGAATTTGTGACCAAACGTTTGTGACCAAAATAGTTATCTGCAGGCCACTTCCGTGTCGCTGCAATAATCAACATTTTATCTTTCACCACAGGCAGTGCAGTGTTGAACGTAGAACTTCTTCAAAAATACCCACTTACGTCGATTGAACATTATACTGTTATCATATATTTTCAGCACGCAAATATTTTATTAAGATACAGGTTATTAACTGATTTATGGATTTTCGAACCTCGGTTGAAGTATAAATTGTATAATAAATTAATAAGTAACTTTAATTTTTTTAATATTTTACACTTATACATTGGCACGAATCTTATGTTTTATTAATTGGTAGTACCATGAACGCACAGCAATGTTGAATACATATATCTTTTCAATCTTA
The DNA here is from genome assembly GCA_023078785.2 of Hyles euphorbiae. Classification (NCBI taxonomy): domain Eukaryota; kingdom Metazoa; phylum Arthropoda; class Insecta; order Lepidoptera; family Sphingidae; genus Hyles; species Hyles euphorbiae. The sequence goes on from CM041048.1 coordinate 12,613,559, forward strand.
TCAGACAATTAGATTTTTAGAATGCTAAAAATATAAGATACATTTTATTATATCCCTTTAAAATAAATAAGGTCATATCACAAAATATGTTCGGAAACCCTAGACTCGCAAAACATTAGATAAAACTGTCCACGCTATGTCTAGACGTAAACGAAGCATTTCTAAATCGCCAGAGCAGACATAAACAGACGGAAACCAACTTAGTCAGCTGTCGCCCGACTTGGCAAAGCAATTTGCATCCTTCCAAAGACGGAAAAACCTATTTAACCGCTCGAATGTTTGGAAATCAAACATTCCTAGTATTTAGATTTAATTGGAATGCAGAGGCGGTTGTAAACAAGGCGGAGTCATCTCGTGTTTGTTCTCTTACTCTAAAACGTCGTGTTAGACAGAGAGGGCGCATCAAGATAGGCCGGTTTCATGCGCCGCTGCTCGCGAGCTCAGCGCTCTGTGGAGACACAGTGCAAGAGACAGTAGACCAACACAATTAGGTTTGAAGAATACGCAGACATCATGCATATTTATGTACATCTATCAAGTAACAAGAGTTAAATAAAATGAAGGATAATATGTACTTCTGAAATATAGATCGGAAGCAACAGCGTGTAAATATGTCGATATTGAATATTCAGCACTGATAAAGGTAACACTAAATACAATCAATTTAAAAACTCGATCTTAAAGTGTAAACAGGCTGTCCAAAATACCACGATTGCTACACAAAGATTGTAGAACAAACCATTTCCATTGTTTCCTAGCAACCCACTCCGCCTTCGCTCGCGCGAATCCCCATTATATTTAGTTGTTAGGCAATAACGAAACGACCATTCAACGTCTCCTAATGACACTTTTATGTACCGTGAGACGTTTCACTGCGCCATTCACATTCCTGTGTAGATGGCTCTCAGCCTTCAGTTAATGAATACCGGCTTATTCAAAACACAAATATTGGGAAATGTGAAAACATTATTCAGATATACATCGAGATTACAAAGGAATAAGAAGAATATTAAAAATATTGCGACGACCCCCTGATATGATAAGCTTTAAGGTCAAAAAAACTATTTGTATCGATATTCATACATTGTGGAAAGCCAATCACAAAACATCTGTCTGGGAAAAGCTCGATGTCGAGTGTATAACATGGTATATCAAATATAGGGTATTTGTACACACTTAGTACATTTCATAAATATCGCTAAGCTGCGAGGTGCCGACTAAGCGACAATCGTTGTCAAGGAAGGTTTATCTCGTATCGAGCACATCGCACTAGGTAATCTCAGGGCCTAGTCCAGCATCGAATAAAAACTTGAAGAAAAACGTAATAACAATATTTTTATAACCCGTATAAATCAGGGTCGTTGGGATATAAAAACGACATTTTCAATGTATATCCCGGGATCACGGGAGTCACAGTGTAAATTTTTTAATACAAAATATAACTACCCGACAACATTACGTAATATTTGAGTTTGGAGTAATAAAAATCAGAACAATTTCTATGGAATTACAGGTAAAAGCTAAGCAAGAATGCAGCGATCTTAAACGGTCCACAATATAATTATACGATATTGATTCACAAAGGAATACGTGTCATAATCTGTGGAAACTGTTTTGGATTATGTTATTTTTTTAATTGTATCTGTCGTTTTCTGTTTGCGAAATAAGTAAAATAAAATAAAAATAAACCAAACAATATGTAATATGTTTGTCTTACTTTCCACCATTTTCTTTGTAATAAGAACATGTTATTTCTAGCATAGAAATTTTAGGATCAATGCCCCTTGGTTTGAAAATAAACACCGCACGTCATTTCCAAAACATAAACACAGTTGCGCTACCACTCCGTCTCAACTGTGTCCGAAGTCTAGACTAGACAGCCGCGGTCAGACGTCCTCGATAACCACGAACCGCGAGTGGCGGGATGTTCAGCTTTCTTCCGCGGGCTTAAGGGTGATATTTCCTCGGCAACGGCGCGTAACTCGCCCAACGGTACTACTTTTACCGGCGAAACATTCGGCCAGCGAGGGTTTTTATCGCGGCTTGTTATATCGGCGACTTTTTACTGTTTTTTAGTGTTCAATTATAATAAAGTTTGCATGCTTGTATCTCGGAGGCTGAGAGAGATTTTGAAAGCAAAACTGTACCGGTAAATAGAATGCTGGACACTGAACGAATTGTAGAGCAATCACGCAGGCTTGTGTTACTGGTTATCAGTAATAAGTTATGTATTTACCTGCGAAAGCAGAGCAATAAGCAAATGAAATGCCATAATTACACTTATCCTCATAAGTTACATTACAAGAACCCCAACATAATTATTATGATCTCTCAAGAAGACATAATATGATCAACGACAGTTATTCACATTTAAATGGCTTAGTGCAATTCCAGATAATGAAGTCTACTTTCTACTTGAATGTTTGCACCCATGATTGTATATTTCTCCATTTATCTGTGAATTAGACAATTTGCGCCAGTCAAGTTCAGCGAGCACATTATGCACGTTTAAGCTTGCGAAACACAGAAACCCACCAAGATATTCCTTTAAGCATCACACGAAGATATTTTTTGTCTAGCAACAGATACTCGTAAAACACCCAGCTGAGATCGCCCAGCACGAACAATACACTCTAGTTCCAAAACGTCGCAAGCCAACAAAATGTATGCGCAAACACCAAAAATGTACCCTCGGATCAACATGCGAGTGCACTCCTCCTACACTGGTATTTTTACCTCGCACACGTGATGTAACTCTGTTATGGCATACATTTACACCAATACAAGAACCCTACCCTCTTCCACTTAGCATACTTCTTAAAGATCAACTTATACTGGTTATGTATGGTCTCTGGGTAATATGACCCAGCGTAGAGTTCGCAGCTCAAGCAACAGTGGCCATTGTTTTCACAGAGGGCACTGACTGCCATTGACGAGGTCGTATCAGCTCTCACATTTTTAATTTTACCTCGTGTCACCGCGGCCTCCGTTCACACCGGAATGTAACAAACCCATGGACATAAAACCGGACTATAAATTAATTTTAATATGAGTGAATGTTATCGACAAGGCCGCTGGACACTTTCACGTGTATATTTATTTCACCTTGAAATACTTGAGTATGTCGAGCGCGCCACGCTGACAAACCGTTGCACTCCGAAGTTCGGAAACTCGTCTAGATCTATGTTATCCTGGTACAATTTCTGTTTTTAGACATATCTTTACATTTGATTATTTTTTCTGTCTTATTTTCCTTATGTGTCAATAAATCCAAAATATTAATATTTATGTACAATTTGGTGAACGTTCGCTCGGACTCAAAATAATAATTATTTTAATAATGACAATTATTGTAAGTACCACAATTCATAACATACACAGTTAATTTGTGTCAAGGCCGGGTCCACACCTGTCCAATAAAATCAAACACATAAATTGAGGATTACAGTTTATTTTATCAGGTCGTAAAAAGATGAATTGCCCAGTACTGGAATATGTCCAACATAACAATTTGACCCATGCCTATCAAACCTTGGAAGATAAAAAAAGATGTGAACTGTGGTTGGTAACGGTACCTATCCTTATGTATTTAGGCATACAAGCGAAGATAGGTATGTTCCTTGAGGAGCATATTATAGTGAATTACGCGTCGGTGTGAGACGGGCGACAGACGGAGGTGGCGTGCGAATGTACGGAGCGTTGACTCATCACACCTCCGCAGCCCACGCCGCCACACCAAAACACCACCTTACTGGGTCACTGGGCTTCCACGCATATTTATTCATACAAGTATACACCACACAATCGCATAGTTCTGACTCTCACAGGTATCAGAAACTAGGAGATACTTTTCAGTCTCATAGACACCCAGACTCAAAAAAACTTTGAACAAACTTTTGCCTCGATGCGGGAATCAAATCTGCGATCTGCACCTAGAAGGGCGACTATAATTGTTTCAAGATAACAGTCCTAGCTAATGATAATTTCAACCGGATTTTCCTCATATTGGAAAGCTAATAATTCACACTGTTTTAGAAAGAACAAATGAAGTCATAAAAAGTTCCTTCTCTTATGACAAGCGACCGTAGATTGATTTAGTCCACAAGTTTGGTTTTACGATACCAAAAGACAACAGACGTAAGAATTTTTGATACAAAGCAACGTGATATATTCACACGTTCTTCAGAAAGCAACGAAGTGATCACTTAAGCTACTCGTTTTTCCTTTAGTGATACGGAAGACCAAAAAAGATATAAACGATTCCACTGTTCTGCGCTGGTATTTATAGATAAGAAAATGAAAAAATGCCTCATGATTTGATATCAAACATAGGAAGCAGGACTCTGCCTAGCGAATATTTTACATGCACGCCTGCTTCGGTGGCGTAGTTGTTCTACGGTACGATTACAAAGGGTTCGAATCCTAGGTCAGGCAAAGTGACATTGGATTTTTCTATTCATTATCAGTCCGGAGTCGGGAATGTGGGCCTAAAGAGGATAACCTCGCTCCTATCACATCTTGGGACTGATGGAGGGACTTAGGTTTCATGATAGCACCTCCGTCTACCCCTTTTGTGGATAAGGCGTGAGTTTATGTATGTATTTATCTATATTACTATTAATTAACATATAATGACATCCTAAGATTATTAGAGAAATTGCTCTTTAGTAAAATTATCTTTGTAGACGATATGGGGAATACCCTTTTCTCTGTCTATGAATAATTTGATCAGTAAATCACTGTATTTTAATGGACTTTCATAAACCGCTATCGGAAGCTTCATTATATCCATGCCACATACTTTAGTAACTTTTTAATTTACAGTTCCTTCGCCATCTTAAAAATAAACATCGGTGTTGAGCACAGCATTGGAAAGACCGTGTCACTCTACAAGAGCCGAGATCTTTCTGTCGCGTATATTTATAGTGGCCCGTTTTAGTCCTTTTCACGTTACGTTTAAGTATAGGCGAATTCTTATTCTGCCTATGAATAAGCTTCCGTATGTGCCCTGACACGTTAGGAAGAACTGCTATTAGTGAGATTCGAAGATGCCGAACTGATTTTTATACCAACAGCTGATAATCGGCGAGATCTTCGCTACGGCGGACACAACATGCAGTCTCAGGAAAAAAAATACAATCGTAATACTTAACATGTAATGCCTAATCTGGAAATCGAACCTAAGAGTTCAAGACGTGGGTCTTGACACGCTGACACTAGACTAAGACGAAGAAATTATATTAAACATTCTTAAAATACCACAGACGCAAAAATGTAAGTATTAGGTGAACATATAAAAATGCGACAGGCGGCGGGGTCAACGTCCGTTTTCCCTCTTGGTAGACAACAGCTGAATGACAATTAGGAAGCGTACTGCGGGTTACAGCTCCATCGATCCAACACTACGCCTTCATCACCACGCACTTACATAACATGTACACATCAAAGCATTTGTAAAAATACATATTTATTTATTATTTATATATATTATGTATATGAACACTGACTGCAGCGTCAAATCGAGCAACTCAGCAGTGTGGCTCAGGTGTGTTATGTACGGAAACATCACTCAACTGTCCGATATCAGCGTAGACATAGCACAGTTAACGCCCTAATGCAATTGTCATGTTAATGAGGTAAGAACAATATGGCTGGATCCAGGATCCATCAATAACAAATGCAAAATTAAGTAACAACTTCGCAGTCGGTTTTCATTCAGTTAGTGGAACAATTGACCTCTAGCTTATCTAAATTTGAAACATTTTCTTCCACAAATAAACACTTCAAAAACCATCCCAAAATGTTCCTATATCCGGTATCAAAAAGTCATTTCTACCTGTCGCATACTTTTCTCAATATGATTAGATCCTACGACCTATCTAAAATTTCCACTCCCCCTTTCAAACACGGTGATTCCTCAGGCAGCATGGCCACACGTCATACCCTCTGATAATGAACATTTGTACAGCACATTGGCGATAGAGCCACCGTTATCACTGCGGCAAATAATTTCCACTTACTCGTGTGATTATAATGCTATCATTATAATCACACGAATGGATCCTCACGGTAAACCTACAATGCGGACGGATGACTTGCTAAATATCATAAGTTGATGTAGGCCTCTTAAATTTATATGAAAATCTTGGGAAAAGGTGCCAAATCATGAAATTAGCAGGCAGCATGCATTGTAAGCGTTATGCTTGTCTATAAAAAGACACAAAACCACTTAGAAATTATTACTAAGGAACGCAAAGCTCTGCATTGCGCTTGTCACTATGAAGCATTACCACCCAACTAAACAAATAGGTGTATTGATAGTCAATCACCACGCACTAAAACGGTGAAGTAAAACATGAGGAAACCTGGATACCATAGCGATTTATAAAAAAATCTATGGTATGTAAGTCCGCCAACCCGCACTAGGCCAGCGTGGTGGACTATATGTTATAGTCCACCTCATATGGCCGAACCACTCTCAATCGTACTCTCGTTTATAGAGGAGACCCATGCCCTGTAATGGGACGCATATGGGTTGATACATACAAACTAATAGGTACCGTTTGACATTTTATACTTTTTAAGTTTAAACAACTTTTTAGAGGCGTAACTCACAATTTCAATAATATTTACTGTAAAACCACAATTCCATAGTTATGTTATTGACTTTCTGTGAGTTCCGGTACAAAGTTATTGAAAAGTATGTAACGACAAACGGTTCCTATTAGTTTAGTGGGATCATAGGTGTTTATTGATACGTGATCTGTGATTGATACTGACAAGCAAATAGCTTAATAAGTTACGCGTGATAACTTGAGGAAAAAATCAACAATCCACATTAGGTATCGGATATTTGGATTTTTTGTGACTCCTAAAAAACCCAATAGAAATAACCATGGGCACTTATAAAATCCCCCAAATAAATCGATAAGACACTCCGTAGGCAAGAAAGAAAATATAGAGGCATCGAATAACGAACCTACTCTTTAATCGGGGTCGGTTAAAAAGGCAAGTGAAAAAGAAAAATATTTATAACGGATCTTAAGACGTTGTATAGGCTGAATGAAAGTAAACGGTTTTCCCATAAAGGAACACAAGGCCTTATCTCCCTCTGGGGTGAGATGAATACAGAGCAGGTGAGGGATCTTCTTACCCCCGTTATTATTGCATTATTACTTTACAAAGGGAAGGGTAGCTTGTCAATAGGGCCGTAAGATTGCGCAAAAATGGCAATGCGGCTCTTTGCGAATATCTTTGCACCCTTATTATGTCAGTGCGTTGCTTGTTTGTTACGAACCGGATGCGATCTGCTGAGATGGACGCAGGTTCAAATCGCGAATGAAAAATTGATTTTAAATGATCTTCAATGTTAATTGTTTTGATAAAATTGAAGTTACAATTTTAGCATTGATTTGATTTGTTTTCTTTTTTCCTTTAATATGCTGTTTTTTGTAAATGATGCGTCCAACTGTAGTTAGCGCATATATCAGCTTTAACACAAATATTTGTATATCAATGAATATGGAGTGCTATTGGAGCACCAGATAAAAAAAATCCCACAGCACACTTCTGACTTGTGATTCTTGTGGGTTTAGAGTCATTTTTTTAAATTGGATGGATGGAGGATTGAATGGGTGGAGAAAAATATCGTGAGAAACCTACGTACTACATATTTATTTACAATAATGTCTATATGTGAAGCCTGCCAACCTTCAATAAGCCATCGTGGTGAATTATAACCTAAGCCCACACCTAAGCCCTATCTCTCGGTAACTCAGGCTAGATTGAGGTGACACGTGAAGCAGTAAATGAATATAGACTGATATAGTAAAGTAATTAAGTATAACATTGCGTGTTAGGTCTAACCACAATTTTCGCTATTGGCTGAGAGTAATGCTCCTAGGTTACGCATTTCTTGTTTTTCCGTGTATTTAAGAAACATACTTAAAGCAAAATTATAGTCATTTACTTTGTATTGAGGAAGTAGAAAAACTAATGTTAAAAGTTTTATTTCACGGCATTACGATAAGCTACTAAAGTTAAAACTACCTACACTTTACTCAGTTTTAGCTCCCAGTATTTAGATAAACATTTACATGACACAGATGAGCAAAGAATAGCGTAATATCCGTTTTTCCGATACACACATGATGCCAATCTAACGCTCGGTTTACGAGGAATCGTAAAATTATAATGACCTCACATTATGATTCATCTCGCAATCGAGGCATATGTAAACCCAAAACAGATCTTAATGGATATTTACACAATAGGTATCTATTATCATAGAATATTGTACATAACACACATTACTTTTATACTATATTTGAGGGCCTCCATGATGCAGTTGGTTAGACGCCGACTGAGAAACTAGAGGTCGCGGGTTCGATCCCCGCACCAATACAAATGTTTTTGTGTCCCACAAATATTGATGTCGGATCTGGGTGTTTGTGAGACCGCAGTCTCTTGTAGTATCTGATACCCACGACACAAGACTTAATATCTTAATGTGGGGTCAGGAGTATGTTTGTGACTGTTGGGTGTGTTTATTTATAAGCTCATCCTGGTGTAACTGAAAGGGTAAGCAGAGGTCACAATAATATACGATAGAAGCGACTCTACTTGCATGCGGGGTGCTAACTCCACTCACCAGAACATATTCAAGATTTCTCAATAGAGAACCAGCATTTCAAATAATCAAACACTGAAATTTACAATTTATATGAGTAAAGCACTGATAAAAGCTAAGCAATTGATTTGTAATGCTTGTAATATTACTTATTTTAAAAGTATGGCCAACATTTGATTTGAATGCCATATCTGCCACACCACATATGATTTTAGTAATAATTAGCATTAAATAAATTTGATTCTAACTTGTTTACCATACTTGCACAACAAACACCATGATTTAAATATGTAACAGCCCATATATGCGTCACTGCAGTACATTGGTCTTCTCTACAATCGAGAGTATAATTGAGAATGGCTAGGCCATATAGTCCACCACACTGGCCTTGTGCAGGTTGGCAAATTTTACATACCATAGAAATTCTTACAAATTATGGTATGAAGTATTCCTCGTGATGTTTTCCTTGGTCGTTATAGTGTGTGGTGATTGGCTATCAATACAAATATGACTCCAAAAATTTAGAGGTTTGCCCTGGTTTTCGAACCTGCAACCACCATGAACATGTTTGCAGCCGCATCTGGTCTGTTTACGGACAGGCCTATAATGCACTTTGATAAAACTGGGCATGTTTTTGTAAATGGATCAAATTGACTTAATTTTATTGCAACCAAACATTATTATTGCTTATTAGCAATTTTACACGACATAAGCAAGTGATAATTATCACAGAAGTAAAAATAGAAAGAAAATGATAGCACCTACCCGGCAACAGACTTCCAGGCACATTAAAAGATAATGAATAGATAATATGACAGTTATCAGATTGGTTTAGTGACTCTTATAAAATATATTACATCAGTTCCGTGACATCAGCCCAGATATGCTATCAAGATGTTACAACATGCACTTCCCATGCGTCACACTCTCTTCATGTGATAGCGGATGCATCTGTCATTCATGTTTCATAACCAATTGTAATGTGCTAGTAGTTCTTACTGCAACTTTAAGTATTTTTTCTTGTTCTCTCTAAACATACAAATTTTTCTACAGTGTTCATCTAAACTATGTTGGAGCATGTCTAGGATAATTCAGTAAACAATTCATCCATGACAAAAATATCCATTTAAGTACATCATATATTTATAGATTACGTGATACTGAAGAAATGCTCTGATTATTTATAACAATTGACATGTAAGAAAGATAAAATGATTTATAATTCTTATATGAATACTTATCAGTAATAAACAACAGTGAATTCGTACAAGTCTATCAAAAAACATATGTTATCTAACTGTCCCATTGGTATAGTAACCGCCTATTATATGTAATGTTTTTCAATAAAATATACTTATTACAAAGACTGACCACTGAATTTCGCTCGTACTTTACATTGAAAATCAGCACTGAAGTACAGCATAGGCTTTACTAAAGTGTTATACATTTTATAGAAACCAATTTAATTATTATAAAAATTGCCCCTCTCAATCGTATTGCCACTCTCAATCGTATTCTCGATTGTAGAGTAGGGCCGTGCCCTGCAGTGGGACGTATATGGGCTGATACAGACAGATACAGAAAAATTGCCCAGAGCTGTAAATTGTGCTCAACTTACCATTCTCATATTTAACACGGAAAAATTTCACAGGTCCTTTGATATATACATTAGGACACATGGACCTTATGTATCCAACTAGCAGTGAAAAACCTCACCAAAACAACAACAAACTGTTTACAAGTCCATCGTAAACATAAGTTCCTTATTGCACCATTAAATACAAACATAATAAAATCCGTTTAACTGTCATTACTGCATGCTGTTTACATATTTCACAATAACACATAATATTTGTTAACGCTTCATGTTGTTGGTTTATTTCTGGCAACAACAAAAACGGAAAGACCTACAAACATAAACATGTCATAGTTTTTGGCAACCACACAGTGAAGCAAATAGCTTGGTAGAGTATTGCAAACTGAATTAGTACTGTGAATATGGTTATTAAAACTACTGAAGACACTCCTAGAATATCACCATTTTGATTCTTTCAATTGGAATCATATTAAAATCGATTTATTTTTATAAATTACTAATTAAAACAGTGATAGTGTTTCATAAGAATTCTGAAGCAACAAAATAATATGATGACATGAGCGAATACATAACAAACAGAACATTTGTTTGTTTGTATGCTAAGACATGAATGATACAAAATGAATAGTCAATCTTTGCATCATACAATTTTCTATGGTTATTTTAAATATCTATTCTAGTAATAAAATGTGTATTCAAATGTCAATGAAGTGATAAAATGATTTTATTGTTAAAATTGATAACAGCTGACATAGTTCCAGCTGACATTTATGTTGGTCAGATTGTGATGGTCACATTATAACATGTCTAATTTGGACACAATGCAGATGACACAATCACTGTGCATTGAACATTAAGCACAAACTTGTAGACACAAAATTGGACTTTACCATGTCTAACAACCTGTTCTACACAAACTTGTTCCTCACATACATTAGTCTGTCTCCATTCAACTTATTTGACTATTCTGTATGTAATGTCCACATACATTAGCATAATTCACGAAATAACTGTTACGACGCAAATATGCATTAGGATTTATGTCCAAGTGTGCAACATACATGTAATTTGTCTGTAATGCATCCTGTAATGTCATTAGCAACTCGTAAATAATATCGGCTTTTGCCATAATCTTTTAGCGGCAGGACTGTAAGGATAAGGTTTCTAACAAGAATATTACGGGTGTGGAGGAATGTTGCGGCGGAGCTTGGCGAGAGCGCGCGGTGTAGAGGAGAGGCGGTACAGCACTAGGCCGTAGCGTGAGGAGTGCGGAGGCACGGGCCTGGCCGCCGCGAGCACGCCGCGCGCCCTCGCCGCCGCGCACCTAACCAACTTGTCAAACACGTTGACAACCACATGAGCTGTACGAAGTGTGAATGTTCTACTCACCCCAACACTCCCGGCTTGTAGTTGTAGTTGGGTATCCGCCACGGACAACCCCCATATTCACCTATGAGGGCATCGTGGTTTTTGTTCAGGTTAAAAGTGGACGCGCGGTTATCGTTCACTTTCCTCCGTGCAGGGTTGAAATAATTATTATTTCTACTTTCACCGTTCACATCATTTATTGGTATAAAGTCATGCGCTTTGTTCACATTTGGATTAGCGTTCTCTAAGTTTTTCAAGTTCATTTTGTCTATTTCACTTTGAGTTTCCCAAATACGAAGCCACAGGCGCTTCGCGGGTCCTTCCTGCTCGGGCTGATACCACGCGACGGCGGGATCCATTCAGCCGGAGCAAGGTTCCACTATATGGGATGACACATGCTTATGCATTTCACATTTATTATATTATATTGAAAATTAACACAAAACAAAAATAAGTCACACCACATTCGGAACATGGACGACACGCGTATAGTTGACACTTCAACTACTAGAGGGCGCCATCTTAGCAAAATAAGTTCTAGATTTTTCATCAATACAATTACTAAAAATATTACCACTTCATATTCTAAATTAACATAATACTAATAAATTTTGTTAAAAATATTATTGTACATTCAGTAGCAAAAATGTTGTTCAACTATTGAAAAAACTAAGATAAAAATAAAGGGAAACTTTCCATAGGAAGTTCAAAATTCGTTCTGAAGTATCTGTCAGAATTTTGGTTATGGTTATTTATTTTTGTTGTTGGTTAAAATAGGAAAATTACAACTATTTTAAATTTTAAACAATAAGTTACAAATATTCTCAATAGGATTAAAATCAAATTGACATTAATTCATTTTCTAATAAGTTAGTATAAAAAGGAAAACTGTTATTCTAGATAGTGTCACATAGGTACAACTTTGGCATTACGTTTCAGTGGTTTAATTGATTCCAGGAAACACAATTAAAATTATTCGAGAATGAAATTACTAAATACTGAAACTGCAAAATTCTAGGAACCTGTATGAAATTGAAATACCCATCTATATATTTTGTAAAATACAAATATTTGATTTTCAAACACTATAGGTTTGTGTTGAATGGAACGTATAACGGGAAATTACAACCGTCAAAACACACAATTTTATTTATTTCCCGCGCATATTCTGCGTCCATTATCCATTATTTTTATGATGGTGTTTAATAGATAATGATAAAAACTGATTCCGTACATATGTGTATTGTTCCTGAATAATTCTACCTCCCTGATTTGGTAAGCTGCTTACATTATGTGTCAAGCCTTGGCGACAAGCTGTGAATAGGCCAAAAAACCCTGTCAAGAAGGCTGGCAAAAGGCCTAGCCTATGTACTGCTTGGTTGACAAGCAAAAACCCTTTGAAATTTGCTGTGCTTAGGTGATCCTTGTGAAGTTCTTGTTGTGTACGTTATTTCGTCTTTCTTTCCTTGAGTGTTGCTACATGTGATGTCAGCCCTAGCCGATAAGGTGGCAGTGATGAATACGTGGATGGGATAGTCTAAGTGCTTTCGTACGAAGAATTTACTTGTATAATCAAAACAAATAGACTTAGACCAGTAGATTTCGACACTGATGTAATTTAAATGTAACGTTATGAGATAATTTGTCCTATCCTTATGATATGCATACCTATACATAAAACAAGTTAAGTTGTCTAGTTCTGGTATGGTAAGGTTGTCTACAAGAAATTGGCTAGAGCAATAAGACCACCAACTGTACTCTTTAATTTTATTTGTCAAATATTGTATGATTTTTGTTCTTTTGTGTGCAGTAACAAATAAAAATATAAAAAATTAAATACAGTAGTAGAACTCTATTTAAAGGCAGAAATCATTGTAGTATTTGTAAACATAACTTTTCTGGTTAAAAGAGCTTGGTAGTCAAGCTACCTATAATAATGATATACCTCTCAGTAATTATAAACTTCTCTTATTATTAAACAGCTTAGCTTATTTATCTTATCTTATCAAGCTTAATAAGTATTCATTTATCTTATTATCAAAATATACTTATCTCCGTTAACCCAAAACTGAATATATTTCTTATCACTTCCAAATCAAATTTTTTTGTTTTGTTTCCTTAGTAATTCTGTAAATATAAATTGTCTGTTTCAGCATTTTGGAGCACAAATAATTTAGGATACAACATGACTTCATGAACACAATTCTAAAGATAATCAGGCCCTGTAGTGTAGGATACAGATTGATTGTTAATAAAGAAATAAACAAAGCTGTAACTCTATCAATACCAGAGTTTAATACTAGAACCATGGCCCAGAAAACTATCACATCATTTTTCAAGTTATCTCCGCCGAAGCCAGCAGAGTTGTTCTTTGAACACAGTCCGACAGCAAGTAGTAGGAGTGCAAGTACCTCCAGCTCTTCAGAATCTGAACCTGATTGTAAGGTAAACCACGAAATCTTGCATGTTCATATTAATTACAATATACATACGTATAAACTTGTGTAGGTACCATAGTATTTTTTCACATTTATAATGACACTAGACATTTCAAAAAACTCTTTATTATTTAATTATAGAAGAACTACAATAAATTCTGTTCTTCATTTATAATTAATTTATAAATAAATATTTTTTTAGCATGCAGAAAAAAGACAACGTTCAGACAGCAGTGACAGTGACTCATTCACACCGAGCAAATCTGCAGCCAGCAAGAAGAACAAACGACAACGCATTGACAGCTCCAGCAGCGACTCACAGTCACCCAAGAAATCCAAGAATGTAACAACTAAATCGCCAGAGAAAATAAACAAGGCAGAATCTTCAGAACTAAATGAAAGTACTGAAGAAGTCAAAATTAAAGTTGAAGATGTTAAGAACATTGATGTTAAAAATATTAAAGTAAAGACATATGCATCACCAAAATCTAAGAAAGTAAAGGCACAAGAAGTTGCTAAAGAAAGAAAGAGTAAATCCCCAGAGAGTAAGAACTCAATGAAATCTTTTCTGGTGAATGTCAAGAAGGAACCTGTGGAAGAAGTAGAGAAGCCAAAACCGGAAGCAAAAAAGACAAAGGAATTCTTTACAGTAATTAAGAAAGAGAGTAAAGATAAAGACGATGGTGCTGAGGAGTCTACCTTAGTTCCTGGTAAATATGTGTTCATGTTTGTACTTTTATATTCCACCCTTATATTTTTGTTGCCTCTTACAATTGGATAGGCAAATGCTTATGAATTTATAGATGGCTCCCTGTCTTGTTACCTCATCTTAAAACTTTTTCTATTTGTTCTTCTACAGCCACAGACTCTGTTGGTCATATGCCTCACCCAACTGTTTCTATATTGGTCTGATGATTAGTACAGTGCTATCCAAATAGAGTATTATTAAAAAAATACTGGTCGGTCGTTTGAAGGATGTTATAGTTTGAATAACTACAGGACATATTGAGACTTAATATTTTATGTCTGAGTATAGCAAGTGCAATAAAGTGCCAAGTATTAGCTTTGTAATTCAATGTGTTGTTTGGTTTCACCAGTTTCCATAAATGGTTGTGTTGCTTACCGCCAGAGGCATGGCATGGTCGTCTCGTTTTAAATATATTTTTTTTTGATGCACCCAAAAGTCACACACGTCATTCTGACCCCACATTAAAATCAACTAAGTCTTGTGTCGCGGGTAGTAAACATTACAAAAGACTTTGCGGTCTCGCAAACACCCAGACCTGACACAAATATTTGAGGTCCAAAGTTTAAACAGCCTCCGTGGCGCAGTTGGTTAGACGCCGCCTGTGAAACGAGAGGCCGCGGGTTCGATCCCCGCACCGAGAGAAATGTTTGTGCGGCCCACAAATATTTCTTCCGGGTCTGGGTGTTTGTGAGACCGAAAAGTCTCTCGTAGTTTTTGATACCCACGACACAAGATTCGATCTTAGTGTGGGGTCAGGACTATGTATCTGACTGTTGGGTGTTATTTATTTATTTATTTATAAACACTTGTGTAGGTGCGATCGAACCCGCGATCTCCCATTTCACAGTCGACGTCTAAACAACTGCGCTACGGAGGCTGTTATTGAAATTTTTACAAATATTACAGAAGCAGAATACAACCCCGGCAAGTCCAATTACCACCCGGTGAAGGACGCGTGCTGGTCCAAGGGACAGGAAGTGCCGTACCTGGCACTGGCGCGGACGCTGGAGGTGATCGAGGCCACGTCGGCGCGCCTCAAGATGATCGAGGTCCTCAGCAACTACTTCCGCTCGGTGATCGCGCTCACGCCGGAGGACCTGCTGCCCAGTGTGTACCTGTGCCTCAACCAGCTGGCGCCTGCTTATCATAGCTTGGAGTTGGGTATGAAAAACATTTTTATGTTTTTCCATTTGAGATTTGGAATTAACCTAATTTACTATTATAATATAGAGACTTGTTGAGATTTTATGCTTTGTGTAGTTAGAATCTGTGAGTCATTAGTTATCTCAACTTAAAGGAGTTTAATAGTAGGAGTGAAAGTTTGATATTCCTGTAAATTAATCCATAGCCGAATCCATAGAGTAGTGTTTTAATTTGAATAGATGTAGGAAACCTAATTTTTCATGATAATGGCTTTTGATTAAGGTTTCCCTTCTATTTTTAGTGCATAACTTGAAATGTCTAACACTTTCAACATCAACAATGATTGTTATATCGCACCCCCGGTGCAACAATGCCACTTATGCAAAAATTGCAAGGTTGGAAGATATTTTTATTTTATTAAGTACTTCTACATCATATACATTATAAGTTTACACAGAGTTATTAGTTTAAATGAAACAATTCTGATATATATGACAATTAGAGCGTACATGCAATTTTCCAACATAATTGGCTAAATCAAGGTGATCTTATAATAGATGAAAAATATAAAAACAAAAATAATAGGTAAAATTATTTGCTAAATAGTCTTAATATGTATGAGTTATTAAGTAAGAAGCGATGTGGATGAGAAAGTTCTTAAGAACAATTCCCCTTTAAATTTCTTTTGAAAGTGTTAGGCTTATTGCTAAATAGATAAAGATATGAAGAAATAATCTTATAATTTTTAGAATATTTACGTGGTCATAGTTTTTTTAATGGTAAATTAAAATTTGATATTGTGATAGAAGCTGTTCAACTTCTCTATGTTTTGAAATATCATATTTTTATATGATGTGAAAGTTTCAAATGTTTTTCCTGAAAAGTTGCATTTTTGCAAAAGTGACAGTGTTGCACCGGGGGTGCGATATGTATATACAGCTACAAAAACTCCATTGCTAAATATAGTCTTCTCCTATGATTTCACCAGCAACCTGTAGTGCATTGACTATGCAAGTGGTTGTTATGCATCACTTATAACGCGTACACCTCGCAGGTATAGCAGAGACGTACCTGCTGAAGGCGGTGGGTCAGTGCACCGGGCGCAGCGTGGCGCAGACGCGCGCGGCGGCGGCGCGGGCGGGCGACCTGGGAGCCGCGGCGCAGGCGGCGCGCGCCACGCAGCGGGTCATGTTCGCCGCGCCCACGCTCAAGCTGCGGAAACTGTTCCAGGCGCTCAAGGATATCGCGCATATGACCGGTATATACATCATGCTCTACTGTACTACTGACCAGCTTCTATAAGATAACATAATACTAGTATATGGGATAAAATAAAAGTCAATGGATGGAATATGCTTGTATGCTACTTGATCAGGAAAGACAACCCAACAATTTTAAATCAGATGAAATAGTCTTGAATAGATATAATAATAATAAAAGAATTCTTTTAATATTCATCGTCATCACCATCATCTCAACCACAGGAAGTCCACTGCTGGACATAGGCCTCTATCAAGGATCTCCACATGGACTTTTTGATAGCAGCTTGCATCCAGCAACTTCCTTGCAACCTTAGCTAGGTCGTCCGCCCACCTTGTAGACGGGCGTTCGAAAATTCGATTGCCATGGATTCTACGAGCTACATGCCCGGCCCACTGCCACTTCAACTTGCTAATCCAATGGGTTATGTCGATAACCTTTGTTTTACGGATTTACTCATTTCTGATTCGATCTCATAAACCCAGCATAGCTCTCTCCGTGGCTCGTTGAGTGACTTTGAGCCTTCTAATGAGGCCCACAGGGAGAGGCTACTCTTAATTTTGCTGGAAATAAAAACAGTTG
This sequence comes from Hyles euphorbiae, assembly GCA_023078785.2. Lineage (NCBI taxonomy): Eukaryota > Metazoa > Arthropoda > Insecta > Lepidoptera > Sphingidae > Hyles > Hyles euphorbiae. The sequence goes on from CM041048.1 coordinate 12,631,324, forward strand.
TGAACTATAAAAATAGAAGTGTACAGGTATTTGAATATAATATTTGTGTGCAGGCCACGCGTCAGTGAACAAAAAGATCAACAAAATACAATCATTGTTTGTTGCTTGCAGACATTCTGAAGCTAAATATTTGATAAGGTATGTATTGACTAATTTTATATGACTACAACTGATTTTTGAAAGCATAATAAACATAATTGTATTAATTGTAAATAGTGAATTATTTTACTACAAACTAAGAGACACAATTGCTTCTGTTTAAAAAGTAAGGGTATACTGTGTATTGTAAATAGAAATTAATATATACAAGTGACAGGGGCTATTATAGGAAATTCTAGTGTCAAAAGCAGGCAAGTGAATGAACATTGCAAATAGCAATTAATATACATTATACACAAATGACACAGAGGCTATTACTAAGGATTATATTATCAGAAATAGTGAAACTTGTGAATATGTGTGTCAGGTCACAAGTGACACAAGGGCTATTATAGCAAACTATTGTATCAGAAGTAGTGAAACTTGTGTATGTGTGTCAGGTCGTTGGAAGGCAAGCTGCGCGTGGGCCTGGCGGAGCAGTCCGCGCTGCAGGCGCTGGCGCTGGCGGCCGCGCACACGCCGCCGGAGAGGAGGGGCGACGAACTAGACGCCGCCAAACACATGTCCGCTGAGAAGTTCAAGGTGAACATTCTCTCGCTTGTTATTCCAATACAAATTATCACTGATATCTGCCAACATAGACATCATCATCTCAGTCACATTGAAGCACATTGCTGAATATAGGGAGGCCAAGGATCACATCCCCATCAACCTGTTCAAAGCGGCCTGCATCCACCATCTGCCTGCAATCTTAACCACATAACATAGACATACTCATACTAATTGATTTACACACGTTTATGTGTACAGACACACATTCAAGCTGATCTGCACTAGTGTTATATGGATTTAGTTAATTTTGCTTCTTGTATTATGTGTTAGTTATTATCTGTTTTTTTTTTTTTTATAATTATTTTTACGCCCACTTCATCTCCTCTTTGCATCACCCAAAGGTAGACTGGTAGATAATGCCTCTTGCATTAAGTCCGCCTTGTATACAATTATATGAAGTATAATCTGTGTCTGTATCAGCCCATATATGTAAGTCCCACTGCAGGGCACGGGCTTCCTCTACAATCGAGAGTACTCGATTGTAGTGCTTAGGCCATATAGTCCACCATGCCGTCCCAATGCGGGTTGACGATCTTTACATATCATAAAATTCTTACAAATAAATATGATATGCAGGTTTCCTCACAATTATTTGCGTTTGGTCCGTTTAGCAACAGGCGACCACGCAATTCACTCTAGCATTATATACAATTGGCTAATTTAGCTTCTGTTTATTATTAAGAGCGTTTATACCCTGCACGCGCTTTTTGGCTTAAAAACAGGACTTTTCAAATGAGTTAATAGCCACCAATAAACAATTTAAAGGAAAAATAATTAGTACTAATTTTAGAAAAAGTTGTCATCTAGGGATTTTGGTGGAAAACATTATAGATTGATGGATAATTTGTGAGTACTATACGGATTACTGAACACAAGTTTCGTTATTTAGGCTTTAAATGGCAATTTAGAAGCTTAAGATATCCGAAACCACTAAATATAAGATGAAAATAAAAATATTATCAGACTAATAAGACCCTTATGGAGGGATTTTGCTGAGAAAAATAATCTTTTTGTGTTTAGTTACTGAAAAATAAAAATTTAAACAATGCGAAATTATTCAGAAACTCTCGTCAAGAACATATTTTTTTTCACCAACTTATCGTACATAATTTTTTATAGCAATTGCATATTACAATAGAAGAACATCTTATCAATAAATTACCATTTTTATATTTCAACAAAATTAGTTTTCATGTTTTCTACAAATATTTTAAAAACCACTATAAAACACGCTGTCCGACGTGGCTCAAATCAGACCGCCGCAAGGCCTTCTAGAGGGAGGACGTATCGCTCGTCGCTCCGGCCTAGCTGCAGTCGATTATGCCGCGCGTAGTAAAAATAGCCACGCGCGGAATGCGATTACCACATCTTAGTACTTTGGTAGCAAAATATTTAATTATTTTTATTACCTACAATGATTTTGTAGTGAGTATAAATTATGTTTCAGGTAATATAATGGGATGTAATTCCGAGGCTAAATTATGTTATGTATTGTAATATAAAATTAAATATATTTCGTAATTGTAAGGGGTTGTAAGGCCCCTAACACTATTTATGTGTTCGAACACGAAATGATTAATAAAACGTCCGTAGTGTCTACTGATTGAACACTGATTTGAATGCAACTTAACAATGTAATAATAACGAAAATATGATTAGTATCCAAAATTTGTATTATTCTTTGCTTGCACAGTAATATTTGTCTACTTATAATGCAAATAAAATATTTTTATGATATTATATTACAGTTACATTTCAATTGAATATTTGAAGCGCACGGATCAAAGTTGTTGAGCCGATTGTATAGCGAGCCGACGCGGCAGCTCTACGCACACAGCTTTGGTCGCTTATGTGTGCGTGAAATTAACGAAGAAATACCTATAGTTGACTTTGCGCGCAAGGTGTATACGCTCTTAAGTGTTACTTTTCGTTACTTTTCATCCAGTATGCTGATAATAATGTTTATTTGTGCATTAGGCGCTGGTAGACGAGCACGCGCTAGCCATCAAGACAGCGTACTGCGAGTGTCCGGACTACTCTCGCGTGGTGGGCGCGCTGCTGGAGGGCGGCGTGGCGCTGCTGCCGCGCCGCTGCGTGCTCACGCCCGGCGTGCCGCTCAAACCCATGCTGGCGCACCCCACGCGAGGCGTGCACGACATATTCACCAGGTACCATAATGTACTATGCTACAGTGTGTTTCATCCATAATATACCTCACCATAACTCATCACACTAATCAGTATTGTATCGCATCTCACCACACTTATAACGATCGTATCTCACTGCACCATGCCTCATCTTACTTATCATTTATATCGTATCACACCTTACCATACTTCACCACATTAATCATCATCATATCTCATCTCACCATACCTCACCATATTACCATCATAATATCTGACCTTACTATACTTCCGTGCACTATTCACCATCGTATCAGTATCAGTATTGTATTTCACGGCACCACATGAATCAACATCGTATCTCACATTACTACATCCCACCACACTCAACATCACCGCATTTCATCTCAATTTGTCTCACCTTCACAACTTTGTACCTTCGTGTATGGAGCCAGCACTATATGTACATGTGTGTGCAGGTTCGAGGGTTGCGAGTTCACATGCGAGTGGAAGTACGACGGCGAGCGCGCGCAGATCCACGTGCCGAGCGCCGGGACTGACGCGCCCGCGCCGGACCTCGCGCGCGCCGCCGTGTTCAGTCGCAACCAGGAGGATAATACTAGGTATGTACACCGGACTGAGCATGCCCAACTATTTTTATATTGTAATGAATGGTGTGACGAGCCTGTCGTTCGCCTTATGGTGAGCCATAACGCGCTCATAAATACTACTGCGCTCGTCATCACATATGATGTTAAGTCTCAATATATCTAGTAGTTACTCTAGCTATGATGTCCTTCAATCCGAAACACAGCAGTGCATTTACACTGCTGTTAATTAACTCGCTGATTTACTAAAGTTCGTGCTATACAGTTTTCTTAGAATAGGATATTAAAAAATGTATGAAATAATATGTAAGTTTCTCTGAAAGAAATTGTAGCCGTTAGTGATAAGACTTTCACTTGTACAACTGGTAATTTATATATGAGACTCTCATATATTTTAAGTGGTTTTTCAAGTTGGTGTACAATAAAGTCATGTTGACAATGTTTCTTAAATATATAAATATTTTAATACAATTCATTTCATCTAATTGACTGTTTCTCTTTCTCTTTCTCCACTCCGTACCGTACTGTATCAGCTGATATAAGTCTCACTGCAGGGTACAAGCCTTTTCTTCAATTGAAAGTACTTGTTCTTTGCTATGTCATAATGATAATGTTAATGTGTCGTAACGCTCATGCAGCAAGTACCCAGACATCATCCGTCGGCTGCCAGCGTTGCTGAAGGAAGGAGTGCACAGCTGCGTGCTCGACTGCGAGGCTGTCGCCTACGACAAGGAGAACAACCAGATACTGCCATTCCAGGTAACGCACGAATTACTGAATTGGACTATAGTACTGCACTATACTATATTATACAGTCAATATAGTGATACACGAACTAAATGGTTTCCACTAATTTTTGACGGCTTATCAGGCCGTCAGGTCGTGAAAATTAAATTGGAAGGACTAATGTAATAACGCAAGATTATTTTTAACTATAGTTGATATGGCAGTATATTTATTTTCCATTGGGTAAAAAAAAGATTTATTACTGAAACATCCAAACAAGTTTAGCGAGGTTTGGTCTTAAATTGGCATAGCATAATGACTGCTCAGCACTTGATGGTAAGCGCAAATGCCGTCCAGTCAGAATAGCGAATCGCATCAGACGGCGGTCCCATACAATACAATGCAATTATAGCGGCTTGATAAGAGACTTCATACTACGATGGAAGGACCCTGCATTAAGGAAGGAGGTAGTACTTTTTATTGCAATGATGGCGAGACGAGCATTCCGTTCGTTGGATGATAAGCGAGACGACCGCTCATGAACATTAACAAAATTAAACACTTTGAATTACAAGGCAATGCATGACATTCGAATCCCAGGGCACACCTCTGACTTTTCGGAGTCATGTGTGTATTGATAGTCAATCACCACGCACTAAAACGGTGAAGGAAAACATCGTGAGGAAACCTGCATACCATAGCGATTCATAAGAATTTCTATGGTATGTAAGTCTGCCAACCCGCACTAGGCCAGCGTGGTGGACTATATGGCCTAATCACTCTCAATCGTATTCTCGATTGTAGAGTAGGCCCGTGCCCTGCAGTGGGACGTATATGGGCTGATACAGATACAGATACAGCATGACATTCTACTTCGCTCGCCATCCTGAGACATGAGATGTAAAGTATCAATATTTCCAGTAGTTACTTTAGCTACAATGTCCAAACCGAAACACAACAGTGCATTGACACTGGTGTTTGGTAGTATAACATGTGTGTGTGTATGTGCAGGTGCTGTCGACTCGCAAGCGCAAGGCGGCGGCGGAGGCGGACATCAAGGTGCAGGTGTGCGTGTTCGTGTTCGACCTGCTGTTCCTCAACGGAGAGCCGCTCGTGCGCCAGCCGCTGCGCCGCCGCCGGGAACTGCTGCGGGAACACTTCAACCAGGTGCCAGGTCGGGACGCTCACCATATACATCAAGGTGCAGGTGTGCGTGTTCGTGTTCGACCTGCTGTTCCTCAACGGAGAGCCGCTCGTGCGCCAGCCGCTGCGCCGCCGCCGGGAACTGCTGCGGGAACACTTCAACCAGGTGCCAGGTCGGGACGCTCACCATATACATCAAGGTGCAGGTGTGCGTGTTCGTGTTCGACCTGCTGTTCCTCAACGGAGAGCCGCTCGTGCGCCAGCCGCTGCGCCGCCGCCGGGAACTGCTGCGGGAACACTTCAACCAGGTGCCAGGTCGGGACGCTCACCATATACATCAAGGTGCAGGTGTGCGTGTTCGTGTTCGACCTGCTGTTCCTCAACGGAGAGCCGCTCGTGCGCCAGCCGCTGCGCCGCCGCCGGGAACTGCTGCGGGAACACTTCAACCAGGTGCCAGGTCGGGACGCTCACCATATACATCAAGGTGCAGGTGTGCGTGTTCGTGTTCGACCTGCTGTTCCTCAACGGAGAGCCGCTCGTGCGCCAGCCGCTGCGCCGCCGCCGGGAACTGCTGCGGGAACACTTCAACCAGGTGCCAGGTCGGGACGCTCACCATATACATCAAGGTGCAGGTGTGCGTGTTCGTGTTCGACCTGCTGTTCCTCAACGGAGAGCCGCTCGTGCGCCAGCCGCTGCGCCGCCGCCGGGAACTGCTGCGGGAACACTTCAACCAGGTGCCAGGTCGGGACGCTCACCATATACATCAAGGTGCAGGTGTGCGTGTTCGTGTTCGACCTGCTGTTCCTCAACGGAGAGCCGCTCGTGCGCCAGCCGCTGCGCCGCCGCCGGGAACTGCTGCGGGAACACTTCAACCAGGTGCCAGGTCGGGACGCTCACCATATACATCAAGGTGCAGGTGTGCGTGTTCGTGTTCGACCTGCTGTTCCTCAACGGAGAGCCGCTCGTGCGCCAGCCGCTGCGCCGCCGCCGGGAACTGCTGCGGGAACACTTCAACCAGGTGCCAGGTCGGGACGCTCACCATATACATCAAGGTGCAGGTGTGCGTGTTCGTGTTCGACCTGCTGTTCCTCAACGGAGAGCCGCTCGTGCGCCAGCCGCTGCGCCGCCGCCGGGAACTGCTGCGGGAACACTTCAACCAGGTGCCAGGTCGGGACGCTCACCATATACATCAAGGTGCAGGTGTGCGTGTTCGTGTTCGACCTGCTGTTCCTCAACGGAGAGCCGCTCGTGCGCCAGCCGCTGCGCCGCCGCCGGGAACTGCTGCGGGAACACTTCAACCAGGTGCCAGGTCGGGACGCTCACCATACACACACACACCTCAACCCTACCTCACTTACCTAGGGGGGCCGATGAAAGACTATGTCATGATCCTGCCTCTCTGGTAGTTCTACACTTACACATAACACCGGCAAAGGACAAGTCCTCGTATCAAATAGCAAGTCCCTATCCCTTTGCCGGTAATCTCATCCTACATACTCACACAACATCTACCAGTGATACTAACCACACCCCAACATGAAAGAACAAAGGAGAAAAAAACCCACATAATTCGCGTCAAACTTCACACGCAAATATAGCTATAATAAATTCGTTTTAGCATAGTTCACAGAAGCAAGGTCTGTTCTGAAGCAAAAATAAAGAGTATTTTTAGTGGGGATGGACCTTTAATTCTCAAGAGTTGATAGTGCAATGAAGCTGTAAGTAGTGGGCCTCAGGTCTTTTGGTGCACGGCGTGGTGAGGCCACAGCTGACCCCTCTCTATTAGAGGAGCCCGCCACGAGCTAGCACGTGCGCCTGTATAACGTGACCGTACCGGCCGGTGGCGTTCACGTACAGTCACCTTTTATGGAGCTGGTGCATGGACAGATGGCGTTTGTAAAGCATAGCGATGTACGCGAAGAAACAGCCTCACTATTAGGAGATATGATACGTGGTCGCAACCAACACGTAGCTTGGTGTGAGAGTCAGCACAAAGAAACATTCACGCTCGATAAGTCAGACGGAGCAGTCTGCGAGGGCGGTTTACTTATTTCTCCAATGAAGTGAGAAATAAAGTCAATAGTTATAGAAATATAACAGCAATACAATACTATTATTTGCCTAAAAGCAGTACAGATATTGATACAATTTCTTGTCAAATTAAAGACTCCATGCTTATAGTCATGGATAAAATTCAGCTTAATGTGTCTAAAGATGTTACTGATGAATCTAAATAAATTATAAGTTATTGAAATTATTAATAAGTTATTCATAGTTTTAAAATAATATAGTCTTCGCAGTATTCATTAAATTATATTGTAAAAATCAGATATCCAAGAGCCTGCCCCTGGGTGAGGTACATCATCAGTGCTGCAGGAGGCCTGGCAACGATTGGACTGCAAACGATGCTACAAAGATAAGGATTGCTGGCGGACTAAGAATCAAAGCCTCAAATGCAATATGGTGAAGACTGAGTACATGGCATTTGGAGTACAAGACCAAAGCATCTGAATAAGAAACAAACTAGCCGTGACAACGGACTATTTTAAGTCCCTAGTATCTACTGCATTAGTCTGGCAATATCGCCCTTGACGTCAAAGCATGTGTCTGTGCTGCTTGGTCCAAGAAGATCAAGGTATCGGGCATGGTACGTGATCGTCGGGTATTAACAGGATGAAGGAGCTAATTTGTAAAAACTTCATACAGCCTGTGTGGCTGTGAGTTGGGGGTCTGCTCTCAGGTGAAAAGTCAAGGAAATCCGTCGCCAAGATGAAGATGCTGTGATTGATGTGTAACTTTACGCACCGGGATGATTACGTGAAGAGTATATCCCTGGTAACTGTGTTATAAATTCACACATTCTTGTTGTATGAGCCCATATACGTCCCACTGCAGGGCACGGGCCTCCTCTACTATCGAGAATACGAGAATGGTTAGGGCCATATAGTTCACCATGATGGCGTGGTGCGGGTTGGCGGACTTACATACCATAGATTTTTTTATAAAGCGCTATGGTATGCAGGTTTTTTCACGATGCTTTCTTTCAACGTTTTGGTGCGTGTTGATTGACAATACATTCTTACTATAAGATTATTCTCGAACGTGACCGATATTCTGCAAGAGTACCGCCTGAGATGTTTGGGCGGTGCAAGTAAACCACAGGAAATCATAAGCTATAAATGATAGAGCTTGGACAAAGCAGGGCCTACGCACCGTGACCTACAAAGCGCCACACTGGCGTGATGTCGTCAAGGAAGACATCAGACTTACAACTGAGGACGCCGGATGGTTGAGATATCGCCAATTAGAAAAAAAAATTAGTGTAATGGAGGGTTGTTTGTCGTGTGCCACTCGATTGTCATTGTTATCTCGTCTGGTGTGCGGTTCACGACGTATGGGACATGTTCCGTGGAGCTGTACATTGGTCCGGCGTGGTGTGGAGTACATGCAGCAAGCAGCCAGGGTATGCAACCAGCGACCTGCCTCCATGGACTCTGGTGAGTTGTCTTTACAAATTCTACGTTAAGGCAGAATTATCGTTTTGTTGATTTCCATTTTCTCTAGGTGCGCATTTTGATTTAAGAAGTCTACTGACTGCCTCGATAGCGCAGTTGTACCACAATACGTTTGCAAAGCTGAGGTCTCCGGGGACTTTTGTTATTATCAGGCGTAAGCCAGAAATTTGTGCCTGGCATGGCGATAGGCTCGCCCTCTATCACATTGTGGGACGGAACATACAAGGCGAAATGTGGGTGCCCTGGCACCTCTGTCTACCCCTTCTGGGAACAAGGCGTGAGTTTATGTATGTATGTAATAAGAATACATATGACAGTCTACGGAGATGAGAGGGCGAGGGTCCGATCCCCATAGAGACAAATGTTTGTGTGAACCACAAGTATTTGTTTCTGGTCTGGGTGTTTGTGACACCGAAAAGTCTCTCGTAGCTCCTGATACCCACGACACAAAGCTCGATCTTAGTGTGGGGTCAGGACTATGTATGTGACTGTTGGGTGTATTTATAATTGATATGTGAACCCTCTCGGAGAACAATGTAGAATGGTTGAACCCAAGTTTCAACCAACCGTGTATATATGATTTGTCTCCTTGCTCAAGACGCTTTCTTCCAGAATTACTCTCAATTATTGTTCAACTAATTGGTTAAGTTGCTCCATATTGCAACCTTAGCCTGGCTGGTGGAATAAACTTTCATGTTTCTTTAAGTCTCATTATGTCCAAGAGTTACTCTGGCTACAATGTCATGCAAACCGAAACAACAGTGCATTAACAGTGGTGTTTGGCGAGAGAAATAGACATTGTGGTGGTACCTACCCAGGCTGCCTCTCACATATGAGAGACCTACCACCAGTAAGTAATGTGATGCAGTAGTGACCAACGCATATTTCATGTTGAATGAGGCAAATATAATGCTAACACAATTTTGAAATATGTGTATCCCATTGAGAGATACTAGAAGGGACACTGCAAACAAAATGTTACAAAATGAACGGTACCGTACCGCTCCTTCTATTTCTGTCTCTGTCACACCTACGCAGTAACATTATCTTCGCTCTCGCTTCACTGGATTCCCGTGTGCACGCACAATGCGCAGAGGTTTTGTTCCCGATGTCCGCTCCAGTATAATACCTGTGTAGGTATTATAATTTGAACATTGATTGGGATATTTTGAAATGTAAATAAATGTATGTGTTAATTTAAATATTTTTAATGAATTCATGATAGTTTTTTTTTGATACCTTCCCAAATCCTTCCCACCACTGTAGCTCCTGTGTCGTAGGATCGACGCATTGTAATGAGCAATGAAACTCGGTGACTCGAACGAAATCAATCAAAAAGTTAAATTAATAGGAGTAGGGAATAAATTATTGTCCACTTCTCTCCATACAAAGAGTTTAATGAGTGTTATTTCCTTGAGTTCAATAAAACAAATGTGCAGTTAGAAAAAGCATGTATGTGAAGTATATTGTGGCGCAGATGTTAAGACGCCGCCTGTGAAACCAAACACCGCGGGTTCGATCCCCGCACCGAGAAAAATACTTGTGCGGCCCACAAATATATATTTCGGGTCTGGGTGTTTGTGAAATCGAAAAATCTCTCGTAGTTCCTGATACGACACAAAACTCCATCTTAGTGTGGGGTAAGGACTATTTTTTTTATTATTATATTTTATTGCAATGAATGGCGAGATGAGCAAGCCGTTCGCCTGATGGTAAGCGATACGACCGCTCATAAACAGTAACAAAATTCTACTGCGCTCGCCATCCTGAGACATAAGATGTTAAGTCTCAATATGTCCAGTAGATACTCTGGCTAGAATGTCCTTCAATCTGAAACACAACAGTGCATTTACACTGCTGTTTGACAGGAGAAATAGACATTGCGGACGTATGAGACACCTATCAGTAAATATGTATGTATGTGAATGTTGGGTGTTATTTATTAATTAAAAAGGCGAAGTTGCTTGTAGTGGTGTATGTGAAGTGTATATTGTGGTGCAGGTGAGTGGCAGCTGGCGACGTGGAAGGACTGCAGCAGCATGGAGGAGGTGCAGGGCTTCCTGGAGGACGCCGTGCGCGGCTCCTGCGAGGGACTCATGGTCAAGACGCTGAGCGGACCGCACGCGCGGTACGACATCGCGCGGAGGTCGCGGAACTGGCTCAAGGTACATACTCATACATATACCTCTTTGATACATACTCGGGCAAACTGGAGATCTATAATCTCTGCCTACCCCTATAAGATACAGGCGTGACGATTATGTATGTCTGTATGCTATATACTAAAATTTATTTCTCTGTGTTTAATTATGTTGGGGTTTTTATTTTTTATTTATTTCATTCACTAAAATGTTGTCTAACAAGTTATAAGAGAAGTCTTTGATAAATGTATAATAACTATTTATAACAAAGTAAACCTATAAAATATTCCCAAAATGATCTCAGTAGTAGTGATGAATTCACTTAGTTAATGCCCAATGTTTGTTTTTGTTATGAACGGCGGGACCTGCATGCCATTCGCCTGATGGTAAGCGGTATGATCGCTTATAAACAGTAGCAAACCCAAACAACACCATGAATTGCAAAGTAATGCTTAACATTTTGCGCTCACCCTCCCAAAATATAAGATGTTAAGTATTCATATACCATATCAAATCTTACAAATCAGTATGGTATGCAGGTTTCCTTCACCGTTATAGCATTAAAAATATCATTTAATATTATAACATTTGCATACAATTAGGTTTGAATGTTTGTAACACCGCTCGTCTTATATGAACTAAAACGTGTTATGTTAATTATACGAACGTGTATCGCACAGTATGGTTGAGTGCAGATGAACTATTAACACATGATTTAAATGTCATGTTTATCGTTTTCATATTAATTGTTTTTTCGTTACATTGATCATTATGTCTATTAACTATAAAAATGTTGACTTCGTTTTTCAATTTATAAAATTGATTTATAAAATTTAGCTCGTTGCGTATTAAATTTCTGGCTAGCTTAATGATGAGTTCGTCTCCCATCGCATTTTGGAAAAAAAAGGGGCTTTTTATTTATCAGAATTCTAGACCGTCCTGATGATACTTCTTCACTTGTCTGTAGGGTGGAGATACATGTACGAACTTATACATATTTTGCAATATTTTTTTCACGTTAATTTAAAAAGACGCAACTCGATACCGCTTTCCTTCTTCTGACTTTTATTTGGTTTACATTTTCCACATAAAATTGGTTATGTTTTGTGTACCAAGACTTAATCTTCTCTTCTATAGAGAGCTCTATAGGAAGCTTATACAATACATTAGTATATAAAGATATTTTTGAGTATAATGTGGCTTATACAGTACATTAGTAGACGGAGATGTTGAGTATACATTTCTTAAAATATTCCTTAAATATTTGCACGTCAACTATGACAGATTGTGAGACTCCATGGAACAAAAATGTTATCTTTATGTTACCACATTCTTGCAAATAATTTTTCATTTCATTTATAATGTTTGTGTGTGCAGTTGAAAAAAGACTACTTGGACGGCGTGGGCGACACTATCGACGCGGTGGTGGTGGGCGCGTACACCGGGCGTGGCAAGCGCGCCGGCGTGTACGGCGGCTTCCTGCTCGCCTGCTACGAGCCGGACGCCGAGGAGTACCAGGCGCTCTGCAAGATCGGCACCGGCTTCAGCGACCAGGATCTCAACACCTTGGCGGAGGCGCTCAAGCCGCATATTATCGAATCGCCGCCGTCTTATTACAGGTAAAACTTATTGTTGTAATGAGACTGAGGGTTCAATTCTCGTATAAATTGATTGGCATACTATATGCTTGTAAATAATAGTATTCTAGCTCTCATGAATCATCATCATCATATCAGCCACAGGAAGTCCACTGCTGAACATAGGCCTCCCTCAAGGATCTCTACAATGACCTGTTGGAAGCGGCCTGCATCCAGCGACTTCCTGCGACCTTAGTCAGATCGTCCGTCCACCTTGTGGGCGGGCGTCCGACATTTCGCTTGCCTGTACGTGGCCTCCACTCGAGAACCTTTCGGCCCCAACGGCCATCGGTTCTACGAGCTATGTGCCCGGCCCACTGCCACTTCAACTTGCCAATCCTATGGGCTATGTCGGTAACCTTGGTTCTCCTACGGATCTCCTCATTTCTGATTCGATCTCGTAGGGAAACACCGAGCATAGCCCGCTCCATGGCTCGTTGAGTGACTTTGAGCCTTTTAATGAGGCCCACAGTGAGAGACCACGTCTCGGTCTCTGCCTGTCTCATGAATAATAATTATTAAATTCTAATACAAAATTTATGTAATTTGGATAAGCAATGTTTGTCAAGTTTGTTAAATAAAATAAATATAATGAAGATTAACTGGTACATTGCCAGTAGAACGGGAGAGAAAATAGAGTTATTTCGTAATTATTATAGAGACATAAGAATACCGCATATTTTACTGGTGGAAGAGCTCTTATATGTGAGAGATCGTCTGGGTAGTACCTATGCAAAGTCTAGTTTTCTCGTCAAACAGCAGTGTAAATGCTCTGTTGTATTTTAAATTGAAGGAAATTGTAGCCAGAGTTATTACTGGATATAATGAGACTTAACAATTTGTCTTAGGATGGCGAGTGCAGTGGAATGTCAAGCATTACTTGATAATTCAAGGTGCTGTTTTGCTCATGAGCGGACATTTATTATCAAGCGAACGGAATTTGCGTCTCGTTTGCAATAAAAATGCTGTTTTTTGTTTTATGTACCTCCATGTCGGGTACCGGGTGGAGTGTAGTGATGTGTTGTTGTCACAGATACGACAAGTCTCACGCGGCGGACACGTGGGTGGCGGCGCGCGTGGTGCTGGAGGTGCGCTGCGCGGACCTGTCGCTGTCGCCGGCGCACGTGGCGGCACGAGGACTCGTCGACCCGCACAAGGGCATCTCGCTGCGGTTCCCCAGGTACGCGCCGCCACTGTATGTATATGTACCGGGTATATCAACAGTGCTGGAGGTGCGCTGCGCGGACCTGTCGCTGTCGCCGGCGCACGTGGCGGCACGAGGACTCGTCGACCCGCACAAGGGCATCTCGCTGCGGTTCCCCAGGTACGCGCCGCCACTGTATGTATATGTACCGGGTATATCAACAGTGCTGGAGGTGCGCTGCGCGGACCTGTCGCTGTCGCCGGCGCACGTGGCGGCACGAGGACTCGTCGACCCGCACAAGGGCATCTCGCTGCGGTTCCCCAGGTACGCGCCGCCACTGTATGTATATGTACCGGGTATATCAACAGTGCTGGAGGTGCGCTGCGCGGACCTGTCGCTGTCGCCGGCGCACGTGGCGGCACGAGGACTCGTCGACCCGCACAAGGGCATCTCGCTGCGGTTCCCCAGGTACGCGCCGCCACTGTATGTATATGTACCGGGTATATCAACAGTGCTGGAGGTGCGCTGCGCGGACCTGTCGCTGTCGCCGGCGCACGTGGCGGCACGAGGACTCGTCGACCCGCACAAGGGCATCTCGCTGCGGTTCCCCAGGTACGCGCCGCCACTGTATGTATATGTACCGGGTATATCAACAGTGCTGGAGGTGCGCTGCGCGGACCTGTCGCTGTCGCCGGCGCACGTGGCGGCACGAGGACTCGTCGACCCGCACAAGGGCATCTCGCTGCGGTTCCCCAGGTACGCGCCGCCACTGTATGTATATGTACCGGGTATATCAACAGTGCTGGAGGTGCGCTGCGCGGACCTGTCGCTGTCGCCGGCGCACGTGGCGGCACGAGGACTCGTCGACCCGCACAAGGGCATCTCGCTGCGGTTCCCCAGGTACGCGCCGCCACTGTATGTATATGTACCGGGTATATCAACAGTGCTGGAGGTGCGCTGCGCGGACCTGTCGCTGTCGCCGGCGCACGTGGCGGCACGAGGACTCGTCGACCCGCACAAGGGCATCTCGCTGCGGTTCCCCAGGTACGCGCCGCCACTGTATGTATATGTACCGGGTATATCAACAGTGCTGGAGGTGCGCTGCGCGGACCTGTCGCTGTCGCCGGCGCACGTGGCGGCACGAGGACTCGTCGACCCGCACAAGGGCATCTCGCTGCGGTTCCCCAGGTACGCGCCGCCACTGTATGTATATGTACCGGGTATATCAACAGTGCTGGAGGTGCGCTGCGCGGACCTGTCGCTGTCGCCGGCGCACGTGGCGGCACGAGGACTCGTCGACCCGCACAAGGGCATCTCGCTGCGGTTCCCCAGGTACGCGCCGCCACTGTATGTATATGTACCGGGTATATCAACAGTGCTGGAGGTGCGCTGCGCGGACCTGTCGCTGTCGCCGGCGCACGTGGCGGCACGAGGACTCGTCGACCCGCACAAGGGCATCTCGCTGCGGTTCCCCAGGTACGCGCCGCCACTGTATGTATATGTACCGGGTATATCAACAGTGCTGGAGGTGCGCTGCGCGGACCTGTCGCTGTCGCCGGCGCACGTGGCGGCACGAGGACTCGTCGACCCGCACAAGGGCATCTCGCTGCGGTTCCCCAGGTACGCGCCGCCACTGTATGTATATGTACCGGGTATATCAACAGTGCTGGAGGTGCGCTGCGCGGACCTGTCGCTGTCGCCGGCGCACGTGGCGGCACGAGGACTCGTCGACCCGCACAAGGGCATCTCGCTGCGGTTCCCCAGGTACGCGCCGCCACTGTATGTATATGTACCGGGTATATCAACAGTGCTGGAGGTGCGCTGCGCGGACCTGTCGCTGTCGCCGGCGCACGTGGCGGCACGAGGACTCGTCGACCCGCACAAGGGCATCTCGCTGCGGTTCCCCAGGTACGCGCCGCCACTGTATGTATATGTACCGGGTATATCAACAGTGCTGGAGGTGCGCTGCGCGGACCTGTCGCTGTCGCCGGCGCACGTGGCGGCACGAGGACTCGTCGACCCGCACAAGGGCATCTCGCTGCGGTTCCCCAGGTACGCGCCGCCACTGTATGTATATGTACCGGGTATATCAACAGTGCTGGAGGTGCGCTGCGCGGACCTGTCGCTGTCGCCGGCGCACGTGGCGGCACGAGGACTCGTCGACCCGCACAAGGGCATCTCGCTGCGGTTCCCCAGGTACGCGCCGCCACTGTATGTATATGTACCGGGTATATCAACAGTGCTGGAGGTGCGCTGCGCGGACCTGTCGCTGTCGCCGGCGCACGTGGCGGCACGAGGACTCGTCGACCCGCACAAGGGCATCTCGCTGCGGTTCCCCAGGTACGCGCCGCCACTGTATGTATATGTACCGGGTATATCAACAGTGCTGGAGGTGCGCTGCGCGGACCTGTCGCTGTCGCCGGCGCACGTGGCGGCACGAGGACTCGTCGACCCGCACAAGGGCATCTCGCTGCGGTTCCCCAGGTACGCGCCGCCACTGTATGTATATGTACCGGGTATATCAACAGTGCTGGAGGTGCGCTGCGCGGACCTGTCGCTGTCGCCGGCGCACGTGGCGGCACGAGGACTCGTCGACCCGCACAAGGGCATCTCGCTGCGGTTCCCCAGGTACGCGCCGCCACTGTATGTATATGTACCGGGTATATCAACAGTGCTGGAGGTGCGCTGCGCGGACCTGTCGCTGTCGCCGGCGCACGTGGCGGCACGAGGACTCGTCGACCCGCACAAGGGCATCTCGCTGCGGTTCCCCAGGTACGCGCCGCCACTGTATGTATATGTACCGGGTATATCAACAGTGCTGGAGGTGCGCTGCGCGGACCTGTCGCTGTCGCCGGCGCACGTGGCGGCACGAGGACTCGTCGACCCGCACAAGGGCATCTCGCTGCGGTTCCCCAGGTACGCGACACCACTATACGTACGGGGTATGTCAAGAGTGCTGCCGAATAGAAGCTGGTAGTTTTGGTGACTACAGAGACAATGCAACTAGATTTTGTCCAAAAAAAATATTTTTTTTTCTATTGTGGTATTAGGATGGTAAATACACAGTTTTTTCTAAAATAATAATGTACACACTTTTATTTTTAAAGACATTATGGTACGTAATGGTTTAAATTATTATTTTAGCAAAAACTATGGATTTAGCAGCCAAACGCGAAGATATTAAAATGTACAAAACGAGGTAACAAACATAAAAAAAGCAACATACAGTCGAATTGAGAACCTCCTCCTTTTTTTGAAGTCGGTTAAAAAAATGGCGTTTCTTTGTAAAAAATTCAGCTGCATTGTGTTTGTTATTTTCGGTAGTTGCCTTGATATACCCTGTATAATAACATAGATCCAGCAAACGGAACAAGTCGCCTAATGAGTAGTGATCACTGCCGCCCATCAACATCCTCAAAGCTTGAGTCATGGGTATGATGCCGGCACTTCAAATCAAGATGGAAGCGACAAGGATAAATCATGGGAAAAGCTTGAACATACTTGGACTGCAAAGCTCTCTTCCATGCGATGTCCTGTTAGACAATGATCTCGTTCCAGACAAGCCTGCCCAGTCATACCGAGTCGTGACTACAAATAACGAGGCTCTACCACTATTTGAACTCTCAGGATATTATGCCATCTATTAGCACACGCTGAAAATACTGTCGCTTAATATTCGCAAGAAAATAACTTGAAAAGTTGGATAATGCATCGAGACATGGTGTTTAATGTCCACTAATTACTGGTGGTAGGTCTCTCATATGTGAGAGGCTGCCTGGGTGGGTGCCACCGCAATGTCTATTTCTCCCGTCAAACAGCAGTTTAAATGCACTGTTGTGTTTCGGATTGAAGGACATTGTAGCCAGAGTAACTACTGGACATATTGAGACTTAACATCTTATGTCTCAGGATGGCGAGCGCAGTGGAATGCCAAGCATTGCTTTTTAATTCAAGGTGTTATTTGGTTTTGCTACTGTTCATGAGCGGTCGCATTGCTTCCTATCAGGCGAACGGCAAGCTCGTCGCGCCATTCATTGCAATAAAAAAAAATAGTAAATAGGTGAATAAATCTATAAATCACTGGCAGGTCGCTACAGCACCCCTATAACTAAAAATTACATCCCCAATACAAAAGTAACTCTCAGGTGCGATGTATTTTTTCTTGTAAAACCATCAAAATTAAATTTACTAGCTATATTCACTCATCACAGAGAACTTATATAATACTCAACTGTCGATCTTGGTTTTACAATGCAATAAGCTTACCATCAGCAGCTCTCTTGGTCATGTATGTATCATCATCGTCTCAGCCACAAAAACTCCACTACTGAACATAGGCCTCCTCCAAGGATCTCCACAATGACCTGTTAGAAGTGGCCTGAATCCGGCGACTTCCTGCAATCTTAGCCAAGTCGTCCGTCCACCTTGTAGGCGGGCATCCGACGTTTCGCTTGCCTGTTCATGGCCTCTACTCATGTATGTATGTATAGGTGATTGTATTTTGTAATAATATTGTTGCATGATGCAGGATGGTGCGTATCCGCGACGACAAGACGGCCGAGCAGGCCACCTCCGCGCAGCAGATCGCAGACATGTACCTCGCGCAGGACCAGGTCAAGAACACGCACAAACCAACACTCGACCACGACGACTTCTACTGAACATACACACGCACACACACACACACACACACACTGTACCATAGCACATCGACTAGATATTAAAGCCCTATTAAAGTGCACTACACATCAAAGCCGCTGACTCACCGCGCCGACACGTGTCGACAACTTTTTGTTGGTGGACTAGCCGGCGGCACCACTCAGTGCAAGCAAAAAATCTTTGTTTGCGACATGTCGCCGGTTCGACACAACATGAACATTTTTATGACCTAGTTGAGGATAACCGCGCAACTGAACAGAGTACATGTCGACAATATGTCGGCGAGCTACACGTGCAGGCGCTTGTCGCCGACATGTTTATTTTCTTATAGGCCACCGGATTGTGACGGAGGGTTGGCGGCTTTGGTTTGTAGGGCGCTTTACACAGAACAGTCTCTCGCCCCCAAAATACTATTGTCGTGGGGATATAAAGTGACATTATGTGAACATTTGTTAGGACACATACAATAATCTATGGCGATTACGTCATGCGATAACGGAATACGATTCTCGCCGAGAGAGACACTGTGTTGGGTATAATATGAATAGATCTTGCCACCGATAAGTAGTTGTAATGCATCTGTATATTCCATCATTATCAATAGAGGAGTTCCATCTCACGAAGTCCGTGTCTCTAATTTCTGGACTCTATCCGTCTATAGCATTTGATATTTTTTTGTGGGTAATGTCTGAAATTAACGGTTGTGTACCTGTCAATTTGTATAATTCCTATCAGTTCTTCAATTGTATTACCATCTGTATATAATTCTAATCTATGATTACCATTACGGACTTTACGGAATGGGATAAATATAGTTCATTGGAGACAGATCTGTTAAATTTAGGTGTGTGTTTATTTTTTCATTTTGGTAAGTATTCATTTTTTTTTTGTTATATTCAAATTTGTGTTTTATTTGTTATTTTCACAGAATTAATTTTAATTTGACATTCAACAGCATAAATATTATTAAAACGAATAAAATGTTGGCACTCATGTAATAAAAAAAATATAAATATGTGAACACTCCAAGTTGAAACGACCGGGTTCGTTACATTGCCTTCAATTATCGTTCATTGGGAAACTTGTGTTTTTTAATTCGCATTTCTTTTACCTCATTGTAGTGTATATGGCCAAATCATAGAATTAGTTGTCAATTCGGTTAGATTATGTGTCTTAGTTCGAAAATATTAATTATATGGAATAAAATTATTGCATTCAAAATGTTTTTCTATTGTTAATAATTTTCTTGATTGTTTATTATAAACGCCTACAAAATTAGGCCGAGTGTGTGAATTAGCAGTAATGGTATGACTGACAATAATTAGCATGTTAAATATTGTACATTATTGAAGCGGAAGTGTAAATTAAATAAATGTTACAATTTATTACATGTTTTATTTTATAAAATAGAGATTCTCCCACGCACCGTCGGTCTAATTACATAAAGTTCATACGAGAAGTTGAGCAAAACTACGTGCACACAGATGTATTCAAAATGTAAGTCAATATTCATACAACTAACTAATTTATAACGTATGTATCTTCTATGGAACTATGTGATATATGTAGCTAATATAGTTTCGGACACTTTCATAATTACACCAACGATTTACAGTTCAAGAATTAAATTATATTAATTGTGGCCATCCAAGTCGTTGAATTGTAAAAAAAACGTCATTAAAAATGAAAAACATTAATATAAAAAAACAAATAATAAAGTATAAAATTGTACTACAATTCGTAATATAATCTCATTTGATATGTTGATCGCTCGACCATCTCCGCAACAGGAAAACGTTTCACCTTCAAAACGTATTGAAAAAAGTTTCGTACAAAAATTGTTGAACCTCGGCAAAGGTTACGGCGGTTGCGTCACTCCGCCGCCGAGAGCGATGATTTCAATTTAAATAAAAATTGTACTTAAATTAAAGCTGCCTAGAAATACATATACATAGCTGCACAACCAACACATGCCCCGCGGGCGTCGATCACAAGTCGCGTACTCACTAAACTGGCCAACAATATGTGGAACGACACGAGTCTACTTACAACTAACAGTTTTAAACACATTCCTAATTAGATGAGATACCATCAGCTGTTCTGTCACGAAAAGCTCACTTTGCAAGGGAAATTCCCAGTTCTGGGATCAAATGGTCAGTATTTAATTTATGCTACAAAATTATAAGCGGAAAAACAATATTTCCGATTTACAATTGCAAATATAATAAAAATCCATTAATTTTATGTGTTAAGAAGGGAATTGGAATCGAATTTATTTTTCAGTATTAAATTACATAAGTCAAACTTAATGAAGCCTATTTAGCACAGGCAGAAGAATGAGAGAAAATTAAATGAAATATAGCCTATTAATAAGACACTTTATGATTAGTGTCATAACATTATTTGATCCAACTAAATATGGAAACTGGGCATTTCCTTTTGTCATAAATTGAAATATTTACACAATGAAGTGGTGGAAAACCTGATATTAATCACAATTAAAACGTGTATAATAATGCATCACTGAGACGAAACAAGTGTAAACCTGATATGGCACATAGTACCCGACTACATGCAGACAAGGACATACATCACTTCAAATATCTATAAATAAAGTAAAAATACAACATTTATACCTAACGCTAAGAACTAATGCTAATTATTAAAGTCACGGCAAGAACATCTCAACATTATGTACAGTCGCCCACGAGCGTGACGTCACTCGATCTACGTCACTCACCACGATTGCAAACTAGGGGCGTTATGTCTTCTCAACTCAAAGTGCACATCAGATGCAAAACCATAAAATTAACTACAAAATGTAGGTGTTGATGACAAACTTTATGTTTTGGGTAAATTCAAGAAACCTTTAAAACAAGAACGAGTTTTGGCGACATCGGACATGTAATGACACGAGAGCCACAATACAAAGGTTTATGTCTTGAAAATTATCATTGTTTTATATTCCCGATATTCGTACATTTAAAATATCTTAACCAGTGACCATTCGCACAGAGTTCATAACCCTGTTTTTTTTTTGTTAAATTGACAAGGACATACACATTCTGCCCAGATTCTGCTCCTAGGGCTAAAAATTCGTACGAATGATCACAAGTTTAAAACGTCTTCTAATCTGCAAATGCAAGTAATGTTGTCTGTACGAGGCTGCAGAGCGAACCCCGCGTCCGCGAGTCTACGTAATATTTTCTATTCATTTTCAGAACTCTGTTGGTACAAGTTCATGAAATGTACATACATAGTATTATGTAGTTAGAGCGAGTATTGTGCGAGCGGGTTGTGTGTGATGACGTCACGCTACAGCAGCGCGGCGCGCTCGGGAGGCGGCGTGACGTCACGCGAGCCCTCCGACAACAAGTTGGCGTGCTCCTGCCGACACACACACTATATAAATATAATGCTATATCATATAATTAATACAAAAAATATATATTTCAAGATATTTAGATTACAATTTGTACAACAAAATTAGGGTGACCATAATAACGAAAATATTGAGACATTTCCTGCTATGAGAGCGCAGACCACACAAGGAGAACTTTGTTTTGGGCTTGTTCCTTAAAGTGAGATAAGTACTGGTTGATTCAAATGACCGCGAGTGCACTCGGGCGCGCTCACCTCGGCGGGGTTGTTCTGCTGCGGCGCGTACATGCTCTCGTACACGGGGTTCGCGAAGTGGTTGCCGCCGTTCTGTAAAAACGCACACCTCACCATCTGCACGCTTGCTCATTTTAATTAATACTTATACTTTATTGCGCGAAACATCGCGCAATAATATATACATATACAAGCAAGCGTCTTATGAACTCATGAACAACCGGTATTATTTTGTATTCTATTAATAGTGGATGATATCTCAAAGTATGTTAATTTAATTTTATGATCGCGAGAGAATCTCTTTTTAATCAATTTAATCGTTATCTCGCAAGCCGGTTTATATTTATAATATGATATACAAATGTATTGTGTCATATATGGTATGTATATTGTGAATGCGTGCGTACCGCGTGCGGCGGTGGATGGTGCGCGTGCGGCGCCGCCTCCAGCTCGTCCTCGCCCGCCAGGTACATGGGGTTGCTGATCTCCACGTTGTCCGCCAGCCGCGCGTGCACGAACGCGCCGCTGCAACCACAACCACGTCACAACAGGCTCGCAACACAAACACGCAACCGCAACATCACCACGCAACACTCACTGCCTGCGGCGGTGCACCACGTACAGCGCGGCGCACACGGCGGCCGCCAGCGCCAGCACGGCCAGCGGAGCCCCCGCCCACGCGCCGCCCCCGCCCCCGCCCCCCGCGCCCTCCGCCACGCCCGCGCCCGCCTCGCCAGCCCCCGGCGAGGGCGCCGCGCACGTCGCTCCCAGCGGACACGCGCACTGCACGCCGCCCGCCTCGGTGTCGCTCACTGCAACAACACTATGTTAGCGACGAGTCCACGCGCGCGTACACGAGTCCAGCGCTGTGTGTCCTCACCGTCGGGTCCCCAGGTACAGAAGGCTGGCGCGGGGCAGGTGAGCGCGGCGCAGGCGTGGTCGTGGCCCACGTACAGCGTGCAGCGCGCGCCGCCCCACGCGCCCGCGCATGCGCACGCGCCGCCGCCCGCAGTGCGCACGCAGCGCCCGCCCTGCGCGCACCCGGACGCGCACCACGACGACTCTGCAACACAACACACAACACTCACTCCCACACGCACACTAACTGCTGGAGATAGGCCTCCTGATACAGTTGGTTCATCAACATCAGAAGCGGCCTATATCGAACGGACTTATTTCAGTCAACTGTCAATAACAAGGCGCCTGCTCGCTAGATTAATAAACGAGCGCCTTGTCTAGTCGAATCTTAGTCGCCTCGTTAAACATCACGAATGACCCGGCTCAGTGGGCGACGGGACCGAGTGCGGCATTACGTAAGAGCGCCGGCGCTGGTGGCGGCTCGCGTGCTCGGCGGCCGAGGGAATCGATAAACCTTGGCAGCGGCAGCGGCCGCGCCTTGACCTATCGCAAGCCGTAGCTTTGGTGACGCGCCTCTCACAATTACGAACTAAACTTCCGCGCCTGTACACAAAATTGCAAATTAATAAAAGTCTTTTAAAAGAACAATCGTACATAATAATCACATAAACTTCCGCGGTATAAAATTGCTCGTGAGATGCCAAAACAAGTTTTAAGACGCATCTTTATTTTAAATTACTTTCAGTTGTACTTCTTTAGTTCCTCACTGAATTAGATGCAGATTCAGTTGTACTAAAGTTTTAGAACCCGCACTACACCACTACGAAGGCTTGCCACCGGCGCGATGTAAACAAACAGCACACGATGCTGCCGCGCCGCTGATTATCTCGCACAATACAGGACGAACAAAGCGACCGGTCCTGCCGGCTGCCAGGTCTCGGGTTCCGTGTTTTCTAACAAGTATTCGGCGACAATTGACTAGAAGTAGAACACCGCTGGGGCTCGGGGCATGTCCACTAGTGACCGATCTCACCGTCTCTGCGTGTTCTCCGTCTCGCGCTCATCTTGTGTTGCATCACTTCACGTCACTTGTCCAATGTCCACAGAGCACTTGTCACAGTTATGATGGCATGTAGTGGTGGGTGGAATGATCGCGAGATCCCGCGCGTGCGGCGTGCGAGCGAGGTGGACACGAGTGCGCGTGGCCGCGCCGCGACACACACTGAGTGTCCGCGCGTGGTGTGTAGTGACTAGTGTGTAGTGTAGTGTAGCGAGCCGAGACACTGCGCCAGCCGGCCGGCGCCGAGCGCACGCCGTCGCCATGGCAACGCGCACGCCGCCCGCAACCACGACCCGGCAAATGTATCTACTACTTGGACTAGGAGGAAATGCCCAATGACGTCCGTTATCGCACTAATAGGCACGAAGGATCCAATCGAAATACAAGGAAAACATAGTCCATCAGTAGATATTATGATATGCGAATGTGCAGTGTCGGCGACAAGGATTATTTCCTCGTGCGTTCTTTCGCACCTTCATTTTATAATTACTTACATCGCAACAGACATTATTTTTAAAAAAATGTCCAGACAAGTTCGTGAGTAGCATTTTATTATTTTTGTTGCCAAAAGCAAAATTACAAATAAATAACATAAATCATGTTATTTAATTTGTCCTTAAGTCAACTCAATGACATTCACGAGGATCGCACACACTGCTGAACTGTGAATGTGAGCGGAGTGAGCAGCACGCGGCAGACATGATATGTAAATATACGCGATTGAAAGTATACTCGATGCAGATGCTGCGGCGACACCTGCGGATCCGTATGCATCGATACTAGCGATCTGTCCCGTCACCTGGGATGGTCAATACTTCACTACTTGGTGTGTACTGCTCATACGCTTAGCAGATAGCACCGACGCAATATGAGGCTCATTTTACTCTGTGTTGATGTAACATGGCGATTACCATACACTTGCACATGTAATAGATAAATACGTCTAAAAATGCATTCATAAGATAAAACTCGGAGCACTTGCATTTTTTACGTATAAAACAAGATTTGAAATACTTAAAAACAGACTAGAACAATAATAAAATAAATATGACAATATTGATTTCACACAATATTGACTGGTCTGTTTCGTCGTTTGTTCGGGGAAATAATATCAATTGAAATAAGATGTGTGACAACAATCGTCCAATACTAAGAAATGAGGAAAAAAATCTTAGTTTCTAAAAACTGTAGTTTAGTCCGCGTAAGTTTCCCGCGATCTGTGGCGGCGCGCTGCGGGTAAGTCCGCGCTCCGTCGCTGAGGCTGAAGGCTGTAGGTTTTCCGGCGTGACTCACCGCCCCCACCCCCCCGAGCCGCACGCACGTGGCGCGGACACACTGCGGGACACTGCTGTGTCAGCAGCACGGCCGAAAGTTTTTTATGCACATTGCAATAACCACTGTAGAATGTGAAGGAATGCGACGCGGAACCCAGCCGAATGCCGACACCAGCCGGACTCGTGATAATTGAAGCTAGATCGAGATTGGAATAAAAACAAACAGTGAGTGATAGTGCCGGTGTCTGTTGAGCGCGGCAGTCCGGCGAGTGCCGCGGCCGCGAAGGTCAAGGGCACGGCACCCGCGGCACATCTCACGCACTGCGACTATTGTTCATGTTGTATTATCGCGCCACGCTTCTTACTAAAGAGGTGTTGAGAACCATACTAGCTATAAACATGACAAGTTGGGTCAAAGTTCCAAGCACCTACGTGTTTCGTCCTTAGGGGTATATTTCTCCGCAGCGATCCTATGATCACATGAACTTTCTTTTAGCTCAAGATTGTATGTTTTACATTGACGAATGTATTTTTTAATTATTTTTAATTTAGAATTATTTAGAATAGAATTATTTAGAATTATTTTTAATTTAATTTAATTAATATTTCGATCACTTTTCTTCTTGCCAATAACTCAACTTGAACAACTCAAAACGTTATTCTTAACAATTTCTGAGACGAAATATTGAACTGGCGTATGAAATGTTTCCCAGCTATGGATTTCGTTCATAGGCATTTCTTTTATCAGCTACTTAACATCCTACATCATAAAAAATTGCAAGAGTTTGTAGCCGCGTGTTAATAAACTGTAACATTTAGGTTTGACAGTATTTAAGACTTTGCGATTTCAAAAACACTTTTAAGTAAATTGTTTTATAATTTGCATATCTCAGAAATGCACAATGGAATGATTGAAAAATGATTTAAAGCTAACTAAAAAAAAACGTATAAGTTCACCAGTAAATTATGAACCAATATTAAGGTAATTAAATATTCGATTTGGATAGACTTAAGGACGAGTATAAATTATTACTTAATACACCCTACAGTCCAGACATAGTCTTGATCCCACGCAGGACCACACACAGATCGATTTTTACGTCGTGGGTATCAGAAACTACGAGAGACTTTTCACAAACTCTCGAACCCTAAACAAATAGTTCTATTGATCACATGAACATTTTTCTTTATGGAGTTCAAACCCGCGGCCTCTCGCTTCACAGCCTGCGTTCAACTGGGCCATGAAGTCTGTCAACTCAGCCGTCAATTGTATGTATTTGACACTCGGAACAACGACAGTTCAATTAAGTTTTTTTTATAAATGGTAAGCAGTGGAGATGTCGAAAATTCAGCCAATGTCAAATGTGCGATGAGTACTCGTGTGTTTTAGTAACCGCCAACCCTTGCAGTTACACCTCATTAAAATTAACTGCTCCAATTAAATGGGCATTAAAATAGTAGGACATCGACAAGTCACAAGCGCGTCAGCCACAAGGGGTTTTCCTATTACACAATGCACGAGGGCCGTCGGCCGCGACCTCACTCACTTGCATCTGAGGCATTTGATCTGATCTTGGATATTATAATTTATGCCAAAGGTCTAGGAATGATGCAACAGTTTGTATATTCCATCAATCAGCGGCTATTGTGCGCGTCCTCAGTCGACAGCTATTGACGCGCGAGCGTTTACTTTCAAAAACGTATTCGTTTTCTTTGAAAATTTTTCGCAATACTCGTTCACCTCAACGCGGGCCGCACAACATATCTTACGGTGGCGCGACATAATGTCGATTGCGGGGCACCACCTTTAGATAATACCTATAACAACATTAGTTTAATATATTCAAACAGAGCGAGGCGCAGCCGGCTGTACTCAACAAGAAACGACTCGTTTAAATATATTTTTATGAATTTTGCGCTCTCTCGAGTCAAGAGTGAAGCGTTGCGGGCGGCGTGACGTCACGCACGCGCTCACCTTGACCGTGACCTCCGCACCTCACGCAACAGCTTTCACTCTGTTTACATACTCCACGAGCGGCGCTTACGACATTTATTCTCATTCAAGCTATAAGCACTGAATAACTTCGTGCATTTCGCAATAGCGTCGTGTGTCGGGCCACAAAAAACATTCAACATTGATATTGGTTTGTACGTCAATCGTGTTCCGAGAAGTGTCATTAAATGAAGGATGTACACTAATGTGTCTGAGTAAATATAATATGTATGAGTGGTGTTTACAGTGCACTGCACGCCGTGCTCTGTACAGATGAGCTGCCTCGCGCGGGACAATACAAGCCGGTACAATTAGCGGCAGGTTTTTTCTGCGGCGACGCGACGCCTCACACGTTTTCCTCCAACATACTAGTTTCGCATAGAGATGTTAAAAAATAATCGATTTTTAATTTAATCGATTATTATTTTCTTATAATCGATTTTTACAACCGATTTTTAAAATACTATTAATCGATTTTTTATAAATCGATTATATAAATTATCCGTAAAAAATCGAATTTTATTAACAGTGCTATCTATGCGACGTATGAAAAAACTCGGAGTCAGTTTATACTGTTCAATATTATTGCGACGCTCATAATTTCATTTTTATTAAAATAAACGTTTTGTGGTACGGAAAATTTGTATCAATAAATAAATTAGGTTTCCTTATTGAAAGTTTAAAGGAACATTCACTTTGATTTTTAGTTTTGAATATGATATTTTTTATTCATATCAATTTATTTGATTTTTATTTTAATAAATTGTTAATATGAATTTCTGAGGATTATTTTTGGAATATGAAAAACATTTAGATTTTTAAATGATAGAAAAAATTTTTTTTGCAAATATCGATTGTTTTTAATAAATCGATTGATATTAAATAAAGAAAAATCGATTTTTATTTAATCGATTTTTTCCATTAACCTCACATCTCTAGTTTCGCAACACACCCCCCGCGCACCCGCCACCCCGCGCCCATCGCTCTCTCATCAGCACTAGGAAGTTCCCCGTAACCACCTTCTCAACATTCCTCAAAAAAAAGTGGGCCTGTTTAGGTTTTTTAGATCTATTAAAATATTTTTCTTCTGTCTTCTTATTATAATTTTGAACACGGTTGCATTTTTTTACGTTTCTGTTTTAGTAATTAAAACTTAATATTACCATTCGAAGACAAAATAGAGAATGCAAATCTTAATAAGATTGTATAAGAAGTACACACATGTATTTTTTTTTAAACCTGTACCTCCTTGCGGCAAACATGTATCCCGTGCCGATACAGTACCCTAAGCTCATTTGTATTCGATGACATGCCGGACAACCATATATAAATGCTAGGGTTAAATTCCAGTCCATTCAAATGCCAGGTAACATTTATGTCATATGACAGTCGACATGACATGCAGTGATGCGCCAACACGGGCAGTGTGAATAGAGCCGCGTGCGCTGGTGCGGGCGCGTGCGCATGCGCGGCGTGACTCCCTGCGCAGGTGCCCCGGTACAATCGCTCTATTGTCCCAGCGTGCCTCTCACAATAGTCTACATTTACATATCAAAGCGCGCCAGACTACTGTGCACTGCATCACGCCGATGCTTTTGTCTCTTCAATACAATATACTTCACATACATCACATGCGCCGCACCATACACCCCCATACACTATTAATGCATTGTTTTGTATACTTTATGGTTATAGTAAACGTATTTGAGCTATAATCTGCGATGTTCTGGGATAGAGACACTGTGAAAAAAACTCGAGGTTTATATTTTTATCGACTTAAGAGCGTTTATACCCTGTGCGCGCTTTTTGGCTTAAAAACAGGACTTTTCAAATGAGTTAATAGCCACAAATAAACAATTTAAAGGAAAAATAATTAGTACTTATTTTAGAAAAGGTTGTCATCTAGGGATGTTGGTGAAAAACATTATAGATTGATGGATAATTTGTGAGTACTATAAGGATTACTGAACACAAGTTTCGTTATTTAGGCTTTAAATGGCAATTTAGAAGTTTAAGATATCCGAAACCACTAAATATAAGATGAAAATAAAAATATTATCAGACTAATAAGACCCTTATGGAGGGATTTTGCTGAGAAAAATAATCTTTTTGTGTTTAGTACCTGAAAAATAAAAATTTAAACAATGCGAAATTATTCAGAAACTCTCGTCAACAACATATTTTTTTTCACCAACTTATCGTACATAATTTTTTATAGCAATTGCATATTATAATAGAAGAACATCTTATCAATAAATTACCATTTTTATATTTCAACAAAATTAGTTTTCATGTTTTCTACAAATATTTTAAAAACCACTATAAAACACGCTGTCCGACGTGGCTCAAATCAGACCGCCGCAAGGCCTTCTAGAGGGAGGACGTATCGCTCGTCGCTCCGGCCTAGCTGCAGTCGATTTTTGCCGTGCGTAGTAAAAATAGCCACGCGCGGACTGCGATTACCACATCTTAGTACTTTGGTAGTAAAATATTTAATTATTTTTATTACCTACAATGATTTTGTAGTGAGTATAAATTATGTTTCAGGTAATATAATGGGATGTAATTCCGAGGCTAAATTATGTTATGTATTGTAATATAAAATTAAATATATTTCGTAATTGTAAGAGGTTGTAAGGCCCCTAACACTATTTATGTGTTCGAACACGAAATAGTTAATAAAACGTCCGTAGTGTCTACTGATTGAACACTGATTTGAATGCAACTTAACAATGTAATAAGAACGAAAATATGATTAGTATCTAAATTTGTATTATTCTTTGCTTGCACAGTAATATTTGTCTACTTATAATGCAAATAAAATATTTTTATGGTATTATATTACAGTTACATTTCAATTGAATATTTGAAGCGCACGGATCAAAGTTGTTTGAGCCGATTGTATAGCGAGCCGACGCGGCAGCTCTACGCACACAGCTTTGGTCGCTTATGTGTGCGTGAAATTAACGAAGAAATACCTATAGTTGACTTTGCGCGCAAGGTGTATACGCTCTTAAAGCAAGCGGATTAATTCGAACTTTACGTATGTATGTAACATTAAATTTCAGTTTTCATGAAAATCGGGTTCTTGACTATTATAATACCATTGACTGTTTTTGATATTACTCGGTTTCGAAATTGATCATTACATTTAAAAAATGTACCCTAAATAGTTGTAATAATATAGCAGGCACTATGGGTTAAGGAGTTCTTATTTTATCGATGGCAAATATTTATGGTTCCCTTCTCGCATGCCCTGTGGGTGTTTCACCGGCTTTTTAGCTCAGCGCTCGGATGTTAATGCTTATCTGGATCAGGGGTGAGGGAGACCTATGCGTGGATGGTACAGTATGGTGCATGCACTGACCGGGTGTGTCTCGCGGCGAGGCGTGCGTGGTGGTGTGCGGCGCGGCGTGGTCGTGCTGCGTGCACGCCGCGTCCTCGCACGCGCGCCGCTCGCAGCGCTCGCCGCTCCACTGCGCGCCGCAGCGACACACCGCGCCCGCGCCCGACACCGAGCACTCGCCCTGCAACACGCGCGCTCTACACTCCGCCGCGCCACCGCAGCACCGCCGGCCACGTGCCGCACGCACCTGGTTGAGGCAGTAGTTGTCGCAGAGCGGGTGCACGCAGCGCGGGCCGGCGGGCGTGGCGCGGCACAGCAGCGGCTCGGCGCACGCGGCCGCGCCTGCGCAGCGCTCGCACCGCGCGCCGCTGTACTCCGCCGCGCACACGCAGTGCGCCGTGTAGCGCGACACGCGGCACGACGCGCCGTTCTCGCAGCGCGCGCGCGCACACGCCGCCGCCTCCGCCGCGCCGCCCGCGCCGCCCGCGCCCGCCTCGCACCGCGCGCCGCTGTAGCCCGGGCTGCACACGCACTGCGCACACGACACGCACTCACTCCACCGCCCCAATACAACTGATCAGATCTGCACGTTACCACGATGCGCGGTCGCAACGAACGAACCTTGAGCGGTGGCAGGGGAGCCGGTGCGGTGGGATCGATAGGCTGCGTGGCGTTACCGGGAACCACGTCGAGTTCGCAGCGGCCATGCCGGTGGCAGTGATGCGCGCAGCGGTAGTGCTGGCAGTGCTCGCCCGCGTACAGCGGCGGACAGCGACACCGCTCCACGCTGCCTACCAGCTCGCACTCTCCCGGCCCGCAGCGCAGCGAACACGCGCCGTTCGCACCGCCCGCAGCATCGACTCCGCTCGCGATCTTAGCCGACGCCTCGCCGGCCGACACTACGCACCGCCGCTGGCCCTGTGCGACCCGCACATCTCGAATTTAGCACATAAGAGAATAACTATAATCGACATGAAATGACAAGATATGATTCGTTCTCACGAGGTCAGCGTCGTCGACGGCCTGCAGTCCGTCTGGGCAGAGGCAGGCGTGCGTGTCGGCGGCGCTGCGCACACACAGCGCGCTGGCGTGGCAGGCGCGCGGCTCGCGGCACGGGTCGGCGGCGGCGGGCGGCGCGGGGAACAGCGCGGGGTGCAGCAGCGCCAGCGCGGTGAGCGGCGCGCGGGGCGTGCGCGGCGCCTGCGCGGGCGGGTGCGGCGCGGGGGAGGCGGGGGAGGCGGGGCGCGCACGCCGCGGCACGCGCACCAGGCCGCGCGCCGACACGCACCACACCCACTCCTCCCACGCGGCGGCGCGCGAGCACGAGCGCGACCACGAGCGCCACGCCGCCGCCGACGCAGACCCGCCCCACGCGCGCGCCACTGCACACACACCTCGCTAGTCTCACGAGCACAAGTACTCCACGCCTAACTACTACATAAATGGACTAATAGTACGTTTATAATCCATCCCTTCATATCTCCTCATTAAGTTATCACAAAGAATAATAAACATTTTCAAGTTTATTATATGGAAACACCATGTGTATTGCAGGCGGATCTAATTGCGTGAAGCTGTTGCCCCATGATATCACCGAGAAAATACAAAATTATTCTCTCCATAGAATCCAAACTTGTGTTAAAATTGTGAGCGTGCGCACCTCCATCCATGTAAGCATGCGGCGGGGGCGGCGCGCCGGCCGGTCGGCGCTCGAAGCGCGCCAGCAGCACGCGGCCTCCGCCGTCCAGCCGTACCGACTCCAGCGTGTCGTAGTACGCGTCCACGAAGTACAGGCGGCGCGCCGGCACCAGCAGCGCCAGCGCCGTGACGCGCCGCACGCGCGCGCGCACCAGCCAGCGCACGCCGGCGCCGTCCAGCCCCGCGCGCACCACGCCCGGCGCCGCGCCGCGGCTCGACCAGAACATGTGCCTGCACACACTCGCCGTTAGCGAGACACACACACTCCCTCCGCGCTCATGGCCACCACGCTCACCTAGTCTCATTGTATATGACGATGTCGTCAGGCTCCGCGCCCTCGCGCCGATACAGCGTGACGCGGCGGCGGCCCTCCAGCGTGGCGCAGTACACGGCGCCCACCGTGCCGCCCGTGTCGTTGGTCACGGCCGTCCAGTACAGCCGGCGAGACACCCAGTCCACCGCTATGCCGCGAATGATGCCGCCGTCGCGAATCTGCGTACATCAAAAACGAATCGATGAAATGTCGACACCGGCCGAGACGGTACACTCATTCCTAGAGTACTAACGAGCACGTGGTGGTGTTGATCGTCGTCGGCGTCGGGGTCGTGGTCGGCGGCCAGCATGCGCGTCAGGTCGGTGCGGGCCAGGCGGCCGCTCTCGTCGCCCCACCACGCCCACCACGTGCCGTCCAGCAGCGCGGCGGCCAGCGCGTTGAGGGGCGGGCGCGGGGGTGCGGGCGCGGGCGGGGGGCTGCGCTCTCGCTTGCGCGCCGCCCACAGCCGCAGCACGCCGCCCTCCGCCACCAGCACCACCGGCTTGTCGCCTGCAACACGCGCCGCGTCAGAGTGCCGCCGCCCACGCGTGGAAGAAGGGGGCGTGGTACGTACCCAGCGCCTCGCAGGTGAGCGTGCCGTCCGGCAGGAGCCGCTGCTTGTATCCGCTCACGCACCTGCAACACGGCACTCATTACATCTGGTGCTCACTTCAAGTGTCGTGTGCGGAGTACATACCCCGACAGAGGAACTCATAATGTGGGATGAGTTGATAAAACTCACTTGCACGTGTAGTTGTTGTGTTTCGGCAGGCACAGTTGTGAGCACGAGTTCCACTTGCAAACGCGGCTCTCTTCTGCAAATGAAACAAGTATCAGTGCTTCGTTCACGTGCGTGCGTGTGCGCGTGCCCGTGTGCGTGCGCGTGCGTACCGTCGTCGCAGGAGGCGGTGTCGGGCACGCAGCGTCCGTCACCACAGAGCTTCTCGTCGCGCTCGCACGGAGACTCCTCGCCCAGCTGCCGGTGACGATGACCTGTCACAAAATACTAGTGCTTTATACTTTTTAATACTAATTTAAAAGTTATAGAACTTACTCGATTTGACATTAGTATTTTATATTGCTATTGCCAAGTGGAGTTCACAGGACTATGTGTGTTTCAACAAGTACAGCGCGCGAAACTTAGCGCCGTTTAAAGCAGCGACAGCTATGATATAGAGTGCAGGAGTCTCACAGGTGAGCGGCGCCTCGTCGTCGCCGGCGGCGCAGTCCTCGAACCCGTCGCACAGCAGCGAGCGCGGCACGCACGTGTGGTCGCCGCACCTGCGCCGCAACACACACGCGTTACTCACTTAATCGTGTCTCACAATATATCCTATTTGACAAATTTCTGGAAAACTATTATACTATCTCATTAGAAACTTAACTAAATTAAAAAATACCCTGATTATTTTCCGCATCCATTTACTCGAGTTTAGTCATCCATCTTTTACAGACGCGTGACATTCGTTCTACATATTCTTTCGCAAGCAAGCATTCTGTTACAACATCTCATCATGCTTTAGTCCTATGATATGCAGTTCCGTAATCTGTTCAACTGTGGGTCGGGTTATTAGAAATAAAATATAAAGACCGTTATCAAACACAGTGAATATAAAGGTATTGTTTGTATTTTTACCTAAAGGTGTGAGGCGGACACGCGGTGCGGGAGCAAAGAGCGGGCAGCTCGTCGGCGCCGGCACAGTCGCTGCGCGCGTCACACCGCCACGCGGCCGGCGCGCACGCCGCCGCACCGCACGCCAGCCGCGAGCCGCACCCGCCCGCGCCCGCGCCGCACGCCTCCTCGTCCGAGCCGTCCGCGCAGTCCGGCTCGCCGTCGCACCACCACTCGCGCAGCACGCAACGCGATCCGTCGCGGCACGCGCGCGCTCCCGCCGCGCAGTGCGGCGCGCACTCCGCCTCGTCCGAGCCGTCCGCGCACTCCGCCGCGCCCGAGCAGCGCAGCGCGCCGCGCACGCACTCACCCGACGCGCACCGGAATTCCGACTCCGAGCACGATCGCGGCGCGCACCCCATCTCGTCGGCCGCGTCGCCGCAGTCGTCCTCGTAGTCGCAGCGCCAGCGGCCCGGGATGCAGCGCCCGTCCGGGCACCGGAAGTACGTGGGGTCGCAGGGCGGCGCGGCGGGGCGCGAGCGACAGTCGGCCTCGTCCTCGCCGCCCGGGCAGTCGGGCTCGGCGTCGCACAGCCACTCGCGCGGCACGCAGCGCCCGGACGCGCAGCGGAACTCCCCGCGCGCGCACGTGCGCGTGGCGCACGCGGCGCCCTCGTCCGAGCCGTCGCCGCAGTCCGAGTCTGAGTCGCACACCCACACGAGCGGCACGCACGCGCCGCTCGCGCACCGGAACTGTAACGCCACGGTGCGTTGAGCGCATGCTTATTGCGAGCGGCGAGGAGTGCACAGGTAAGGATACAGACGTGGTGCGCGGGACAGGTGCGCGGCGGACAGTCCTTCTCGTCGTCTCCGTCGTGGCAGTCGGCGGCGCCGTCGCAGCGCAGCGCGGCCGACACGCAGCGCGCAGTCACGCCGGCCGTCGCGTTACCGCGGCACTTCCACTGCGACGACAGGCACGTGAACTGCGCACAGACACACGCCCATGGATTATGTCATTTATATTATTTACACAATGGCATCTACAATTTACCGTTTTATTTGTAAACGAGCTTATCCCCGCAAATTTATTTGCGTGATTAACTGAATTTACAATATGTTTAATAGCTTTAAAATCCATATATACTTGCCTAAATAAAATATTACGCCCACATTTCTACTCTAAAATTCTAAAACCCTGAATTACGTCACTGTTTACTTATGAGTATCCTGTTGTGCAAATTTGGTGGCCTATTAGTTCCTTTATCAATAATTTTCCTGCTATATCCACTTTAAACATAAAAATCCCAAACCTTATAATTGATGTATTATTTATACAGGGTGATATTGATACATGTTACTTAAATTAACCCACATGTTTCTCATCACCCCAGGTTACATTGTATATAATTTGAAAGCAATATGTGAAGATTTTAGGTCATAAATCGTGATTTTCGTTTTCACGATTTTTGGACTTGCCATGTATATAAGAGTATTTTTACCGCTTAGATGAACTTCAGTTCGGTTGAGGAACTTATCTGAACCAAAAAAAAACATTATCTATAGCGGTTGATCAAAGGCCTTGAAGCCTAAAATCGTGATTTTCGACAAAACTATCAGGCAGTTTTTATTCAAATTTGGCACAATCATACCTAGGGGGATTAAGGAACATGTGTTTTAAATTAATGCCATATGTCAATATCACTCTGTATAATGAGTAGATTCTCGTAAACATCATAAGTTCCTGCTTCTAGAATTTCTAATCCCGGAACGACGCACAATTTTACATATCATATACCAACACCAACTTTTGTCCTCTCCCCCCTTTCCCTGACCCTCCCGTAAATTTGATAATCTAAAACTCATGAATAAATTACAAATAAGTAACAATTAAAATATTGCTTTCCCTTACCAGTTCGTGACTTTAAATTTTTTGAATTGTACCATCAAGTTCATTTTTTAAGGGACTGTTTGTACACACGGAATCCTAAATCTTTTCACAGGAAATAATATGAAGAAACTAATTGAAATCAGCCACCCGTACTTCAAAATATCATATTAAAAAAATAACCTCAAAAATTAAGGGGTTTTATTTTTTTGTGCGGAGTCGTAATTAGTTTTTCAAAATTAAGGTAGCCTAAGTTACTCCCCCAAAAATTAGCCATGTTTCAGTGAAAGTCCCATCATAATGATATGTAGATAGTATTTTTGTTATTTTGGTTTTACAGACACTTTTTTTTATATGTATAGAGCATGTAAGAAAACGAGTAGTACGCACATTGTCGCAGTCCCGCTCGTCGCTGCCGTCGCCGCAGTGGTGCACGCCGTCGCAGATGAGCGCGGGGTGAGCGCAGCGGCCGTTGTCGCACTGGAACTGGCCGGGCGCGCACCTCGCCGCCGGACACGACGCCGGCTCGTCCGACCCGTCGCCGCAGTCGTCCTGCCACACACACACGTACACACATACACATGCACTGACACGCGCCACTTCCAGAAGCAACATTATGTCGTAATACAGCTCGCCTCACCTGCGTGTCGCAGCGCCACCAGAAGGGGATGCACTTGAGCGCGGTGGCGCAGACGAAGTGCGCGGAGGTGCAGTTGGGCGTGCAGGTGCGGCCGTCCGCCGCCAGCTGCCAGTGCTCGGGGCAGGCGCAGCGCGCGCCCGCCACGTCCCCCGCGCCACCCTCACCCGCCTCACCCGCCTCGCCGCGTGGTGTCAGCAGGCACAGGCCCGAGCAGTTGAGCGCCTCGCACAGCGCCGACACCTCTGCACACACGCACGGTACAGCGCACGCACGCACACATACACACACACATAGACGCATGCGACGACACTCACCTGGCAGCGCGGGCTGGCGCGCGGGGTGCCACACGCGCAGGTCCATGGGCTTGTGCACCGTGTGCACCACCGTGCGGCACTCGTACGCGCCGCCGCCGCTCAGCTCCACCGACGTGTTCGTCTCCTGGGATATGACATGCGACACGAATTAATCTTTTCTGTTTTGTATGACAATATGTATAAAATAGAGTTTTCTTTACCCACCTTATAGTTTGCAAGCGGTCGCCGACGACAGGACTCGACTGCGCGCGTTTCCCAGTCGGTCCAGTACACGCGGCCCGCCCACACGCCCAGCGCGAACACGTGGTGCAGCCGCAGCCACGGCATGCGCTCTGCAACCGACCACAGCGCACATACACAGTCGCGACCCGCACGTCACCACGCGTCACTGCTCGAGTTGCGTCCTCACTCACCCCGCGAGAAGAGCACGCGCACGCGCTTGCCGTCCAGGTCGGCGACGGCGATGTAGTCCTCACGCGCGTCGGCGAAGTACAGCTCCTGCGAGGCGTAGAGCACGGTGAGCGCGTTGGGCCAGCCCAGCCCCGCGCTGATGAGCACCTCGCGCGCCGAGCCGTCCATGCCGGCGCGCCCGATGTGTGGCGCCGCGCCCCAGTCCGACCAGTACAGCGTGCTGCAAGCGAGGAGCGGCGTGAGTGCGGGCGGCCGTGTGCGTGCGTGTGTGCCGGCGACGGTGCCTACCCGCGGGCGGGGTGCAGCGCCAGTGCACGCGGCTCGTGCAGGTCGCCGCGCAGCAGCACGCGACGGTGCTTGCCGTCCAGGCGCGACACCTCCACCGTGTCCGTGCCCTTGTCGCACCAGTACAGGTTGCCGCCCACCCAGTCCACCGCCAGCCCGTCCGGGTTCTGCAGCGTCGCACTGTGCAGCACCTGCGCACATCATAAATACGTCTCGTAGGTAAATACCTTAGAGTATATATATATATATATATATAGAGAGAGACAGCGCTGGTACTTCAAAAGCGTAATACATAAATTATTTGAAAAAAGAAATTAAAAATAAGTAGTTTAGGTCTGTTTAATTCCACTCAAGTCGTTTTAAAAGGATAATAGCTAAATATAATTTCGGCTATCAAAGGAATTTATAGCAATTTATTGCTAAATAATTAATTCAATTTTTACTAATATTGGTAGCACACCAACATTACAAACAAGAAAATATCTACGTTTTTCAAATCGCGAATGTATGACAGCGCTCCCTCTATATATAAATACTCTAAGGTAAATACCTTACTATAGTTTGACGCGTATAATTTTTTCCTATAATTTGATCTTTGTTCATAATTTCACCGAATAGTGTATAAAACAGCTTGAGCTAATTGTTATTTAAATTGATGGTATTTTTCCCTAATTTAAAAATGTTCGTATTGTACCATTCTTGTTCAATTAATATATTCACGAGCGTAACACGTGTGCACGGGCTAACGTGTATTTACCTGGTAGTGTTCCTGCGGCAGCACGGGCGCAGCGGGTGCGGGTGCGGGGGCGCGGCACAGGCGCTTGATGGAGCTGCCCAGGCGCGTGACGTCGCTCCAGTACAGGCAGCCGCTGGCCCACTCCATGTCGAGCGCCACGCCGTTGGTGAGGTTGTGCACGAGCAGCGAGCTGGCGCCCGTCACGCCCGCCGCGCCCCCCGCGCCGCCCGCCCACGTCGCCGCGCGCCGGATGTAGTAGCGGTTCGTGAAGATCAGCGACGCGCGCACCGCTGCAACGAACAACAAACTAATCGTTATCGATATCTGATAATTATATTTATAACTAGCTTTTTCCCGCGACTTCGTCTGCGTGTTTATGTTATCATAATACGGACGTAAAAGCAATACATCATATAAAACTGTCATTCTTTATTTCACCCCTTTAGTGCTATTTTTCTAAAAGTAGTTCACGCGATTATTGTTCGTTGAAAATAAGTCTTGAA
Organism: Hyles euphorbiae; assembly: GCA_023078785.2. NCBI lineage: Eukaryota > Metazoa > Arthropoda > Insecta > Lepidoptera > Sphingidae > Hyles > Hyles euphorbiae. The sequence goes on from CM041048.1 coordinate 12,670,276, forward strand.
ATACGAATTTTGATATCAATAACTTCAGTGTTTCGATTTTGCATACAACACTTCAACCCCTATTTTAACTCATTTAGGGTTAATTATAGGAAAAAAATATGCAGTTACTCTTGTTCCTAGATGGGTAACCTAAGTTTCAAGTTTCAAATTTGTAATTTCAACGGTTGCCATTTTCCATACAAAAGTTTTTTACCCTTTTCACCCCCTTAGGGATTGAATTTCCAAAAATCCCTTCTTAGTGCTACTATACATTATAATAGGTACCCTTGTGCAAAATTTCACCTTTCTAACTCCAGTAGTACCGGCTGTGGGTTTAGCCGATTGTTCTGTTCTGCAAAATTTCAACCCTTATTTTTACCGCTTTAGGGTTGATTTAAAAAAAAAAAGTATGCAGCTATATTTGTCTTAGATTGGTTAACTAAACTGCAAAGTTTGAGAATTGTAACTCTAACGGTTTCGATTTTCCATACAACAGTTTTTTACCCTTTTCACCCCCTTAGGGGTTGAATTTCCAAAAATCCCTTCTTAGTGCTACAATCATCACAATACAAATCGTTGTGTAAAATTGCACGTTTTTAGTCCCAGTAGTTTTAGCTGTGCGTTGATTAGACAGTCATTAAATCACTCTTGTCTCGCAACACTTCAACCTTATTTTAACCCCTTAAGGGTTGATTTTAGACAAACAAAGTATATAATTAGTTTTCTTTTTAAATGATTAACTAAAGTGCCGAGTTTGACAATTGTAACTCTCACGGTTTCGATTTTCCATACAACAGTTTTTAACCCTTTTCACCCCCTTATGGGATAAATTTCCAAAAATCAACAACAACGAGAATAGACGGACGTTGAGTCATTACTGTCTTTCTGTTTGTACATTGCAATTAAAATATAATTGTTGATCAATTAAGAAATAAATGTATTGAAGCTACCTAAGTCTATAATTAATTGTAATACAATATTTTTTTAAAATAAAATTAATTTAAATTTTTAACTATAAATAATACTAAGTATAGAAAATATTTGTCTATTTCTCCCGTCAAACAGCAGTTATGTCTCAGGATGGCGAGCGCAGTGGAATACCAAGCATTGCTTTGTAATTCAATGCGTTTGGTTTTGCTACTGTTCATGAGCAGTCGCATCGCTTACCATCAGGCAAACGGCATTCTTGTCTTGGCATTCACTGCAATAAAAAAAATATATAGAGTTCTATGTTCTATGTGTATTGACTTGTCATAAGAGCTCTTTATTTGCCTACGTGCCTAATAAATACATTTCATTTTATTAAATTCCTTCAAATTCTGCAGTGACCAATTATTATGAGTTACTGCAGTAAATGCGTGGCGGCGTACTCACGCGACTCGGGCTCGCAGCTGGCGGCGTCGTCCATGAGGCGGTACCCGGCGGCGCACGAGCAGTAGTAGGAGCCCAGCGTGTTGGTGCAGCGCTGCTCACACGGCTCGTCCTCGGCGCACTCGTCCACGTCCACGCACGAACCCTCCGCCGCGCCACGCCGCCAGCCCGCGCGGCACCAGCACGCGCGTCCCACCGGCAGGTCCGTGCAGTTGTGCGCGCACGAGCCCTTCAGCACCGAGCACTCGTCGATATCTGCACGCACAAACACACACATACACATACAGCACATGCAGCTCCACCTCCCGTCTCATCCACGCGGGCGGCCGGTACTCACTGCAGCGCCACTCGTCCGTGAAGTCGGCGCAGTCGAGCGCGCCGTCGCACAGCGCCGCGCGCGGCACGCACGCGCCGTCGCCGCACTGCCACTCGCCGCGCACGCACTCGCCGCGAGACACCGCGCCCGCGCGCCACCCGGAACCGAACGCGCGCGCGAACGACGCTGCAACAATCCGCGCGTTCCAGTTGCCGAACACAAGCACGCAAGACACACGCGCGCACCGCGACACTCACTGCAAGCGTGCGGGTCCTCGTCGGTGCCGGCGCCGCCACCGCCACCGTCGCCGCAGTGGTCGCGGCCGTCGCACACCAGCTCGCGCGCCACGCAGCGGCCCGCGCAGTACAGCGCGCCCGGCATGCCGGCGCACAGCGGGTGCCCCGCGGCGGAGGGCGGCGGCGCCGGAGACGCGGGCGCCGCGGTCGTCGTGGAGGCCGGCGCTGAACATCCTGGCGGTTCATCGGAAGCGTCCGCACAATCGGCGTCGCCGTCACAATAAAGACTCTGCAAACGAAATGAAGAAATTAGTTCTTGTATAAAGTAGTGACGGTACTGAGTGCGTGAATGTGTGCGCACCGCGTGCAGGCAGGTGCCTTCGGCGGCGCATCGGAAGGCTGCGGGCGCGCAGGGACAGTTGGCTTCGTCCTCGGCGCGCGGGCAGTCGGCCGCGCCATCGCAGCGCGCCGCCGCCGCCACGCACACGTTCCACGCGCCGCACTTGAACTGCTCCACGCCGCACGTCACGTTCACGTGCATGTGCCCTGCATACGCATACGTAGTCCGATTAGTTACTCGTGTATATAACCGACGCTCCGGCAGAGATGAACCGCAGGTGAAAGCAAAAGTATGATGTAATATGCGAGGTGAGGTATGGCATCGACTTGCCGCAGTGCAGCGTCTCGTCGGAGCCGTCGCTGCAGTCGGCGCGGCCGTCGCAGCGCCAGGCGAGCGGGATGCACTCGAGGCCGGGCGCGCCGCCGCACGTGAACTGCGCGGGCCCGCACGCGTCCTGCGGCTCGGCGTCGAAAGGGTCGGGCGCGCGCGGTGAGGTGTGAGGCGCGCGGGGTGTGGGGGGCGCGGGCGGGGTGGCGGCGTGCGCGCAACCGCGCTCGTCCGAGCCGTCCGCGCAGTCCGCCGCGCCGTCGCAGCGCGCCCACACCGCCACGCACGCGCCGTCCTCGCACCTGCACGCACACACACACACTCGACACTATACCCCACTGAAACTTCTATAAAGTCATTTGATTTGAAAGGAGAAAATAGTTCTTATATATCAAAGTATACATACATATAGTTTGTCGATTAAATGTGTTTACATGGGAGAATAATAAGGAGTTTTAAAAACCCTCTTGGCAACACCATCAAAAGTGTGTAGTGCGACTGACAAATCTTAATACTTGATCTAAAAATTACTTATTTCTAATGTTGGGAAATGATGCCACAACCCAAGATGATAATGAGAACTCGATGACGAAATCTATGTGATTTTAGGATAAATCTGTGTAAAAAAAAATCAACATCAAAGACCACCATATTTATTAGGAATCATAATCAAAATCACTATCTAAATATTCAACACCTGACATGTATGATGTGCTTATATTAGATTCTTCACTACTGCCGCTACTGCTGTTTCCGACATTTATTATAAATCGAGGCAAGTCTTCTGTGATACGATCTTTTTCTATATATTGGTTTTCAATATCAATGATATGATCACATTCTTTTTTCCAATCATCAGCCGTAATGGATGAGAACTCCTCTTCGATTAATCGTGGAAGGTGCTTCTTTTCAATATTTACATTTTTCATAGCAATCTTTCTTTTGGCTAAACTCCATATTAACTCTATCGGGTTAAGATCGCAATGATATGGTGGAGTTCTTAATACTTCATGGCCTTTCTCTTTAGCCATCACGTCAATTTCATATTCCGGTTGAGGTTTGTTTTGTTTTACTAACAATAATAATTCCGATTTCGTGAAATGGGTGGGAAAACTGATATTATTGGACGAAAGCCACTCCTGTATTTCATGTTTTCTGTTACTTTGATTAGGGGCTTTATTAATTTGACTGCTGTGGTAACGGGCATTATCCATGATAATAACAGAGGGCCCAGACAAATTCTGTAACAATTTTTCAGCAAACCATTTTTTAAAATTGTCCTTGTTCATGTCATCGTGGTAATCTGCTTTCTTGTCCTTTGACATGTAAATTAGCAAAGAATTCGGGACAAACCCAAATATAATTAATTTGAAAATAATTAATTTCTTCATTACTTGTATAGATGTATTGATAGGCATTATAGAAAGAACTAAAAATCATTGAAATAATGAATACGTCTATATAATAAAACTTCAGCCATAGAATTCGAAACTCGGTTTGTCATCACTCCTAAATGAATTCGCACCTAGAGAGTTTCAACTTAAATAACAAAACGCTGACCTCATCTGTCCGTGAGCGCAGTCGCAGTTGGTCTCGTCGGCGGCGTCGTCGCAGTCGGCGCGGCCGTCGCACACGCTCGCCGCGCCCACGCAGCGCCCGCCCGCGCCGCACCGCACCGTGCCCGCCGGACACTCGCGCGACGCTGCACGCACACATACACACGTCAGCCGACGAACATCAACACACCCACCGACACACCAACACTGACTACTGTAACAGCACAACTCACTGCAGTAGTAGAGGTCCTCGTCGCTGGCGTCGGGCGCGTCGCTGCAGTGCGGCACGCCGTCGCACACCAGCTCCTGCGGCAGGCACGCGCCCTCCGCGCACGCGAACAGCGGCGCCGCGCACCGAGCCGTCGCCGCCGCGCACGCGCGCCCGTCCGCCGCCAGCACGCGCCCCGCGCCGCACGCGCACGCCGCGCGCCCCTGCGCGTCCACCGCGCACTCCTCCGCGCAGCCGCCGTTCAGCACGCCGCACGGGTCCTCCGCACCTGCGCGACACACGCCGCCGTCACACACCCACTCACCGCGCACGCGCACGTGCCGACGCCACGCTGCCACACTCACACGTCTGGTGATCCGGAGCGACCGCCACGATGGCCATGGGACGCGTGACGTCACCGCACACGCGGCTCGCGTCGCCCGCGCGCTTATCCGCGCGGAACACGCCGTGCGACACCCAGTCCGTCCAGAACACCCAGTCGCCGATGACGGCCAGGTCGAACGGATGCTCAGTGCTCGAACGCGTCACGATCTGCCGACGAATGGATGACGGTAGTCTGACAAATGTAATAATATATGGAGAGACCGGCACCGCAATTGTTTCAAAAACTGACCTGTCTGTGCGAGCCGTCATAGTACATTCTCTCTATTTTGTCGAGTCGTGCGTCCGCCCAGTACACCTTCTTAGCGGCGTGGTCGAGTGCTATGCCGTTCGGCATGAGGATCTCGGTGGACACGATGATCTGCAGCTCGCGGCCGCTCGTGTAGGCGCGTTGAATCGAAGGGTTGGTTTCGTTCCAGTTGGTCCAGTAGAGTCGCCTGCGGAGTGCGACCGTCACGTTAAATACAAGTGTTGAGCTGCTGACAAGTACTGGGGCGTGGCTCACCGTTCACAGGGGTCGAGGTCGATGCCGCGGGGCCGGTCGCCGCGCGCGAGCCGCAGCACGGTGGCGGCGGCGGGGGCGGGGGCGGCGGGCGCGGGGGCGGCGGGCAGGCGCGCCGAGCGCACGGCGGCCGCGCTGCTGCACGTCCAGTACAGCGTGCGCGTGGCGCTCTCGAACACCATGCCCTCGACGGCGCCCACCTCTGCGCACACACGCACTAGTTAGCGCCGCAGCCGCGCCCGCACTCAGCGTGCCGGCGGGAGGTACTCACGCGCGAGCAGCACGCGGTGCTGCGTGCCGTTGAAGTGCACGGCGTTGATGGAGCCGCGCTGGATGTCCGAGTAGAACAGCGTGGAGCTGTTGTAGTCGTACGCGAGCCCGATGGCGTTGCGCATCAGTTCCCTGCACACACACACACACGCGGACATGAGAGCGGCTGCGCGGACACGCGGGGACGGCGTCGACGGCGCTGTACTCACTTGCTCTGGATGGGCGGGTACGGAGAGTTGAGGGTCTTCTCGTCGAGTATGTGCACGCTTTCAATCTTAGTGACGCGCGAATACATGAGGAACGACGTGTACGCTGCGGACACGGAAAGCGACATGTAACATCCACACATGATCCATAACGCGTAAAAATGCATCTCGACTCGATATTGAATACAGACGCGTGCAGGAGCGCTGGTCGGGCGCCAGCTGTCCGTGCGGGCACACGCAGCGCGGGTGCGTGCCGTTGTACAGGCACAGCGCCTCGCAGCCGCCGCCCGCGCCGCACGGGTTGCCGCCCGCGCCCCGCGCCTGCGCCGCCGCCGACCACACCTGCAACACGCTCGCTGTAGCCGCCGCCAGTGCCCCGCGCCGGGTACACTGCGCGGCACTGCGCGGCGACACTCACGAAGATGTCCTTGAGGCTGTCGCCGAGGTTGTCGCGCAGCACGCGGTAGTCGCTGAGGTTACTCAGCGGCGCAGACAACACGCTGCCGCGGTTCACCATTCTGCGACACGATCATAGTAAATAATGCATGTCAATTTATATAGTTTCATCATATGTGAATAATAAGAATAATTTATTCAAAACAAATTCTTCTGTCGATTACAACCTTCCCATATGAAATAAGTTACAACACATTTTAAACTAAAAATTTGTTTATGAAAATAGGTATATATTTTCCATCATCTCAGTTAATATAGAACTTCATAACATGATGTATTGGCCGTTATGTATTTGGTTAAAAGAGTTTTCCTGATGAGAGTGAGTATGGTGTGACGTGTGTGTGTACTGACGTGTCGAGCCAGTAGAGGGCGTGTCGGTGCAGCGCGAGCGCGACGGGGTGGTGTCGGTGCGGCGCCAGCGCGGCCACGAGTGCGCGCTCGCTGCCGTCGTAGCGCATGCGCCACACGCGCGCCGCCCACGCCTCCACCCAGTACACGCGCTCCTCCTGCCGCCGCCAGCCGCACAACATTTATATACATGCAAACACTCAATATAACGTTGATACGACCGACGGCCGTTTCTTTAAACTGCATATACTAGGTACTATTTTCAAACTCTGTACTAAGAATTGATTGAACATTGTGGCGATTTATGGCATGGATTCTGCTATTTTATAAGTATCTTTACTCTTTAGAGAAGAAATCTCCACAGTTGTTAGCGGGCATGAAAACTCTTTCAGGAGTATCAGAACACGCAATCGACGAATTCATGCGGACATGCTAAAATACAATAATAAGTTTTTTTTCATGTATCGTTTAATATCAAATACAGGTATAAAAATAGGCCCTAAGTTACTTAATGTAATTATGCAATAAATACTCGCATTATACTCTATAGCCGTGGTTCCTAACCTTTTTAGGTCCATTACCCCTAAGATCTAAGGGTAACTGATGTTACCCCTCCTCCCTGCATATACTAGGTTTTTTTTTTTTTTTTTTTTTTATTGCAATGAATGACGAGACGAGCAAGCCGTTCGCCTGATGGTAAGCGATACGACCGCTCATAAACAGTAGCAACATTCCACTGCGCTCGTCATCCTGAGACATAAGATGGTAAGTCTCAATATGTCCAGTAGTTACTCTGGCTACAATGTCCTTCAATCCGAAACACAACAGTGCATTTACGCAGTGTTGTTTCACGGGAGAAATAGACATTGCGGTGGTACCCACCCAGATGGCCTCTCACATATGAGAGACCTACCACCAGTAAACAGTAAGTAGGTACCATTTTCAAACTCTGTACTAAGAATTGATTGAACATTGTGGCGATTTATGGCATGGATTCTGCTATTTTATAAGTATCTTTACTCTTTAGAGAAGAAATCTCCACAGTTGTTAGCGGGCATGAAAACTCTTTCAGGAGTATCAGAACACGCAATCGACGAATTCATGCGGACATGCTAAAATACAATAATAAGTTTTTTTTCATGTATCGTTTAATATCAAATACAGGTATAAAAATAGGCCCTAAGTTACTTAATGTAATTATGCAATAAATACTCGCATTATACTCTATAGCCGTGGTTCCTAACCTTTTTAGGTCCATTACCCCTAAGATCTAAGGGTAACTGATGTTACCCCTCCTCCCACGGATGATCTCAAACAACACATGTTAATACCTTATACGTAGACTTTATTAAACTTAAAACAATTGCACATAACCAATAATTATGCTTTTGAAATGACTATTAGTTTAAAAATTTTATACCACCAAAGTACCACAAGGTACTGCTTAACTTTTACAAGTTTGGTAATATTAGGTTTCGTTTCACTTAAGACTGTAACCAGCTCATTGTTACCCCCGCAAAATACAGGTTTTACCCCCGCGGGGGTAATTACCCCCAGGTTAGGAACCACGGCTCTATAAACAATTTGAGTAGAAAATTGAAGTTAATTGTTTAGGTTTTCAGGGTCTGTTCAGACACAAAAAGTACGTACAATATTTTTTGCACTTGCCCATAGATGACAAAAATAAGATTTAAATAGAGTAACCACATCCAATTAAAGCGTTTATTAAAACATATTTCATTTTTGTTGACCAAATGTTGCGTTGGGCCCAAAATCGGGTTCTTCTTTCTACATGTATGGTACTGTGTAGTGTTTTTTGTTTTTGTTTTGTAGTCGGTTTTAATCTATACATATAAAACAAAATTGAAGTGTCTGTTTGTAATCACTTTACTGGTGGTAGGTCTCTCATATGTGAGAGGCCATCTGGGTAGGTACCACCACGATGTCTATTTCTCCCGTGAAACAACACTGCATTTAATGCACTGTTGTGTATCGGATTGAAGGACATTGTAGCCAGTGTAACTACTGGACATATTGAGGCTTAATATCTTATGTCTCAGGATGGCGAGCGCAATGGAATGTTGCTACTGTTTATGAGCGGTCGTATTGTTTACCATCAAGCGAACGGGTTGCTCATTGCAACAAAAAAAAACATCAGTATTGGTATTACATGCATCTCACAACTTTTTGCGGTAGAAAACCTGAGCTGCGAGACTTGGAATTTCTTTACAGAATGTTTTTAATGGAATCTCACGTCTTTTTGTAGTCTTACATTTTTCCTTCGGTACTTTTTACTTCAAGAATATCACTAACGATTTTTCTTAAAGCCTCTGTCTTAAGGCTTTTTCTTATTTTTGTAGGTATCAATCTATCACAAATATCGCGGATTTGATGATTAATGTTCTTTCTTTCATGGTAATTGATATTTTCTAGCTATTTAGTCTATTTATTTGCAAGTTTTTCTTCGTCATGTTTTTCTAGAGGAATGTTGAACAGTTTCATGGGCTGAATACACCCTTTCCCTCTCTAAATCCCCTCCTGTTATGCCTGATATATATAAATATCTATCTACAACTATAATTCCATCATATACGGGTACAATGATTCATTAACTGCAAATGTAACTTGTAATCCTATACATTTATATGGGATTACAAAGTTATTCATGCAGTTAGTGTATCTAGAAAACTTGACAGAAATTATGAAATGTTTCAATTTTCCCTTACTTAAGACACTAAACACTAATTATATTCTAAAGGAAACGGGCGAAACTTCATAGAGCCTTGGGCTTAGCCTTACAGAGTTGGTTTATGCATTATTTTATAGGGATAAGATAAGTACATCGAAATTAAAATTCTTTGCGCCAAATGGGAGTAAAGAGATAATCGGTATTTATTACAAAATAAACTTACTGTAACTGTCATTTTTTCATGTGCAACCTTTTTATAGTATATCGATGGTGCTGGCAGTAAGAAGAAAAACGTAAAGTCAAATGTCAACGGCTGATGACAAGAGTGACTGAGTGACTTCCAGACTGTACGTTATGGCGTATTTTACTCATTAGATGTTGGTCTGTGATTAGATGTTATTGTTTGAAATTGTTAAAGGCACATTCAGCAATAAGAATTGTCCGTTTCAATTTCATTTGTCATCTTCAGCAATTAATAATTAGAACATCATCGAATCATAAATCAATTTCGAATGATTTATTTTGTTCTGCGTTGAATAAATAAATATATAATAAATGATTATTACATGGCAACTGCAACCTGTAGTTCGTTTTACGACAAATAATTACTATAATAATTTTTAATGCCTAGTCTTCCAACCAGAGAACTTTCAATACAAATATATTTTTGCAGTATTTGGGGAGATTTTAGTATACCCTTCAATAACCAGAGGCTCTATTTTATTATTGTATTCGCTAATATTCGGTACACGGGAAAACATGAGCCGGAAAACGTGATTCGTTCGACAAAATATTTTCAAATAAGCAAAATTGTTAAAATAGGAAATGACAATATCGAAATCCAACCAATGAGTCCAATAGAATTCACACCGTACACACAGCAATTAGGTGCACTCGAGATATATGACATTAATGTCATTAATTAGAAGATGGCGTGATGACAGGCCAAGACTGCTACCGAAAACGAAGCCGGGTGGTAGTTTTAGTGGCTACAAACACAATGCAACTAAAAATTTCGCAAAAAAATTAAAAAACGCAACAATATTTTTTTATGATTTTTTAAATATCGTCAATTTTGGGTGGTAAATCCATAGTTTTTGCTAAAATAATAATTTAAACTCTTTTATACCTTAGAGTATTTATAAATAAAAGGGTATACACTATTATTTTAGGAAAAAATGTATTTACCACCCAACAACGGCCATAGGAAAAAAATAACAAAAAAAAATTCTCTTTTTTTGCAACTTTTTCTGTTGCATTGTGTCTGAAGTCGCTTAAACTACCACCCAGCTTCGTTTTCGGTAGCAGTCTTGATATACCCTGTATACTTAATGAATTATTAATTTAATATTCCCATTGTAAAACATCTTTATTATGTTTCGAAGAGAAACAAAAAAATAATAATAAAGAATATTAGTGAATCTTTCTTAAGTGTAAGGTCAGGCCCAATTTCGCCCATCTCCTTTGAAGGTTCTATGTCTGCTAGAAGTGCCTTAGACTTTTGATGATCGGTCAGTCAGTCAGTGTGTGACAAAATTAACAAAGTTTGACATGTTACAATTCTTAAACTACTGGTTCAAATTGAATTAAATTTTAAATATACCGTGTTTATACAATGCCTGATTAGCAACTGAAAATTCAGGCTTCTTGCTTTAACCACAACGAAGTTATAGAGGGTAGAAAATGGTCTGAATTGCTTCGAGAAAAGGATGGTACGACAGTGCCGCATTTTAGCTCGAATTGGAGGGGGCACTACCGTGCCCCCAGATACCTACTCCGAAAATGATCTTTAATTTTTTTTTGTCTGTCTGTCTGTCTGTTTGTTCCAGCTAATCTCTAAAATGGCTGGACCGATTTTGACGGAACTTTTATTCCCTGTACTCACATATTCATTTGGTGTTTTACCTTGGTCTCAAAGCAACCTAAAAAATGTACAAAGGATTATTAACACATCTATGACCCAAAACCGAAAGCATCACCCGCGCTCATGTATTGAAAGGTTAACTTTGCCAAGACGCGAAGGAGGCCGGGGGCTAATAGACATAGCAAATCTTCACAGCAGACAAATTACTTCATTGCGTACATACTTTCATGAAAAATCCAAGAATTCTCTATTACATAAAGCCGTGAGTAATGCAGATAACAAATTTACCCCATTAAATTTAAATAGCCATATAGTACAAAATAATGAAAAGGTTTTAGATAACAAGGAAAAAATCACAACTTGGTCCCTAAAGTCACTCCATGGAAGACATCGCCAAGATTTGTGCCGGCCTAATGTCGACTACGAGGCGTCGAACGCATGGCTCACTCGCGGTGATCTCTTCCCAGAGACAGAAGGTTTCATGTTGGCGATAGAGGACCAAGTTATCGAAACCAGAAATTATATGAAATATATTGTAAAATCACCGATACCTTCAGACTTATGCAGACGCTGTAATAGCTCATCCGAAACTATCCAACACATTACAGGCGCGTGTAAAACAATAGTACAGACCGACTATAAATACAGACACGACCAGGTAGCTAAAATAATACATCAAAAACTTGCACTGAAATATAAATTAATAGAACCAACCACACTCATTACACCGTATTATAAATATATACCACTGACTATTTTAGAAAACTAAACACACAAATTGTACTATGATAGAGCTATATTGACCGACAGGACAGTACACTACAACAGACCTGATATCACAATAATAGACAAGTCGCAGAAAATAGCCCATTTGATAGATATTGCAGTCCCAAATACCCATAACCTCCAAGCAACTCTTACTGAAAAACTGACCAAATATACTGAATTGTCCCATGAAATAGCCCGAATGTGGAAAATTAATAAAGTTAAAATAGTACCCATCATCCTATCTACCACAGGAGTAATACCAAGACAGCTACACGAGTCGATTAAAACACTAGATCTTCCTTCTGCCTTGTACATTCAACTTCAGAAAGCAGTAATTTTAAACACATCTCGGATTACACGAAAATTTCTAAACACAGACCCTCACACCTCAACACACATTTATACACATGCACTCAGGAATGAAGAAAACAGTACTGCCGATCGTGAATCAGATATCCCAACTATCAATGGTACTCACTTGGCCTAGGCCCGTGAGATCCATTTAACCTCCTAAGTCCTGGGATTTTGAAATATGTTTTCATATAAAAACCGAAATGGCTTCCTGTAGGACAAATTGACAGACATTGTTTAGAACTGACCATATTGAACTTACAGTTAGTACTATGACCGAACGTTCTATCAATATAACATTATCGTTTTACGTAAATACACATCAACTTTGTACTTTTAGAAAGACATTCGGGCATAATTTTGTCACATAAATAGTAATACCCAGGACTTACAGATGATCGGCATTTTGTTCTTTGGAAAGTCACCCAGGACTTAGGAGGTTAAACCGGTTTGCAAAAACCGAGCAGATAAAAAATATCTATACCAAATAATAATAATAAATAACACCCAACAGTCACATACATAGTCCTGACCCCACACTAAGATCGAGTCTTGTGTCGTGGGTATCAGGAACTACGAGAGACTTTTCGGTCTCACAAACACCCAGACCCGGAAGAAATATTTGTGGGCCGCACAAACATTTCTCTCGGTGCGGGGATCGAACCCGCGGCCTCTCGTTTCACAAGCAGCGTTTAACCAACTGCGCCACGGAGGTTGTCAAAAAATATAAAGTTTTTGTTAAAGTTCACGCGGACGAAGTCGCGGGTACAGCTAGTCTTTCATAAAACATTTCAATTATTTACAAACACATTAATAAAACAGTGCACCCACCTCGATGTGCAGCGCCATGTCGGCCACAGCCGAGCCGTTGTAGAGCAGTCGCTGCGCCGAGCCGTCGGGGCGCACGCGCTGGATCCAGCCGCCGCCGCCCAGGAACAGCCAGCCGCGCGCCCCGTCCGCCGCCAGCACCGTCACCCGCTGCGGCGCGCTCTCCAGCAGCACGTAGCGCTGCGAGCCGTCCAGCCGCGCCACCTCCACCAGCATGCGCCGCGGGTCCGACCAGTACATGTTGCCGCCCGCCCAGTCCACCGCCAGCCCTGCAACACGACTGTACTGCACCCGCGCCCGCGCCACCCGCCCCGCGCGCCTCCCGCACACTCACCCGCCAGCCAGTCCGCCGGCTGCGCGTCCAGCGGCGCGCGCGGCCGCACCAGCGCCGTCCGCCGCGACCCGTCCCGCCGCGCGCGCCACACGCTCGCCGCCTCGCCCTCCGCCCAGTACAGCCACTCGCCCTCCGCCACGTAGTCCAGCGCCGCCGCCAGCGACACCTGCGCCACGGGCGGCAGCAGCGAGCCCTTCCCGCCCGCGTCGCCGGCCGCCACGCCGCGCACCTCCCACCCCACCGAGTACACCACCACCTCGTCCACGGGCACGCACGCGGCGCCCTCGGCGCGGTGGCCCAGCGCGCATGCGCACGCCGCGCGCGTCCCCGCCGGCAGGCACAGGTGCGCGCACGAGTGGTTCGCGCACGCGCCGCCCGCCCGCTGCACGCTCGGCGAGTACACGCGCAGCGACAGCACGCCCTCTGCACAGCGCCGCCGCGCAAGTCAGGTACAGTGTGTCGAGTGACACGGAGGGACGGCACGGGTGGCGCCGCGTACCTGTGTTGTTGGCGTAGATGCGGTCGTGGTCGCAGCGGCGCTTGTCGCACGCGTGCAGCGCGCGGTGCTCGCGCTCAGCCCATAGCAGGTCCCCGTCGCGCAGCTCCAGCGCCGTCGGCCGCAGCCCGCTCTCCACGCCGAGCTGCGGGGAACCGCCGCCGCTCAGATACACATTCACAGAACGATCCTCGACGTTGTACTGAAGGACGACTCACGGTAGCGTGTCGGCCGGTGCGCACGTCCAGGTACTGCATGGTGCCGGAGCCCGAGTTCACCCAGTACAGACGTTCTTCATCCCTGTCGAGGCACATACCTGCGGCGCACACCAAAAAAAATATAATAATTAATTATAATGATTGCCAGAGCACTGAAAACTAACGACGAGCTGAAGGCGACGGCACTCACTGGTGACGCCGGAGAGCAGCGGGTCGGCGCGCGCGTCCAGCAGCACTCGCCGCTCGGAGCCGTCGCCGTTGGCGCCCTCGATGCGGTCCTCGCCGCCCGGCGCCACCGCGAAGTACATCTTGCCTCTGCACACACAAAGACGGTGATTCGGCATCCAAGTGGAGCGCAGTAGCGGAGCGAGGGGCGTGCGACGCACCTGAGCGGGTCGAGCGCCAGCGCCGTGAGGTTGTGCATGTCGGCGGCGTACACGTGCGCCGTGTACTCGCCCGCCAGGTTGCTGACGGCCAGCGCGTCGGCCGTGGAGTAGTAGAGCAGGCGCGCCGCCCAGTCCACGGCGAAGGCGCGCGGCGACTCGACGCCGCTGTCGGCCAGCACGCGCACGGGCCCGCCCGTGAGGCCGGTGCGCTTGATCTCGTTGGTCTCGGTGTCGGCCCAGAAGATGGCGCGCTCGGCGGCCACGAAGTGCACGGAGGTGGGCGCCGTGATGTGCGGGCCCGACACGGTGGGGATCATGTGCACGCCGGGCTCGTCCAGGTCCACGCCGCGGATCTCGCCCGCGCGCCCGATCAGCAACACCTTCTCGTGCGCTGCAGTCGCATCACGCGCGTCATCACCACGTTGCCACCATCACCCAACCACACAGCAGGCATGCACTCGCACACGGGCTACTAAATGTCGACTTTAAATACAGTCTTACGGGCCCATATAGGTCGAATAGCAGGAGGCACGGGCCTCCTCTATAATCGACAGTACTATTGAGAATGGTTAGGCCATATATTTAGACTTTATTTATCATAAAAACCAGAACCGGGGCAAACCTGTATTTTGCGGGAGTAACAATGAGCTGGTTATCGTCTTAAGTGAAACAAAACCTAATATTACCAAACTAACATGTATTAACATGTGTTGTTTGAGATCATCATATCATTGGAAGGAGGGGTAAAATCAGTCACCCTTAGATTATAGGGCCTAAAAAGTTTAGGAACCACGGCGCTATGGTATACAGTTTTCTTTATCGTTATAATACGTGGTGATTGACTATGAATTTGACATGAAAGAAAGAAAGAAAGAAAGAAAGAAAGAAAGAAAGAAAGAAAGAAAATTATTTATTTGTAACAAGTAACAGTAACAAACCAAAATATTAAACAAAGATAGTGATACAAATAATGCTTGTTACAAAAACCGACCACACTCAGCATGTGCTGGTGTAACCAGCGCTGGTCTTCCGTGTGGCCGTGATGTGATGTCACGGGCGTCAAACAAACAATATATGTTCATAACTAACCTAAGACAAATCGTAATAAAAAAGAGAAAAATAATAATAATACATTTTTTTTTTAATTTGCTTATCCAATATCCATGTAATCCATTGAGACAACACAAGCGCAGTACAATACTTGCACCAAAATACCTCAAACTCGCGTACACGTTGGCGTTGCAATGGGTGGGCATCCAGACCATAGAGAGTAAAAAAGAAGAAAAATAATAATAATAATTGTATAATAATTCAAAGTAAAAAATAAATAAATAACTAAATAAAATTAAGTAATTTTAAAAAATATGAAGTTGTGTTAATAAAAATAAATGAATATTTTTTTTTTTTTACATGACTCCGCAAAGTCAGAGTTGTGCCTTGAGATTCGAACTCGCGACTACCGCAAACAAGTTAGCAGCCGCGTCTAGTCCGTTTGCCAACAGGCAACCACGCGCTTTTTTGCACGTACGAAGAGAGACAGTATAGGTGTATCAGAATCTCATGGCAAATAGGAAAATCGAAAATGGAGTATAGCCACACTAGGAAAATTAGATCAAAATATTTTGATATTTCCAAAATAATTTAGTATCAATTCACATTAACCAAATATTCTTATTAGTTCAATGTCTTAAACATAATTAGATGATATTAAAATGATAAAAATTGTGACACAAGAAAACCATGTATTTTATTTGCAGTCTCTTTAATATATGTAAAGAAAAACCTCTTTTCTTATTGTATTTCATTTTCATATTTTTTATTTAAAAATCAGATGTCAATATGACACATTCAATTGTAGAATAACGTAACGGTAAATTCCCTTTGTTGAATGGTGTTAATAATTTTATGATAAATAGGCTTCAAATGTTGTTTGTATAATTTTTACAGGTATGTGTTTTAATTAGATTATAATATGTCGTAGTATAAGGTAAATGTAAAACAAAAGTACTAATAAAAATTATCTTTAATTTTTCAGCAACACATTTCAAGTCTTTCATTTTCTATAATTGAAGAGATACAATAAAGATTATTATATATATATCCATGAACGATTTAATCTGGGCTTATTTTTAAATATCTAAATTTAACTGTTTCTAATGTGTACTGGACTCGAAATGAATTATCTGCAACTAGGCGAAGCCAGTCAAACAAAAGCAACTTTCATTTAAAAATACTTCAGGCTCCTCGAAAAAACGAAATCATAAATTAATACTGTAAGCGGTTAAGGGTCTTCAAAGTTTATATTTGGGGGGAGGAGGGGAGTAGTGAGGTTAGTTTTTACTTATCACATTTACTAACCGTGGATAAATAATGACGAATTATAAGGAATATGGATTATTATGTTTTAAGAGGGGATAAGGTGAAAATTGTTGGCTGACGAAGTAAGTAATAGGCCATATAATTATCCAAACGGGATAATCACAAATAAAAAATGACGTGCTTGGTGGTTTTAGGATTTACAATTGAGAGATTGGCGTGAAATGGAGTAAAGGGGAGTATTTTTCGATTTTCAAGTATATGAAACATATTCAGTTAATCAGCAAAGATGGGGGCAAAAATTAGTCGGAAATAAATAGGATGCCTTGCAATAAAATAAATTTTAAATATAAGGGCTCACTGTATGTCGCTAGTAGGTGGTACCGGAGTTATAGAGCTACATAAGTGAATAACAGAATTGTCATCAAGTCCTGGTCGATCATAAACGGTCATTTCAGAGGCATGAGAGCTATCACGTTTCCGTAGGTTTTTTACGTGTGTCCAGAAAAAAATATTTCATACACTATTTCAACCTTTTCACCCCTTTAGGGATTGAATTTCAGAAAATACATTCTAATTTTTACCCTACGTCACAGTAAGAACCCCTGTGTGAAATTTCAAATTCGAAGCTTCGCATTTGCGTCGATACCAGTCAGTCAGTCAGACAGATACATTGCTCTTTTACATATTACTAGCGGTCGCCTAGTGGTCGAAATTCGACCAAATCAAGAAGAGAAAAAGTTTTTACCTGTATGATGATGTTGTTAATGTAATGATAGTCCGTGTACATTTAAATATATCTTACTGCTACACAATTTGTATAAGCGCTCAGTATTTCACGTAGTATTCGTCAAATAAAACTTTTCTGTTTGACATTCAATAAAACCACAGTAAACAAACTTTTCTGATTGACATTCAACTATGTCTATAATAAACCAAAGAAACAATTTGACCAAAGAGTATGTATATGTCGGGTGTTCTTATGTAAGACTCATATGCTAAATAATTGTAAATCGGCCATCAGTAATCTACGGGTAGTTGCAGAAGTAATTTTATTAAAGGAAAACCCGATTGTGGTTCTATTTCACTACCCACAGTCAGAGTAAGGGTGGGAGCATGACAGTTTGCAATATAAAGCGCGTCCGGATCGTAGACAAGGCATATTCGAGATCCAGCAGTCGGCAGTGAAACAGTGACAAACGCGTGTTTACTAAAGTGTGTGTGTAAAGTAACAAGCTATCGCAGATATTCGGATAAATCGTTAATCCGTTAATTATAACGTGTGGTGATAATTATAATTAAATAATTAACACAATGAGTTTTATTACCGTCATCCTACATCAGAAGTGGGATCGTCCTACGCAGTATAGCCGCAACCGCTTGGTTATCAACATCAGCTGGCGCAGATTCTGACGTGAGTACCATCACTAACAACTTGAGGTAAATTATGATGACTGGTGACTGTTATGTGTAGCTGTCGTGTGTGGCTCACGTGTGTGACTGTCATATTTGGCCCACGTATGTGGCTGTCATGTGTGGTTCACGTATCTGACTGTCATGTGTGACTCACGTGTGTAGCTGTCGTGTGTCTTTCATGTGTGACTGCCATTTGTGGCATAACTATCAAAATTTAGATAAAATTACTTCGTATAGAGATGCTATCCCATACAAATGTCTCGTTCGATTTTGGTAAAAGTTGAAACTAAATCGCTGCAGCGTAGAACAAATAATTAGTCGTCTAACCAAACAGTATAACCATGCAGCGCTAGGTCGCTTTTAGGATGTAGTTTTCTCGCGACCAAAAGGTCGCTTACGCGTTTTTGAAAGATTCGTGTGCGGTACATGCACTGCACCTGGGTGGGACACGTTTCTCACAAAGAACGTCTTATCTAGTGTAACATTAATATCGATGACTATCAAATTGTAACTACCTACATAAAGGAGTTATACGAAAAAAATAAACCTACTACTAGAATCAATCAAGAAAGGTTGATGGGCATCTGTTCAGCTGTACCCTTGGTATTGAAATAGCCCATGTGCTGCGGTGACTGCTTACCATCAGGTGACACACCAACTCATCCGCCTGCCTAGGCCATTAATTGTTATCAGGAGCAGTGACATGGAGCTGTGACTGTGTGCCCTGGAAGTTCCAAGACACCTGCATCTTCACAGGAGTGTATCAAATTGGTGAGATCTTCCCATATTTGTTTGATTTTGGTTTATCTATTCTACGTGTGTCATTCCGTAGATTAATGTATTGGTGTACCCGTTATCGATTCCAAGAGCTCGTATGGTCTTTAAGTAGAAATAGAATTTAGTAACAAGGTTTTGAAAGGTTAACATTTTCATAGACCAAGTTCACACGAAATAACTTCGTCGTTATTATAGTTTTGGAAGGGTTAAGCTGAACCTGGGACCATTAAGCTAAAGGGGATTATCCCGGTCTAGTAGTCCAGTCGAGTTTTCAACCTGAAGGGTCTAAGACACTGGTCCAGGTAGAAAAAAGGTTAAATTGTTGAAGGGTTTAACTGGTCCAACAACCATTAAGCTAAAGGGGAACTATCCCGGTCTAGCATAGTTCGGTCCAGTTTTCAAACTGAAGGAACAATCTGTGCACTTGAAGGGTCTAAGTGACTGGTCCAAGGGAAAGTTGTTGAAGGGTATAGCCGGTCCAACAACCATTAGGCTAAAGGGGAACTATCCCGGTCTAGCATAGTTCGGTCCAGTTTTCAAACTGAAGGAACAATCTGTGCACTTGAAGGGTCTGAGAGACTGGTCCAAGGGAAAGTTGTTGAAGGGTTTAACCGGTCCAATAACCATTAAGCTAAAGGGGAACTACCCCGGTCTAGCATAGTTCGGCCCAGTTTTAAACTGAAGGAACAATCTGCGCACTTGAATGGTTGTCTGAAGGGAATGCTTTCCGGACCAGACTGTATAATAATTATTACCGTTTTGCGAATTGTTATATTATGTGAACTGAGTCAGGATGAACGAACAAATGATTTCCTTGTCATCTAATGATGTATAGACACACACACGAGGACGTGTGCACGTCAGTATGGCCGTGTCGGGTGTTCTTATGTAAGACTCATATGCTAAATAATTGTAAATCGGCCATCAGTAATCTACGGGTAGTTGCAGAAGTAATTTTATTAAAGGAAAACCCGATTGTGGTTCTATTTCACTACCCACAGTCAGAGTAAGGGTGGGAGCATGACAGTTTGCAATATAAAGCGCGTCCGGATCGTAGACAAGGCATATTCGAGATCCAGCAGTCGGCAGTGAAACAGTGACAAACGCGTGTTTACTAAAGTGTGTGTGTAAAGTAACAAGCTATCGCAGATATTCGGATAAATCGTTAATCCGTTAATTATAACGTGTGGTGATAATTATAATTAAATAATTAACACAATGAGTTTTATTACCGTCATCCTACATATACGTGTACAAATACTTGTGTATGCGTGTGTCAAATGCATGCTGGTTTATTTATTGATTTAATGTACTTTTTATGCATTATTATTATAATCTTTTTTATATTACATTTTTTATATTAAATTAATATTCTCTTTTAATATTTATATTATTATCTCATTAGGCAAATAAAACTTTTTTTTGAAATGTCTATGTCAGAAGAACATAATGAAAAACAAAAGAAACAATTTGACAGCAGAGTATGTATTCGTGTACAAATACTTGTGTATGTATGTGTGTGTGAAATGCATGGTAGTGTGTGTAATGTTTTATTTTTTGATTTAATGTACTTTATAAGCATTATTATTGAAAAATATTAGCGTTCTGCACTTCTCCTACACTTAAACTATAAGTGTGTCAAATTGTATGCTCCTGCGTCCGCCCAATTTTCGTAAAAAGGGGTCCAAAGTTTTTGCATCACGTATTAATATATAGATAAAGATAGTACGAATATATAACGAATATTAGTGCCTCTGTTCTTGTTTGCATGTGTGCGTGAGGGACGGAGGGAGATTGAGAGAGTGAGAGAGTATAGTTACGTGTGCAGGTGGTGTTGTCGGCAGCGAGGCGCATGGCGTGCGGGCAGGCGCATGCGCGCGCGCCCGGCGCGTCCACCAGGCACAGGTGCGAGCAGTTGCCGTTCCGCGTCGCGCACGGACTCGCCACCGCCGCCGCCGGCTGCCGGCTCGCGTGCACCACCTGCAACCACACACCTATACGCACACGAACACACACACACACCCCCGAGCCCGCCGCGTGCGCTCACCTTAAGGTCGAAGGGTTGCGTGAGCGTGCGCTGCACCACGGTCACGTCGCTGCCGTTCCACTTGTTGGCGCGCACCACGCTCTTACTGCGCCAGTCCGTCCAGTACACGTGCGACTCGAACACCGTCAGCGCGAACGGATGCGACAGCGCCGAGTGTCCGCGCAGCACCTCGCGGTAGTCCTCGCCGTCGTACGTGGTCGTGTGGATGGAGTCCGACCTGCACACGCCGCGCCGTCATTCTCGCTCGCACCGTACTCACCGATCTGGTCGGCCACGCCTCCGTGCCGCCGCGCCGCTCACCTGGCGTCGATCCAGTAGAGTCTGCGCGCGCGGTAGTCGAGCGAGATGCCGTTGGGCCAGGCGCCGTCCGTGAGCGCGTCCACGCGTACGAGCGCGCGCCGCCGCCGCCCCGCCAGCGAGCAGCGCTCGATGCGCGGCGCCGCCTGCTCCCAGTCGCTCCAGAACAGGTACCCTGCACACCACGCACGCTCAGTCCCGTCCACACGCACGCGCTCGCGCACGCGCAACACTACTCACCCGCGCTGGGGTCGAGCGCGATGGCGCGCGGGCTGTCCATGTCGCCGGCGATCAGCGTGCGCCGGTACTTGCCGTCCAGCCGCGCCACCTGTCAACACGCGCGGTCAGTCGGGAGTCTAGCACGCGCTGCGCATGCGCCACACGAGCCACAGATAATGGGCCGGGGGTCGCGCGCCCGTAGCCCTGCGCACCTCGATCTGGTGCAGACTGCTCTCCACCCAGTACAGGTTGCCGGCGATCCAGTCTACGGCGAGCCCTTCCGCCGTCGACAGGCCCTGCTGCACCACCACCTCTATGCTGCTCAGGGCTGCGCAGGGACACCAACACGCGTCGACAATGCTCTAGTGCTCATATAAATACACATTTACAGTGAGGAAGACACAGCGGGAGTGAGTGCCGCGTCAGAGGACTACGAGTGAGAATGCATAGTGTGGACATCGAGTGTAAGCCAAGTGCGTCATTTGCTCGGTGTGGTGTGTGAAGTGCGTGGGTACGCGTGTCATACCGTTGCCGAGCAGCACGCCGCGGTAGATGTTGTCGTCGATGACGTCGGTCCAGTACAGCGACACGGTGCCCGTGGCGGGGTCGCGGCGCCAGTCCAGCGCGATCGTGTTCTTCAGCGAGGAGATGAGGGCGCGCACCGTCAGGCTCGGCAGCTCGATGCCGCGGATCTCGTGCCGGTTACTGAACACCAGCAGCGGCGTCTCCGTCGCTGCGACACGCGTACGTCATTCAGTTCGTTACAAACACTCATTACGATGAGTATCGGACACCGCGCACGGGTCGCGTACTCACATGTGCTCTTGCAAGTGAAGCCGTCGTCGGCGAGTCGGTAGCCCTCGTCGCACGTGCACTTGTAGCGGGTCTTCTGCGGCTGGCAGCTCTGCACAGGAGAGAGACAAGGTGAGCGAGCGTAGGCGCGGCGGCGAGCGAGGTCCAGCGACACACACTCACGTGGCTGCAGACGCCCCAGTCGGTGCACTGATGTGCGGCCGCGCAGGTGAGCTGGTCGCGCTGCAGGTGCAGCGGCGCCGGGCATGCGCACACGGGTCCGCGCGGCGACGGCCGGCACTCGTGGCTGCACGCCGACACCTCGCACATGGGCTCGCCTGCGCACACAAGCACTCACGCTACAGCACCGGGCGGCGAGGGCGGCGAGGCGGGGCGCGGAGCGACACTGACCGCAGCGGTCGGCCTCGTCGGCGCCGTCGGCGCAGTCGGCGTTGTTGTCGCACAGCTGCAGCAGCGGCACGCAGCGCGTCGCGTTGTCGCAGCGCAGCGCGGGCGGCGCGCACTCGGCGCCGTCGGGCAGCAGCGCGGGCGGCGCGCCGGGCGCCGGGCTCGTGCTCGTGCTCGTCGTGCCGGGGCAGTCCGCCTCGTCCGACCCGTCCAGGCAGTCCACTTGGTAGTCGCACCGGAACTCCTGCGGAACCGCGAGATCCGTCAACGTCTCGGCCCGTTGCGAAAGTTCAAATAAAGAAGAATCAAATGAAAGAGTTCCGATGAAGACTCGCCTTGCGGATGCACTCAGTGTTGTCGCACTGGAACTCGTGCTCCTCACACAGCGTGTTCTTGTCGTCGTGGTGCCTGTGTACAGACAGTGAGCGGTTGAGTGTGAGCGTTTCGTCGGCGGGTTCGGTGGCAGGCGGGGCGTGGTGTACTGACGTGGCGGGGCCGCGGCGGCGCGAGGGCGGCGTGGAGGAGGGCGGCACGGGCGCGGGGCGGCAGGCGCGCTCGTCGCTGGCGTCGGCGCAGTCGGCGTGTCCGTCGCAGTAGTACTCCCAGGGGATGCAGGCGGGCGTGGCGGCGCACTTGTACATGGCGCCGCTGCAGTCGTGGTGGTCGCAGTGCGCCTCGTCGCTGTCGTCGCCGCGGCCGCAGTCGCGCGCGCCGTCGCAGCGCCAGGCGGCGGGCAGGCAGCGGCGGCTGCGCGCGCACGGGAACTGCTCGGGCCCGCACGACGTGCGCGCGCACGCGCCGCCCGTCTCGTCGCTGCCGTCGTAGCAGTCTGCACACACACACACACACATACATACACATACACTAGCGTCATGCGGCGGCGGTTGGCGTGATGGCGGCCGCTCGCTACTCACCTTTAAGTCCGTCGCAGACCCAGCTCTTCGGGATGCAGCGGTTGGTATCGCACTGCATGAACCGTGTTTCGTCGCAAGTCACGTTGGCTGAAATCGTAAACACTCCCGTCATTACAACTATTTCACCGAGGTTTAAAAAGCGATCGAACCAGCTTATAAGGGATTGCTATATGATCCGAAACGAAGATCGAATGTTCAAACGTCGTACGTGAAACTGTACTAATGTGCCGTGGTACTCCACAAGGGTTATATTCCTCTAGCGTACGGCGTAACCGTGGACTAAATTTGGAGAAAATGATAAGCATCATAGAGTG
The DNA here is from genome assembly GCA_023078785.2 of Hyles euphorbiae. Classification (NCBI taxonomy): domain Eukaryota; kingdom Metazoa; phylum Arthropoda; class Insecta; order Lepidoptera; family Sphingidae; genus Hyles; species Hyles euphorbiae. The sequence continues at coordinate 12,694,227 of CM041048.1, forward strand.
TGAGGGAGGTGGAAAACTTATAACCATGTTTATTTATAAAGTGAGGAATACTTCGCTATTCAAAGTAATGGAGTCATTTTTGAAACCTCGGGCTGAACTTAATTTCTCGTGCATCAGAGTTTATTAATAAGGACCCTTAGAGTATGCCCACACATGTATAGAGATCTTATGCAGAATACAATGAGTAGAGAGTAGAATGCGGGTAGAGTAGAGGGGCACGCACCGCAGGGCCCGAGCGGCGAGGAGTCCTCGTCGGCGCCGTCGGGGCAGTCCGCGTCCCCGTCGCACACGTACAGCGCGTCCACGCAGCGCCTGCCACACACACACATATCTTACTGCAATACATCATGTCGTACCACATCCTTCAAATGCGCACATCCATCAACACAAATCACAAGTGTTCAATGACACATTTTATTAATGGCATGTTATATTTTGTAAGTGTGTGTGTGTGTGTTTTTTTTGTAATATTTTTGTCTAATAAATAAATAGTTTTTAAAAAATACAAGTACATTTCACGGTTTTAAAATCGTTTTTATGACTGAATAAGTAATGGGAACCCTGTTAAATCTCAGACATCGTCGTTGTTGTAGTTTATATTCCGTCACCTTTCGCACAGCTTTTTAATGTTTATTTGTTTTTTATTTATAGTTGTGATGAATGTGAATTTGAACCGGCCATGGTAGTGAGTGATGCGCGCTCACCCGCGGCCGCAGTGGAAGTGTCCGTCGGGGCAGCGCGCGGCGGGCGGCGCGGGCGCAGCCTCGCTCGCCTCGCACGCGCGCCCGTCCGCCGCCAGCGCGCCGCCCGCGCCGCACGCGCATGCGCGCCCCGCCGGCCGCGCCAGGCACAGCTCGCCGCACCCGCCGTTCTTGTACGAGCACTCGTTCTTGCCTGCTCACACGACACACGTCACTCACGCTGTCTTTATATCGACTCGTGCACCCGCAGCGCTTCTCGTACCGACCTGCCCTGGCGGTCTCCGAAACGAGCTTGAGGTCGTACAGCGGCGGCGGCATCTGGTACAGCAGCGTCACGGAGCCGTTGGACTCGAGCCGCCGGATGGCGCCCGAGCCGTGCTCGCTCCAGATCACGCCACCTGCGCACGCGACACGCTTTGAGATGCGGGCGACTCGTCGTGATGATACATCACGACCAATCATCAGTGCGCACACTGACCTTCGTACAGCGCCAGGCCGTAGGGTTTGAGCACTGGCGCGTGCGGCGTGTGAGTGGCGATGAGCACGCGCGCGCCCGTGGCGAGCCGCAGCGCCTCGATCTTGTTGAGGTAGGTGTCGCACCAGTAGAGCTCGTCGCCGGCGGCGCTGAGCGCCAGCCCGCTGGGCCAGTGTAGGTCCTCGTCCAGCAGCACGCGGCGCCGCTCGCCGTCCATCTGCGCGCTCTCGATGCGGCCGCGCGCCGTCATGGCGCTCGCCCACACGCTCCAGTACATCATGCTGCGGGCAGGCGGCGCGTGAGTGCGGGCGCGGCGCGGGGGTGTGGGTTGGGACGGGGGGTGTTGGTACTCACCCGGCGGCGGGGTGCAGCGCGATGGCTCGCGGGTGGTAGTCGCGCTCGCTGACGAGCACGCGCGAGGCGCGCGGCGGGTCGAGGCGCGCCACGGACACGGCGCCCAGCGCGTCGTCCGTCCAGTACACGTTGCGGCCCATCCAGTCGATGGCGATGCCCTCGCAGTTGTCCACGTCCTGCTCGATGAACACCTCGCGCGCGCTGCCGTCCAGCCGCTGCCTAACTATCTCGTATCTAGAAGGGGGCCACAACTTAATAACGTATTTTCACTTCATTCGATTTGGTAATTACTGGTGGTAGGTCTTTCATATGTGAGAGGCCATCTGGGTAGGTACCACCGCAATGTCTATTTCTCCCTTAAAACAACACTGCGTAAATGCACTGTTGTGTTTCGGATTGAAGGACATTGTAGCCAGAGTAACTACTGGACATATTGAGACTTAACATCTTATGTCTCAGGATGGCGAGCGCAGTGGAATGTTGCTACCGTTTATGAGCGGTCTATCGCTTACCATCAGGCGAACGGCATGCTCGTCTCGTCATGCAATTCATTGCAATAATAAAAAAAAAAGTTATACGCATTCAAATATTAAATATGTACTACTAATGCTGTACGTATAGCATTAGCAGTATAGCATTAGCACTTATCTCGCGACAGCACGCGTGGAAATATGCACCAGCTCAATAGCACATAATACTAAACTAACAGAAGTCAAGCTCCATACAAAGCGCGCTAAATCAACGCACACATTGACAGCGTTCGCCGACACGATATTTCAAACCAATCGAGACCACTGCGAGCGCGAGTGTCACCCGCTTCGGGCACGCAAATAGTGAGATGTTTTGTGCAAAGATGGAGCAAATTAATAAAAGTTATCACAATTATATATAAAACACCAGATTATAATAATTGAATATAAATTTCATTTAAAAAAATATATAACAAAAACAATTAAAAAATCTTAAAATATTGATATACACATTTTCAGCGAGTTTATAAATAAAATTAAAATTTATTTATTGTATAATTTGTGTTTTATATATTTTATTTAAAAATTTAATCAAACTACATATACGAGTGCTATTAACACGATACGTGTTTTGCATAAGCCAGAGTTAACAACCCTTGCGCGAACGCCGAGGGTAGTGCGAGTGTGGCAACAAAAGTGAAGTACATACACAAGCTTGACTTCTGTTAGTATTCTGTGTCAATAGTTAGTATAAACAGTGAGAGATCGCAGCTCGTGCGGCGTGGCACCTGTGCACGTCGCAGTAGTACAGGTAGCCGCCGGCGAGGTCCACGTCGGCGGCGGTGGGGCGCGCCGCGTCCGTGGCCGGCACCAGCGCCTCCCAGTGCGCACGCGCGCCGCCCGCCGCCAGCCCCTGCACCAGCGGCGGCGACCCGCGCGCCACCACCAGGTAGCTCTCCAGCTGCACGCCTGCACACGCACGCACCGAGTCAGAGAGGGCGCGGGCGAGCTGCTCACTAGTGGCGGCCACACTCACGCACGCAGTCCCCGTGGCCGGCGCGCCGGTAGCCGTGCGCGCAGAGGCAGTGCGCGCGCAGCGGCCCGTGCGCGCCCGCGTGCCGCTCGTGCACGCAGATGTGCGCGCAGCCGCCGCGCTCCACCGCGCACGGACTCTCCACTGCAACCACCATCACGCACACTCACTCTCTGAACGCACTAAATGTATATTATCGTATGTGGACGCAGAGTGCGGCGTCACCTCGATGCTGCTTCTGTCGGTGGTACGCGAGCACGGCGGTGGGCCGCGAGTCCAGCTGGATGTCGCGGCGCGCTCGCTCGCGGCTGTAGCGCGACACCGCCGCCACCGTCATGTTGCCCCACACCGGCAGGAACAGCGTCGATTCGAACAGTGCTATTTGTTGCAGTCGCTGCGTCTGTACAATGCAATGCGGCTCGCCGTCATTTACAATCGTATGCAACGGAGACTCGGTAGTGTAAGGTGCGGATCAGGGAGACGTAAATAAGACATCCGATTGCTAGGAGATACAATTTATTACTGCCTTTTAATACAGTTACATTCCTTTATATTACTATACACTACACGCCCCATAAAAAAGAAAAAGAAAATTAAACTAAATAAAGATTAATTTTCTTTTATTACATGTCAAATACAATTGAAAAAAAAAAACACAAAAAAAATAATACAAAAAAATACAAGATATAGTATAATTCATTAAAGTAAACAATTTGTATAAAATAATATATTATAATGTATAAAGTCAGTTATGATAACGTTTTGTACGGTTCTTATGTAAAATTTCCTCTTTACCATTCTTCAAAATTTTCACATTAGGTGACATATCTTCTACAACTTTATAAGGTCCTGCATATATAGGACTTGTTAACTTACTACCTGTTTCATTTTTTACCAATATTAAATCATTTTTATTATAGATAACAGGGTTTACATACTTGTCATAAATACATTTTCTAATGTGTTTGCTTTTAATTAAATTATGTCTGGCATCAATTTGAGATTTTTGCAAGCGATATTTCAACTCCAATGGATAACTTTCCACATTATATAGAGGTTCTACGAAATTATTATGTAATAAATTGCTTGGCAAATTACATTTTCTGCCAAAAACTAATTCATAGGGTGTATATTTTGTTTCACTATGTACTGTGGTGTTGAATGAAAAACTCCAATATGGTAACCAATTGCTCCAAAATCTCGAATTATTGTCTGTTTGAATTCTTAAAAATGAATTAAGTGACTTATGCGTATTTTCTAATGATCCTAATGATTCATGGTGATACGCTGTCGATGACATATGTGTGATATGCAATAATTTACATACCTCTTTCATAGTACAACTCATAAATTCAGTACCGCGATCACTTCCAATTTCTCGTGGTATACCATATTTAAGTATAAAATTTTCTACAAAAGCTCTGGCTACACTAATACTGTCCTTAGTTTCTAAAGGGTAAGCTTCCACATACTTGCTTAATTCGCATTGAACAGTCAATATATATGAAAAGTTATTATAATCTTTCTCTAAAGGTCCTACTATGTCTAGATATATTTTATCAAAAGCGCCTTTGGCTGTAGTTGTTATTTCCATAGGTTGTTTAGTTGGTAAGGAGTGCTTTTGCTTTTGACAGCTATCGCATCTTCTTACGAACTTTTTGACATCCTCGCTCATGTTTGGCCAAAAATAATATCGTTTAATATTATTTAACATACGCCTAACGCCTGCATGTCCACTTGTAGGCAACAAGTGAAAATCATTCAGAATCACTCGTCTATCATCGGTATCATCTATTTTCATAACTCCTTTAATAATACGAATGTGTGGTCCGGACCACTTTTTATTATTCTTTATCTCCTTGGTTAACCATTCAACTAATGAATTATTTTTATAATTTTTTACGATATATAACTCATCTAAGTTTATCTTCTTACAAAATGATTCTAAACCTCTCACGAACGCGACTCGCGCAGAACATGATCGGGTATCGATATCACAATATATTGTATATTTTGAAGGCAAATATATAAACTGGTCGTCATGTATAGATATTTCATCCTGACACACAGCCTTATATTTTCCGTTTATGAGTTCAACTCCAGAATTTGGTTTTTTAAGCAATTCCACGATATTGGGGTGATCAGTCCTGCAATCTGTGGGATTGTTATCGACCAAACCTGTCTCTTTACAGACTTCGCCTTGTATTCGTCTCATTCGTCTAGTCATTACGGTCATTATATGTTTATTCATCTCTTTTAACTCATCCGATGTTACAATTATGCGAGATAATGCGTCTGCAGCTACATTATTCGCCCCTTTCAAATACTCAATCTTATAGTCATATTCTTCCAAACTCAACCTAAATTTTAATAAACGACTACTGGGACTATTAATATTGAATAAATATACTAACGGTCTGTGGTCTGTTCTAATAACAAACTTTTTCCCAAACAAATAAGGCCGAAAGTAACGTACTGACCACACTATTGACAACAATTCTTTTTCTATTGTGGGATAGTTGAGTTCAGATTTGTTAAGTGTGCGACTTGCATAAGCTATAGGTAAATCATTTTTATTGCATAACATTGAACCTATTGCTACTCCAGATGCGTCAGTATGTAGAATAAATTCACTGTCTTTTGAGAAATCTGGGTATTGTAATATAGGTGGAGACGCGAGACATTTTTTCAGTTGTAGAAATGAGTTTTCACATTCATCCGTCCATTCAAACACAACTCCTTTGCGGTTTAATCTATTAAGAGGTATAGTAATTTCAGCAAAATTAGGGATAAATTTTCTGTAGTAATTGGCAAACGCAACAAACCGTTTTACCTCATCACTATTAGATGGCCTAGGGTAATTTTGTATAACAGTTGTTTTACTGGGGTCGGGACTTATACCTTTTGCAGAAACTACATGTCCTAAATACAATAATTCTTTTTTTAAAAACATGCATTTTTGTGGATTGAGTTTAAGATTCACTTTACGCAGTCTTTCTAGAATATCGATTAAATTTTTATTGTGTTGGCCTATATTACGACCAAAACACACAAGGTCATCTAAATATATAAGACACTTCTCATAGTTTAATCCTGACATGGCCACTGTCATTGCCCGACTAAAGGCACTAGGACTAGTTTTGAGTCCCATGGGCAATCTTTTTAGCTGATATTGTTTATTGGTTGTAAATGCGGTTACTTTTCGACTATCTGGATGAAGGCCAAGTTGATAATAAGATTGTGTTAAGTCGAGATGACTAAAATAGACGGAACCTGACAAAGCATCTAATATGTCGTTTATGTTTGGCAAAGGGAATTTGTCGTCTTGCACTCTTTCATTCAACTTCCTATAATCAATCACTATGCGCCACTTCTTTTCGCCTGAAGTTTCACTTTTCTTCGGTACGAGAAGAAGAGGGCTAGACCATTCGCTTTGACATTCTTCAATTATATCTTCTTCCAACATTTTACTAATCTGACTATCTACCTCGGGTTTTAATGACTTTGGTATCCTATATGGTTTAGTATAAACTGGCATAACGTTGTCTTTAAGATGTATGGATTGTTTGTATATATTAGTCACTCCTAACTTGTCTCCTTCAATATAAAACACATCTGAGTATTTTGCACAAATATTCTCTATAGATATTCTTTCTTCCGTGTTTAAATGATTTAATTGTAAGAGTTTAAATAACTTCTTTACACGATTCGCGTCAACAATGTTCTGGCCAAAACTACAAATTTCATAATTACTTAAATAATCAAATCTTGGTATAAAAAAACTTAATTTTACGACATCATCCCTAGTGTTTAAAATTTTTAATGGAATTTTTCCTTGATTAGGCGTCACTATAGCACTAGCTAAATAAATGCCGTCACATAATTCTTGCGGAAATATGACGCAATCCCTGTGTATAACTGTATCAACGTAATGCACGGATTCACATCGAGGAGGTAGTGTTAGGTAGTTATTGTAACCAATATTTCCCATCTGTAACTCTACAATAGTATTACCGGTATTCGTGTTAATTTTTAAAGTATTTAATTCAAAATTCAAAATACAATTATATTTACTCAAAAAATCCTGTCCTAAAATTCCGTCAGTTCGACAAGGTAAACTTTTAAATACGTAAAATTTGTGGGTAAATTCAATGTTATTTACGTTTAATTTTAAATAAACATATCCCTCGGAATCTATGTTGCCACCTATGCCTCTGATGCAAATTCTCTCAATATGGAATGGAATGTCAAGCGCGATCATATTCTCATACTTCACAGCGGACAACGAAGCGCCGGTGTCAATTAACAAATTCTGAGGAACGCCAAATACGCTCATAGTAACAGAGCTAATGTTGTTAATTATTTTACTACTTTTGTTATGGACGAAAAAAATTATCTAAGTCACTGGTATTCTGCATATTTTCTTGTGGGTTTTCCACTGTTGGATGAATTACGTTCATGTGATTCTCGCGAACTTGATTCCTATTTCCTCTGTTAAAATTAGTTGCATTACCTCGACTTCCACGAAAAGAGTATGCACGACCCCTATTATTGGTACCATATCTTGAAAAATTTGAATCAGTACCCCTACCGCGTACTATCGGCGTCGTGGAAGATACAGTGGGACGTCTGTTGTAACCATTTGAATGGGTCCGTTTACACCCACGACTATTGTGCGCATTATATAACCATCTACCTCTAACACGCCCATAATTAAAAACTGTACCTTCGGGTTGTGTTGATAACTCCTCATCCATAGCGCCTCTGATCGCATCATTCAATGCAATATAATTACGCGCCGCTACTATGGTGCTTATTCGGCTATTTCGCAGGCCGTTCGAAAATATTTTTATAGCATTTTTCTCATTAATGGTTTTCAAAATATCATATTTTTGTGAATCACCATCGGCCTGAGAAATAGTCAAATCAACAAACATAGATTCAATATCCTTACCGAAATCCTCTATAGTTTTCCCACCTTGCTTTGCTCGTTGCAATTGCGACTGGATCGCCGTATCTGATTTCTTTGATAACAAAAAATGTTTCATATCCTTTATCAAATCTGTAACGAATGAATATTTTTGAGACATACGCAATTTAGCACTTTCTGACAACCTAGACTTTAAAACAAAATTAATTAGAGAGGTTTTCCCGTTTTCATCAAGCATATCTGAATACATTTCTATATTACTAATTAATTGCTTTGTGACATTTTCGTCACCTGTCATTACAGGAAGCAAAGATATCGCCACTTTCAAATCAAAATGTTCCATATTGCTTGTGGTGTTTTTCGATTCAACAACAATACAATCAGGAGAAATGGAACAAAGTTCCTTTATTCTTGTAAAAATATTATTTATCTTATCATATATTTCCTCTAAATTTTTTAAATCGGATAATTTAATATCTCCCTTAGCTACCTTTGCTTCTATATTTTTCACAATACTCAAAAATAAATCGTATAATTGATTAGCTTGTTTATATTTTCCACTAACATCTTGTGTTGATCTTCTAGAAGGACCTATTTTAATTAAATATTGTTTTATAGATTTAAGTTCATTCAAAACATAATTAAGATCTTCAGCCATCAACAAAAAACAATATATAAAAGACTATCATAGGAATATAAGGGCATAATAAAACATTATTGATGCATATTATATAAGTACTAAATAATAAAAAAAAAAATTAAAGTCCAATAAATATCTTCATTCCTCTATAGACCATTATGCACGCAAAACTACATACGGTTAAAATACGCTCACGAACTATCACTTAACCGCACTTTCACTTGACACCATCACTGCTCAGCCGCCATCGAGGTCTGCTTACTCGGGTCATAGGTTCGCATACACGGGATGGGCCTATCCTGTCTGCCCAACATCCTCGAACTCCGGAACGTCGTGTCAAAAAACTCCTGTCTTATCCAACGCTTGTGGCATTTTTTGTATGTGGTGTATACGGAGTATGCCAATATGATGACTCCCAAAATCGCCAAAATCGACAAAATGATGGAGTTGTATCCTAGACTCCAGCCAAGTTTTTGCAGGTCTGCACTATTGCCATTAGAACCGGCCGCGTTCTGGTTCAGGAACACCTCCTCCTTATTTTGGGTTGATTGGCACATCTTTGGAGTTTAACACGAAAGCGTCGTTACACTTAGCCGAACAATAATGATTAATGTTTCTGCACTTTGACACGAGCATTTTTTTTGTAGATACTGATGCGACATATAAGGTTAGGTATGCGGTGCCCGAGCGCGTCGATCTCCCGTTACAGGCAGGGTCGCCATGTAAGGTGCGGATCAGGGAGACGTAAATAAGACATCCGATTGCTAGGAGATACAATTTATTACTGCCTTTTAATACAGTTACATTCCTTTATATTACTATACACTACAGTAGCGAAGAGCGCGACTCACCGTGTATCGTCGACGCACGGTGCGGCGGTTGGAGCCGTCGTAGTCGGCGCGCTCCACGCACTCGAGGTACGCGTCGGCCCAGTAGAGCGTGCGCGCCGGCGGGTCTAGCGTCAGCGCCGCCGGGTACACCAGCTTGAGCGCCGCCACCGCCGCGCGACCCTCGCCAGACAGCCGCGCGCGCTCCACGCCCGCCGGCGACGCGCCCCACACCGTCCAGAACATCAGCCTGCACGCACACGCACTCGTCACGCACCGCGCACGCACTGGCGCGCCCCGCCCGCACACTGCGACACTCACCCGGCGCCGGGGTCGAGCGCGAAGCCGCGCATCTTGGACAGCCCCGCGTCCAGCAGCAGGCGGCACGGGCGCAGCGCCGGCGCACACACGTACAGCGCCTCGCGGCCCTCGTCCGACAGGTACCACGCGCCGCTCAGCCAGTCCACCGCCAGGAAGCTCACGGCTGCGGACACGGATTAGCGTTAGCGCCGCCGGCGTGGCCACACCTCCCGCTGCACCCGCGACGCGCTACTCACTGTTCACGTCGGGGAAGAGCGCCGGCGTGGGCAGTGTCGTGCGCCGAGAGAAGTCGTCCGCGTCCACGCACACGATGCTCGACTTGCTCATGTTGTGGTGCACGTAACATATGGTCCTGCAAGATAGCGGTGTCAGTGAGCAATACATTGCGGAGTGCTTGTCGTTTGCTACGTATTGTAGAGATGTGACCTGTTGTCGTAGAGGTAGTCGATGGCTCGCACGTTGAGCGCGTTGAGCGACGCGTTGTGCTGGCGCGCGCCGCCGTCGGGCCACACGCGCCGCACGTCACCCTGCGTCACCACCACCAGCGACATCGGTTTGCCATCCACGTCTGGAAATGCAACGAACACAAATATTATATGACTATTATAATGACACAAATTGACACATATCAACATTAGTATTTAAGTGTACAGTGCTCACCATTGAGCGCGGCGCAGGAGCGTGCGTCATCTTGCAGGCTGTACCCGTCGGCGCACGCGCACGAGTACGAGCCGGGCGTGTTGCGGCACTGGTGCGCGCACGTGTCCTCCCACTGGCACTCGTCGCTATCTGCGGACATGCAGCTCTCGACTCAGTACTTTCACTCTGCAGGCGGCACACACTACACAGTTACAGCGCGCGGCGCACTCACCCACACACTTGCCGTCCCTGGGCTCGTAGCCGGCGCGGCAGTAGCACGCCAGCCCCGCGTGCGTGGGCCGGCAGCCCAGCTCGCAGCCCAGCGGCACGCACGACGTTTGCGTCACTGCGGACACGAACACATGTCACACCACACACCACACAGGATACAGGACATTTGATGTTTTTGGCACACTTACTGTTGTCGCAGATGTCCCACTCGTCGCTGTCGTCGACGCAGTGTCGCACGCCGTCACAGAAATTTTCCACGGGCACGCACGAGAACTGTCCGTCCGTGGGGGTGGCGCACCGAGCCCAGTTGCCTGGACACTTGAAGTCTTTCTCGCCTGCAAGCAAGCGGAATTAGTGGCGTAACATGTGCAGACACTCTGCGAGAATGTCGGGAGAGACACTTGAGTGGTTCTTACACATGTAGGGATCTTCGTCGGAGCGGTCGTGCGGGCCGCAGTCTGCATCGCCGTCGCAGCGCCAGCTAGCCGCCACGCACAGGCCGGAGCGCGCGCACCGGAACTGTCCCGGCGCGCACGTGATGTTCCACGCTGCAACACCAGTCAGTCGCCGAGTCAGTTTAGTCTGAGCGTGTGTGTGCGTGTGTGTGCGCGTGTGTACGCGTGCATGCGTGTGTCTCACCGCAGTGCAGCTCGTCGGAGGCGTCGTCGCAGTGCGCGCGGCCGTCGCAGCGCCACGCGTCGGGCACGCAGCGCGTCCCGTCCGCGCACACCCACTCGCCCGCGCCGCACACGCCCACGCCCTCCACCGCACCCGTATCTGACTCACCCACACCTGGATTTATTTATATAATAATTATAACATTTACTAATTACAGTATTTATCAAACATGAAAACTACATAAAACCTATTTAAAATAACAATAATATACCTTTAATAGCAAGGTATACAGAGTATATCAAGACTGCGACCTAATACAAATACGAGAACGAAACTCTTTTGTGGTGTTTTAAATATCATCGTGTTTTGGTGGTAAAGTTTTTGCTTTCTGATAAGCTGTTATGACCTCGAGTGTGTCCGAGGCAAAAAGACTGAAGTGAAAGATAATCTAAATGTACATAAGATTCCATCTGTTGTAACTCAGTCTAAAAGTGTAATAATTACTGAATTATACATTTACCCAACAAAAGGAACTTTATCATAACAACCCTATGACTATGACCCCTCATATAATATTATACAATGCAAGTAAAAGTCTGCGCCCGAGACTTGAATCTTGATTGCTTGACCCCCTCTATCTTTGTCTAGGCCAGTGCTTTCTTGCGGCATCGTCGCGGAAACTAGGTGTTCTTTGTATTGCACGTGCTTCGACCTTCCGGTCTCTTGGGACTTGAACAGAATTTGGCGCTTTCCTCGGATACCCCAAATAGTAATTACTGCGGTATCGGTGGCAAAAAAAAGGCGTTTCCACAGGCTGAGAACAAAACAAAAGTCGTCAGCACATGCGGGAGCACTCTTGAAGATCAAGATCAACCGGCGGATATTATGATTAACGGCCGTTCTCTATATCCTATCTATCTTTAACAAAAGGTTAAAATGGATATCGTTACTATGTCGATACCACTGTAAGCTTCAATAAACAAAGATAGACATACAATATTATCTTGCCTAGATATGTATAAATATATGCACCTTATCTAAATATCTCTGTCTTTTTTTACTGAAGCATAAAATGTATGGAAATTTCGAGAGAAATCTCTTGTTAAAGATAGATAGATTATAGAAACCGGCAGTATATGTGCACTCACCCCGTGGCAAAAGGATTTTAACTCCCTCCGACTATATCACAATACCTTAACAGCGCGATCAGGTATCAAGTTCGTATCGCTCTCTTGTGGATACCAATTTCCGACTTGCAAAAATCAGTGCTCAACCGAGCACTACTCAACCGTTTACGTTACCCTTATTATCTTCAGCCGACTTTCTCTACCCTCTTTTGACTTTGATCCTACTTGTCCATTACCATCCATTCATCATCCATTTACCATTCAAATCTACAATCTTATATTGTAGAAACGTGCCTAGTGACACCCCATCTATGTCGACTCATGGAAATTAAATTGATCAATACATACATAAACTAACGTTTTTTCCCAGAAGGGGTAGGCAGAGGTGCTAAGGACACCCACATTTCGCCTTGTATGTTCCGTCCCACGATATGATAGGTGACGATCCTATCGCCATATTGGGCACAAATTCCCGATTCTGGGCTTTCTGGGGATTCTTCCAATATCGCTTTACCCAACCCGGGATTCGAACCCAAGACCTCAGCTTTGTAACCGTACCCTAGTACAACTACGCCATCGAGGCAATCAGTTTGATCAATGATTCATTACAGTTTTAATTTATAATAATTAAAACTCTTGGGTACCACAGCGTCTTTAAAAATTACCTAGTTATTTGAAGTCGGTTAATAAAAGGGTCATAATTATTATTTTTGAAAAAACTATGCATTTACCACACACATACGACGATACACAATTTTAGTTGCATTATATCTGAACTCTGAAGTCATTACAGCTATCACCTGGGTTCGTTTTCGGTCGTAGTCTGGTTATACTCCGTACAAATCCATGTATCCACACAAAACAGTACACGACTAGGTTTGCGTTAATTATAAATAATTCCAAATGGGTGCTACATAACATACAATACAATCCTACTAAAAACATTTTCATGTAAAATGTTGCCACGACGAGACCATATGACTCGCACTGTCAATAACTTATCAGATATGCAGACCAAAGCTCCTTATTAGGTTTTCACACCCCAACTTCACAAGGACTGGTTTCACAAACTCTAAAGCTTAGTCAAAACATGCGGCTTGGCCATTTCGCTAAATTCACACAGACGGTTTTGGGTACAATGTTTTTTTTGTTGTTTACCTTATAAACAAAGAGCCGAAAAGGTTACATTGGTATTTTTTTCCATTTTTAATTATTATTTTTAACAAGGATCCCTATATCAATTTTCAGACCTCTAGAACCAAAGAACAATGATAAACCTCCATACATTTTTTTTGTTGTAATTTTTTGTGTGTGTATTGAGATGAAAAATATTTTAAAATATACATTTCGAATTTCTTAACAATTATTTCTTAAGATTTACTATTGTAGCAAGCCTAGGAAAATAGATATTCCACTTTAAAGTTTTACAGATTTTCTATATCTTGTCAAACTCTGTGGGTAGTTAATGGGGCATTCCACGCGAAGCGGACAGGTAAAAAATCTCGATGTTTCTGATTTCAGAAATATTTGAGTATGTTCTACCTATATATGTCCTTGATTCGTGTATCAAATATTTTTCTAATAGAGTGACTGGTTAAAGAATTAAGGAACTTTGAAATTTTTACCAACTGGTGGGTATACAGTACTTCAAAGCCGATTATCTAGTCATATAATTATTGATTAAAATAATTAAACCACTGGATTTAAAACTTCATTTAATGAGCTTTTTAATTGCATTTTTGGATACGAAAATAAATTGTTTTTTTCCATATTTTTTTAATTTTATTTTTTTTAACTTCGATTTTCACAAACTTAGACCATTTCGATTTTTTTATATTTTTTATGAAAATAGCTAGTATTGTATAAAACATCCTTGCCAAGTTTTATAATGGGCGTAGAAGTGGTTTACGAGCTATATTGGAAATATGCGCCGCACCGCGCCAAACGCCCGTCACGTGCGTGAGCTTGCAGGTTACATTATTTCTTTAGTACCTACATACTTTGATATATTTAAAATAAAATGAGTTATTTTTATGTGATTAACTACAAATTTATTTATAACTTTAAATGTAGATTAATAGTAATATCATGTGCAATGAAATAAAAAGAAAAGAGGGGACAACTATATATTATTATTTGCACAATAGCGCTTTCGGGCGACAGAAGCAAATTGTTATTCCTTAATTAATTAATCAGTGATTATTTTGCTGTTCTCACTTCTCTGCTCTATTTTTTTACATTAATTTTCTGATAAAGATAATGCAAGAAAGGCAGTCAAGCATATATTTAAAAAATGGCAACATTGAAACGACATAACGCCTTTCCAATAAAATTAAGGCAAATATCAATAGAGTTTTACGAAAAATATGTTTTCGTAATTCAGGCTTAGGTTCGCCGTGAGCTAGGCACCAAAATTACTTAGAAAATTAATTATTAATATTTTTATACATGAAATTTATAGACGCTTACGAATTGCATTAACAATGATTTTACCAATGTTCTTTGCAGTACCCCAAGCAGGAACATTTTGAAGTATCGTATAGTAATAGTATCGTGACAACGATTACTATACTATTACTACAACGATACTATACGTCAAAAAATATTCCTGCTACAACTTTTCATACATTTGTATAGTAAAACTATCGCTAGACTATACGATTACCATACTATAGTGTCGTAAACGTTTCCCGCTGCCATAATTTAGTTCCAAATACGCTCACAATGGCGCTGTTCAAATTCCCATACAAAATTTTACTATTACGATTACTATACTATAGAGCCAAATGTTCCTGCTTGGGGCACAGATGTCCCATATGTAAACTTCCATCCCCTACTTCAAGGGGTTGGAATATAAAAGTTCTAGAGTTAGATATATTTTTTTCTTGTGTGTGTACTGATACTAGCTTACATGCCAAATTTTAAGTTTCTAGGACATTAGGCAATACCGAAAGAATTTCGATGATTTTCGTTTTTTTCGTTGTTGTTAGATTTGCACAACTATTTTCCATTTTGACGCGAAGTTTCAACTGCATCTGATGATTGGATTAAGTATAGTGCTATCTTTTGCTATATCATATCTAGTGTATATTACGAATTTCATATTGGACAAACACATCGAACAAAGAATTTGTCTTAAATTTTGCATTATCAATGGAATTTCCTGTTCAGGGTCACTGAAAATGTTACAAAAGGCTTATGGTGAATCAAATTTATCAAAAACACGTGCTTATGAGTGGTACAGAGCATTTAAAAAAGGTCGAGATGTGATGGAAGATGCCTCGCTTTGGTAGGCCATCAACATCTGCAACTGAAGTTAACATCGCAAAAGTGAAGGAAATAGTGACTGAAAATTCTCATTCAAGTTTGAGCAAGATAGAGAAAAATATTCTAGCCTTGGGCCCTACTATATCCGAAACGAAGTTCGAAACTTCGTGACGTTTTTCGTTTCGAAAACTACTCTGTAACACGAAATTCGAATCTTCGGATCGAAGAATGAATTATTCCAATATATCAGCAATACGGTCATTTACAGAGTAGATACATTCGTATCGTCACAAACTTCGTTCGTCCGAAGTTTTGAACTTCGTTTCGGATGAATATAGTAAATAAAAATGTAAATGTTCGGATTGCCGATATATTCGAATCATTCATTCTTCGATCCGAAGTTTCGAATTTCGTGTTACAGAGTAGGTTTCGAAACAAAAAACGTCACGAAGATTTGAACTTCGGATTTATATAGTAGGGTCCCTTATACGGCGTTTAAAACTGATTAATTCGACGAAAAAAGTCAGATTTGTAGAAAGAAAGATCTTTGATAATGCGCCTTCACAAAATCGTGAACATCATTGTGAACGAATTTTTGACCAAATACTCAACAAATAGTATCGAGCAACCACTTTATTCACCAGATATGATTCCAACCGACTTCTTTCTCTTTCCTAAGCCCAAATTAGCACTTCGTGGCACGCGTTGATGACGATAATGGAAAATTCGCGGCGAGAACTGAACTCCATTCCAGAAGGTCTTTAAAAAATGTTTTGATCATTGGATTATTCGTTGGCGTAAGTAAGTATATCGTTTCTAAGGGAACATATTTTGAGGGTGATAAAAAAATTGTATGAATAACTAATATTTTGTGTATTATTGATCTTATCCCTGTACTTTCTTGACAGAGTAGTAGACTATAGTATATTCAAAACCCAACTTGCGAGGGTTCAAGAAAAGGCAAAAAGCTTCGAGGAAAGGTAGGTAGTACTTTTGTGCCTCGCTCAGATTGTATTGGGCAGATAATAATAAGTGAGCCCATACACACTGCCCTACTAAATACGGGAAATCTCTACGATTCACATGGAACCACTGTTTACAGACAAGCGACTTTGTTTTCTACACAATTCTGGAAAGTTAGAGGAGCGTGCTTCGGGAACTGGCCGAACCCCCGATCTCATTTCTGTATTGTCAGTCTACCAACCAGGCTATCGTTCACTTGTCTCTGACAAACCAATTCTAATTAATATTGTACACAATGTAATGCTTGTTGCCTTCGAATATGTCTAGCGAGCGCACCACAGCGAAAAGCGACGAGTGTGGGTGCTTTCACTCGCACGTCAATTAGCAGAAGCGAGTCAGTGGCCATGGCCTGGTAACGCGGCTGTTCTGTAAGGTGCAGTCATTCATCCGTCAATGAAGGCACTGTAACTGCAGGGTGGGTAGTCTCCCGGCGCCCGAACAGAACAGCTGTACGAGGCGCGTGCATGTGTGGCGACGGCGATACGCGTTATCTAGGGGCGGAGGTGCGGAGGTGCGGAGATGCAGTGCGCTTTCACATTGCTCGAAGCCGCCGGGCGCCGCGTCACCGCGCAGTACGCACACACTACTCGCTGCAATGCTCACTCACTCGCAAATATATTGGCGTGCACAACAATCAGGTCATCGGTCACCAGTACAGCAACACTCGCGCTGCGCCGCGGTCGCTTGCTCTTCTCACAATAACATACACGGTCACATGATAACATGATCATCCGAGAATTAAAATTTTATTATATGGCGCCTGTGTAAGTAAATTGCCACAAAGCCTCGGTAATCATAACGTCATTCCAATTTGAGCATTTAGGATGCCAAGTATTCGTGCCTTTAACATCGATTTTTTGTATTTTAATAAGTTAAAATACGCGACAAACTTTATTTTTATATTTATCACTCCGCTAGTACCGCACTCCGACCCAGCTTCGCCTGGGTGCATATATTTTTTGATTCCACTCTACACCAGAAACATGTTGTTTTTCGTATAAATTCTTGTATATCTAAACTTGACGTAGCTATCCTACTGTCCGGCTCAATCCCGTCTCATCCGCCTGTTCAGTCTCTTCCCAATCCGTCCCGTCCCTTCTCTTTATTATCCATCCCGTTATATAACGTGCATTTACATTCGTCCTAACAAATCTGTCAGCTATACCAGCCCTCTCCCGTACCTTCCATTCTGTTTTATTTTATGTCCCTTCTCTCCATATACATCCATATATATTATATACATATAAAGATTGCCTTATGAATTTTTGACATTAAAAACTTTAGCGTTTTTTATTGTCCATCCAATATTCCTTCCCTTATTTCAGCACCAAAATGCTGTTTTTCCAAAAAATATTGCACGCCATTACTTTTTGTTAGTAATAAAGAGTTAAATTTTTTTTTTATAGACATAACTTCATTGGTTTCGATTTTCTTAGATATAACATTTCAACCCTTTTTTACCCCCTTTAGGTATAATATAACCTATCTCAGTCCGATACGATGTACATTTCTATCAGTGAATTATAGCGGAGGAAAGGCCACTGTAAAAATTCGTGATAAAAATGGCATTCGATCTTGAAAAGGAGTAAGTATAACTTCTTATGCTGCATTTACACGCTTGGCCAACCTCAGCCAGCCTCCACCAACGCCAGCGTGTAAACGGAGTGTTTGGCTCGGCTGGCCTTATGTTTTTCATAGTTAATAGCTTGGAGTTGGTAGACGTTGACCCAGCCTCAGCCAACATGTAAATCCACCATTACGTGTGAACATTATTTATTTCATTGTCCTATATTAATGTAGCTAGATATATTCTCCTTAGTTTATACAAAATAAAGGACCTGGACAGTTTCTGCCTAGTTACTTTTTATCATGTACAAAAACAAAGCAATAATTGAATGAATATAAAAATCAACTATTAATTTAAGAATATGTCATATTTCTGTAGAAGTTTAGGGAGTAATATAAAGTTTATTAAGATTTTGCATTGATTGATGACCCATTTCCGCCATTGTTGGCCCCGCATAAACGTTTCGTTCGCAGTAAAGCAAGTGTAGGAAAAAAATAATAACTTTGTCTAAAATATTCCTAAAAATAATCTATAAGTAGGTAATAGGTCATAATAACTAACAATACTAAATATATATAAAGCAATGTTTGTAGTATATACTTACACATATATTCTTCCCATTTTTACACACTTTCATTGCAACAACTAAACGCTGCAGTAAAATACTTGACACTTGACAGTTGCTTGACAGGAACCATGCTTTGTCTATTTGTTTACATTGTGACACAATTAAAATACGTCTCGGTGTATATTTTGTGTAACTTATAAAATATTAGTTCCTTTAAATTCCAAATTCGATGATAAAGCATTTATGTAAACGTATTCTTATTAGATTCAATAAATTTATTTATTTATTTATTTATTTATTTATTTCAACAGTACAATATCTTACAGGTAAAAACCTAATGCGACATTGACGCTTTAACTTATTTTGCTATTTAATCCTAAGTATCAATATAATATATCAAAAATAATAATAAGCTTATATTTAACAATTATTAACTAATTACTTGTAGCTAATTATACATAATAGAACCTTTGTGATTTCACTCAAAGCGCCTGAGAATATGTCTACTCTGTCATGGGTTTCATTAATGATTTTAATTATTTGCGTGACGGGTGTTTTCGCCAGTAGATTGGTTCGGGCAACTGGTACCGCGAGTAGTTGCGGGAGCCGTCGCTTCCACACGTATCGGTCTGGGACGCACAGATTCAGATGCCGCAGCACCCCTGGGTTATGTGCTACCCCACGGAGTAATTTTATTATATACGCCGCAAGTGTGAAGTCCCGTCGTACCCTAAGCTCGTTGTATCCCACCATACCCAATACAAATAATGTGGGATACATTAAAGGGTAGAACGGGTATACTCCGTATATCTTATGGTATAGGTGTCGTGTAAATTTATTTTGAACCCGCTCCAACGTGGCACTGTATTTTGCTTCATAGGGAGCCCAAACAACTGCATTATGTTCAAGATGACTCCTGACTAGTGCATCGTATAACACCTTGATTGTTGTAATATTTGTGAACCCTTGAGATTGTCTCAATACAAATCCTAAATTTCTGTATGCCTTCTTGCATATCTTCATGATATGCTCCCGGAAATTTAGGTCTGTACCGAGAAGTACCCCAAGGTCACGAACTTGCGATAGTCGTTGCATCGGCTCCGCGCCCACCTTGTACTCATAGTGCACAGGAGTCCGCGCGCGAGTAAAGGTAATCACCGAGCATTTAGCTACATTAAAGGTGAGTTTATTTTTTTTACTCCACTCCACCACCCTGTCTATGTCTTCTTGTAGGTGTTCAAAGTCTATGTCACCCTTAATCTTGTGCAGCAATTTGAGGTCATCTGCAAATAATAAACAAGACGCATGTTTGACAACTTCCGGTAAGTCATTTATCATTATTAGAAATTCGAGAGGCCCCAAATTGCTGCCCTGACTTACCCCAGACCTTGTGAAATATGGTTGAGATTCGTACCCATCGTAATCTACATACTGTTGTCGGTCTTTCATGTAGCTGACAAAAAAATTTAACATGTGCGGTGTACATCCAATTGCCGCTAGCTTCCTTAATAACACATCGTTATCTACAGTGTCGAATGCTTTTTTAAAATCAAAGTATGCCGCGTCCACCTGTACCCCAGCGTCGACTGCCGGCACCACTTTGACCATAAAATTAAGCAGATTAGTAGCTGTGCTACGCCCCGGTCGGAAGCCATGTTGCTCGTCCGACAGCTGCGCGCGGATCTGACTTTGCATGCAGCATTGGATCGCGGACTCAAAGACTTTAGCCGGCGTCGACAGCACAGCCACTGGTCTATATCCACTGACATCTGGACCAGCCTTTCCCTTAGGTACCGGAATAACTCGTGTTATTTTCCATCTCACCGGGAAAATACCCTCTTTTAAGCAGGTGTTAAATATATGATGTAGGGGCTCTGTTAGAACTCTGCGACAATCTCTGAACAGAAAGGCCGGTATACCATCAGGACCTGATGAGTATTTTGATTTGAGGCGTACTAGTGCTTTCTCAATATCTTGAAAACTCAAGTTTTCTATATGAACCCGAGCGCTATTCTCGTCCTTCTCCGCCATTGCCGCTTGTGCATCCAACAATGGTGGTTCCTTATTATACACCGATTTAAAGAAATCAGCGAACTCCTCAGCACACACCTGACTAGTAAGATGTTGACCATCTTTTATGATACTTTGCCTATTTGCTCTACTTCTTTTAGATCTTATATATTGCCAAAAAGATTTTGGATCTTTTGCGAACCGTTGTTGAATTTTATTTTTGTGTTCATTGTGTGCAATTTCTATTGCCTTTTTAATACGGGCCCTGCATTTAGAAAATTCGAAATATCTACTATCAAGCTTTGTTTTTTTGAATTCTTTATGTAGTCTGGCTTTGGTCTTTATATCATTAATTATTTCTGGAGTGTACCATTCAGGGTATACATATCGAGAATTTTCCCGGTTAAATTGCTTCCGAGGAACACATTTATCTATTATATGATTAAGCTTTTCATAAAAGAAGTTCAACATCCCTTCCAGGTCCTGTATTTTATATAGTGAACTCCAATCAATCGTAGCTAACATACTATACAATAATTTGTAATCAGCTTTATAAAAATTCCACTGCGGTCTTATACTGCCTTCGCTGCTTCGAGTGGCGTCCGCGGAAGGTGGCGGGGGCGCGCGGCCGGACCACACGCTCACTGCGAGCGGCGGGTGGTGCGAATCCACTGGCACGAGCGCATCGTCCGCCGCAACTACGGATACTTCACTGCTAAAACCTGTGCTCAAAACCAAATCCAGCTGACGACCCAAGCAATTGGGGACTGTATTACTTTGAGTGAAATCACAATATGAAACAAAACATTCAAAATAATTACAGATATTTACAGGGCACGAATACAAATTAAAATCTCCAATCACAATTACTTCCTTATATCTATCACATAACTTTTCTATTAACCTAAATAAAAACATATAGTCGTTTTCAGAACTTCCTGGAGGAATATAAATTACACAACATAAAAATAAGAATCTGTTATTTAAATGTACCGTTGCACAAACTATTTCAAAAACGCACTCGTCTATCGACGCGTCCGGGACAAGTACTTGTCGAAGCTCGAATCGGTGTGTGGCCACAAGAAGCGCGCCGCCCTGTTTCCGACCATCCACTCGATCACAACGTAGTATTTTATATCCTTTTGGAACAATTTCAGCATCTAGTATGGATTCATTGCATCCTGACTCTGTGACAGCGTATAAGTCCAAATTGGACGATGCTATGTTGTTTCTAAAATTGACCAATTTGGTACGTAATCCCCTCACATTTTGGTAATATATTCCTATCTCATTATTATTTATTGTAATTATTTTTGGGTGATCTACGAAACCAAATCCACTCATTAAACTCAGCGTTTTGAGGCCACATATCCACATTATTCAACATATCATACATCTGTTCTGGTACACCTACTATAAACGAAGAATAATCGCGTTCTGTTTTATGTTTAATTTTATCAATTTTTATTATTACTTCTGGGCCGCATATACTTTTGACGTGATCGGTCACAGCTTCCACCGTAGTTTCTGGATGCAAACGCCATACGTGTAGGTATTTTTTTCGTTCTGTTGCTACTATCGCCTTCAACTCAGTGTTTTTTCCAATTCTCACATCCTTAGATAAACGTTTGCTTCTCTTACTTTGCACTACGTTCCAGTCAGATTGCTTAATTTCTTCCTCTTGTTTGGACTGTTCACCAGTCTGTTCTTGGTTCCTAACATCTATCTGTTCTGCAGATACATCAGTTTTCGTGGCCCCACGAATGTTTGTCTCATTTATGTTGATGGCAGGCGCGATATTCGCGTTCTTTCTATATTTATTGGTTTTAGAATTTTGGCTAACGGTTTCAGAGAATGTACAATGAGAAATTTCAGGTATATCTTTTGCTATAACTTGCGGTTGGTTGTTCAGAGCCAATTTAGAATTGACTTTTTTTTCTATTACCGTCATTATTTTAACTAGATTATCGAGATCGTTTTTCGTTTGCGAAAACTGACACTGTAGGTGTGCGATGGCATTTGCCTGACTGTCTAAACGGTCAATAATATCGGAACGAAATTGCCGTAGTTCATTAAGTAATGCGGAATCCACATCTTCATCGATCATTGTTGGTAAGAATTGCGTCCGACTCCCGCGCTGGGTGTTCACATTGCTGCAGGGTGTATTTGCTATGTTCAGTTCCGTATTACAAGGTTTCACGGGTGTTTCTGCGTTGCCGCATTTGGGTTTCAAGCAAATACACTCCGGACATACCCATTTTCTCCTATATGTTGGGGTAAATGCTTTAAAAGTATCTGGTTCTATTTTGAGACATTTCAAGTCATACTTTTTATTACATTTGTTTTTCGAGCATTCCAAGTAAGGGTTATCCAATAATAATGATGAACAACAAGCGCTGCATTCATTACTCATAGTTTCGTTCTCAAATACAAATTCCAAAGAAATTCAAAACAATGCGCCTGTGTGAGTGTAACCGCCGTGCACTCGCCGCTTCACTATAGTGCGACAAGGACGAATTATCTGTAGCACAGAGCTCCTCTCTTTCACCCGAGGCGGAGAAGAGCCTACCGCAGAGCCGCACAGTACTCACAGTCAACACTCGTCCGAAAGAAATCGGAAATTAGTTCACTCCACTTTGGTACTTATTGCACTAATTGTCCAAACAAATAAAAGTCAATATTGCATAAATTAATACACCGTATTTCGCGTACAATAACAATAACAAAAAAAGCGTCCGCGTCGGTCGCTCACTAAACTAAAATGTATAATTTTCACTGAATGTTTTTTGATGATAACTTTTTCATTTATTGTCCGATTTTAAAAATTATTTTTGGATCGCATGCGGGGTCGCAGCGCGCACACTTTGATGTATAACACTAGTTGTTTTCACTTAACTGACCTATTTTTACGAATTTTTGAACGCGGAGCGGCTTAAAAGTGATGCGCGCGGTACGGCGTTCGGGTCGACGATTGAAATTGACGGATAACCTACAAAACCTAACCTTAAAATAAGATATGTTTTTGTAAATATCTAAAAACCCTGAACTTCATAGGCTTTGTAACTTTTCTGTATTAATCTTGGAACAAACCTTACCCCAACAATGCAAAACTAATTGATGTAGACGACATTTGAAGTACTAGGCACAGCGCCATACAAAAACTGGCCATGTCCTTTCTGAACGCATGCATAAACAATTAAAGTAATTAAAATGTCAATCCATTTTCACTACTGTCAATATTTTACTTCTTTAAAATCTAAAATACGCCATTAATCGAATATTGTGGATGTATGTTTTTGATTCGAAACCTTTATTTAAATACGTTCTTTAATTTGAGGGCAGAGTTTAAAATATCGACAGGGTGAAAATAAATGTTTGACAGTTACAAACCCATGAACATATTGTATGGGAAAATCACGCACATTGTTTTGATAGATATGATTGAATTTGAAATTTGTTTAGCGGTAATAAAGTGCAAATTGACTCTTTGACGTTAGGAACATACCTACATTGTTTAAACAACAGTGAGTGCTTGAATTTTAATATTAACTTTATACAATAGCAATAAAGCTCAAATTGACTCAACGGTTTAGTTAGAAAACGTTTGTATGGGGTAAAGAAAAGGGCTGTTTTTAGGACTTTTCCGGCAATTATTCGAAATTTTCTCACCGTAAAAACCATCCTTGGACTTCCACAAACATTTAAAAAAAAGAATTATCGAAATCGGTTCAGCCGTTCACACGTGTTGCCGTGACAATGCGAAACGGGTTTCATTTTTATATATATAGATATAATAAAAAACGAAACATCGGTATTCCTCGCGTTCAGATCTAATGAATTAGAGATAGAGAGAGAACTACAAAGGCAGGGGTAAAATCAAGTATGAAGAACTTCGTCATCATTGCTAGTTGCTGAACGATTCAATGTACGTGAGCTTCTACTCCAGCCAGCCAGTAGGCTTTGAGTATTAGACGTGATGCTTCCGCTGTGCATCACGATACTCTCTGCTAGCCTCTCTGCATGCACATTCATGAGGTGCAGCGAGCGGAGCGCCGGCTACATCGAACAGTAGCCGCATACTTCGTCATTACCGGGCAAGGTGGCGGTGCCAAGGCACGCGGCACGCGGCCTGACGCCTCTCCCGGCGCGCTGTTTCGCTCTATGTTGTTTTGTTACACTGGTATTTATGAAGGCAAATTCGCAAACATCAGGCCAGTAGCGCGGGACAACGGTCGCATTATGATGATGACCCCACGCTCTTATACGAGACTCTACGCTTATCTTGCAAATAGGAATAAGCGACGCAAGACTGCGCTCTCTGTCTGTCAACAAGCAAAACATTTTACACAGTGATTTCTTTATACAATACACTAATATTTGGTAGTAGAGAATGGCAACGCGCGGCTCTGGTGGCTGCAGGAAGCGGTGGCCGGTGGGCTCGGGAGCGTGGGAACTGCACGGGGAGGAGGTGCGCCGCAATACCACTCAATTAATTGCGATCTCATACAAATTGCTGTCTGTCGGTCGGTCTGGGGCCCACTCGAGCCGCGCAGCCCGCATCTCCCGCCGCTGAGCGCACATCACAAGTCAATCGGCAAATAACACTATTGTCTCGTTTTAAATGATAACACGAATACTTATCGCTGGCGTTATCAGCTCAATAATACACCTCTTGTATTCATATCCTCCGCGCGGCTGAACTCTGAACTTGTTCGTGCCCGACGAGTCACATCTGAAACTAGTGTTGGTCTGCAGACAACGATTATGTTTTCATCATTCCACTCTTGTGCCCTGCTGCCGCTAATCTATTCATGTTATTGTTTGTTAAAGGAACATTCGGCTCATCAATTGACAGTCGATTGGCAGTCAATAGTCGAACGTAAAATAACATGTTTACAAATATGTGTTTCGCGATGCATGTCCTACTCGGTACCGATGTGTCCCATCTCCCATGTTCTTAAAACGCCATAGCCGTAATAGACTAGTTATCAACAAATAAATGTCCGGTAGATTTGTTTGTTTCTGGTTCGTTAAGTGGTCACCAACGCAAATGAGTCCGTACGAACGTAGTGTCCCTGTGTACGGACGGCGAGTGACCGGGTGAGCCAGGGTGAGCACTCAGGGCGCACTAGTCAATGCTCGACACATCAAATGAATTATTAATGTGTACAAGCTGGAGCAGCCAGTTTGCTCTCGAGATATATTGCACGCAGTTCATTTGCGCGACACAATGTGAACGGCATATTATGGTACGTTTTCAATTAACCATCTGGCGGCAACAAGCAAGCAATTAAACTCGTCGCGAGCTTGTCTCCGCGCTGTGTCCCTTCAGCTCGAGCGGTACACACATTACACATGACAAGTGTATACAACATGTGCATGTGTGTGCACGGGACACGTGTGCTGAGACTTGCGTGCAGTGTGTACTAGCCCTATAAAAATATGCAGATTTAAATAATTCGAGACAGTAGATGTATAGATTACGGCGTTTACTGAATTAATTGTGAACTAATGCTTGCTTATACTGGGCTTGCAACACGCCGGTCTTGTCTCCGCCTACTGCTCAGAAGAGACTAAACTGTGTAGTGTGTAGTGCTCCGCCTATGGACAGCCTATTTCACTCACTGGTCTGTAGTAATCCAAGGTTCTCTTAGCGTTGACGCGCTGTAGTGATAACATTACCGGCGATTAATGGGCACGTGAGCGAACTAGATGCGGCTATGTAGGAAAATCTAGCAGCGCTACTTCAACAAATATAGACAAGCAGGCACCTGAGTCAGGCCACGGTAAATCCTAAAGGTCGGCGCGTGTATCCCATAAACGGCTCGTCTATTGAAATACTATCTGAACGGATGTTCCTTTAAAAAATTGTCTTATAAAATCATCAGTGTTCTTGACTTTGTATTAGGTACAACAATAATCAAATCAAGAGGAAGCTTTTGATAATTTAATCAATGTGCTAGTAAATACCGAATACAGTGTAAGCGCCGGTACATGCCGTGTGTGAAGCGGAACAGTGAACACTCCACACACGGTTGCCGACTCCAACAAAGAAGCCGGCCGGGCCGTGTGTAGGTGGACGCAAGGTGTGCGTGTGGCGTGTGTAAGTACGACTACATGGTCACTGCGATTGACCGCCTGCTCCACAAGGTAAACCGTGCCCTGAAGGCCGCGCCTGGTCACAGCAAAAAAAATCAGCGCTCTGATTCCGTTCATCGATATTCGGTTCTGTCTAGTCACTACTCACTAGCCAGTACTATAGGGCGCACAGTTTACGCTATGCACCAGCAGTTCATAACATTATATTAAAGCAGGTTTCCTTGAATACTGAACCTAAACGATACTTCCTGCTTTTAATCTTAGCAGATATTCGGCGTCTAGTCATTGTTCCAGTGCGGATAATATCGAAAATAGTCAAGACAAGCAGCGTAATTGCGCAATAACATTTGTATGAGCGATAGGGAAGTTTAGTAGAGGGCGGACATTCACCGCAAGTCGAACCGCGGCGGGCTGCGGGCGCGGCGCGGCGGGGCTCACCTGGTGCCGGGGACTGCGGCGTGGAAGTCGCCGGCGGTGAGGCGCTGGCTGCGGCGGTCAGCAGCGCCGCCGCCACCGCCAACATGTCTCTGTACCACTTCACACCCATGACATCAGAAACATTGCACGGCTCCACTGATCGCTTCGTGCATCCCCGCTGTCTATTTTTGTTTATTCTCTATTAGCGACTGTTGTTCTCATAACATCCGATGTGACTATACACTTTAGATTGGTGAGTTAATGTACTTTTTTATATGATACAAAAACAAGCTAAAACGTTTCTTAGTTTTGTTACACAAAAGGCGATATTAATGTTTTTCAAAATAATATGACGCTCACACAAAGGCACTAGCGACCGGTAGCGCAGCGCCGTGGTAAACATCAATGTTGCCAGGGTTGTGCAAACTAGAAGCCTACAACGACAGTGTTGCTATTTGCTGAAACTTTTTCGCTACCCACCTATTTTAAAACACCTATTGAAATAAACATATTTACTTTGAACATGGTCATTTCATAATAATTCCTGCCTTAACAAACTATAGCTTTAATTAATTATTGACGAAAGAAAAAGGCAACTGACAACTTTACAGTTGTTATGTCTTTCATATGTGAGGAGCCCCCTGGGTAGTTGCCGTATATTTTTTATTGAATATGTAAAATTCTCGTAAATCTAAAACATGATGAGGTTATTAAAGTATAAAATATACTTCAATAATATACTTTATTATTCTTTTAATAATATATATTATAAAATATACTATAATAATAATTTGATGAAATAATTTATTAAACGAATATTAATTAATTTTTATATGCCTTATTAGTGGATTATTTCATTCATTTACGTTCGAATATATCTAAAAGATGATGCGTCGCAATAATTCTCCAAAAAGTGGTAATTAATTCCCACATCATAGTCCCTTTATGTCCACTACTAGGCATAGGCCTCCTCTGAATTGCACTATTCAAATCTGTCTTCGAATGACCACATACAGCAACAGGTCTTGGATATTACTCCTTAGTCTGTGTCTTGGATCATTTCTTTGCGTAACCGTGTAATTACATAAGCCTAACCCAGTTAGCACCGGCATCCATGGAAAGATTTAACTTGTGTTATGGACACCAGAGCCACCTTACAATCGTAAAATTGTTACAACAAACTACAAAGACAGTTACTTGTTGTGACAGTTTACATTGTTCATGGGTATAGTCATGGGTGATCATTACTTTGGTTTTGTCATCGTTAATATAAAGAGCGTTTCGCTGTGAGGCTTAAGCCAGGCCGTCCAGCATCTGTTGGAGTTCCTCCAGCAATTTTGTCATCAAGAATAGATTTTTTGCCGCGACCTCAACGATCGTAATCATCAAACGGAACAGCAAAATGAGTATTTTAAGCGCCGTGAACAGCAAGTGGAACGCGGACTCACCATTCTCTTTACGTCAATGTCAATAATTGTCAATTCGAATTTCAAATTGTCAAAAATACAGATGAAACATACTAGAACTCAGCTCCACTAATAAAACTATTGTAACGAAAAATATTGATCAGCTGCTCGTGTTTATCCAAGTATGTGATTCACTGTTCAGTTAATTAAAAAAAGCTTTACATGTGTGAGGATTAAAGGCGGCTTGTAGTTATTCATTATGTAACAATGTGGAGGTTATGTCGATGTTGTTAAATACTAATGTAGTTCCGTGGTTGTGCAGGATGGGAGGGCACGAGCACGCGCACGGGCCGCCCTACACGGTGCCGTCACATACGCAGTTCACCACTAAGGGCATCCCGCAGCTGGAGGAGCTTGAGAAGGCTCTCGCTGCTAAGGGGCTCAAAGACCCTTGGATCCGGTTTGTTCACTCTACTGATTTCTTTTTCTTCATATCTTATACGCACTACCAGCACTGAAATTTGAACTATATGTCTCTTCAGTTTGATAAATATTAAAATTGTAAATATCTACACAGACTTACACCCTTATTCACAAACAATATTGTGACGACGCATAGTGTAGTCAAACGCACAGAATTGGCATTTTGCTTTCGGTAATGACGCCGAACACAGGACGATAAGTGCAAGAAATATTATTCGAGACTTACAAAATCCTTTGGATTTTTACAATGACAAACCATTTAGAATATGCTATCGATTTACTAGGGATATTCTTCTTCATGCACATTTGCCACTAATCTGAAAGAGGCCTTTCAATATCGCCTATTCACCAATTACTTGTGGCCTTAAGATTTTGTTCATCTGGGAGTGTTCTGTTGGTAAAAGGACTAGACATTTTCACAGTGGTCGTGGGTTCGAATCCCAGTGCACACCTCTGACTATTTGGAGTCATGTGTGTATTGATTCTTTGATAGTCAATCACCATGCACTAAAATGGTGAAGGAAAACATCGTTACGAAACCCGCATACCATAGCAATGCATAAAAAATTCTATGGTGTGTAAGTCCGCAAACTTGTATTAGGCCAGGGTGGAGGACTATATGGCCTAACCACTTTCAATCGATCTCTCGATAGTAGAGGAGGCCATGCTCTGCAGTGGGATGTATATGGGCTGATACAGATATGGGAGTTTTCAGGTTAGTAATCATCTATTTGGATGCAAGTTGCCTCCAACAGGTCACTGTGGAAATCATTGGGGAGGGGGGAGGCCTATGTTAACACTCACAATTTACCGCTTTAAAATGTGGGAAATAAATTTTATTAAATATTTGAAGTTGTCAAAGATGCTTTCACTCACGAGTAATTTGTGGGACATGCGCGGACACCAATTGTCAAACACCAGAGAGTAATTAGCAACAGTAATTGACCAATCACTGATCCGCATTGGACACTGTGCGTTCCCATAGTAAAAGGGTGACTCAAGTATTGTTTATGAATAAAAATGGAATGATCAGTATGAGAAATGTCTTACTTAGCATAGGGTTACTTCTACACTGAGTAAAGTATTGTTTGTGAATGCGGGCCTTAATATTTATTGTTTAGCACTTAGCATTGCCAGTCACAGAGGTACTAAAAAATTGTGATCAAATCAGAGGTTCAATATTTTTCATAAATGTACTTGTACTTTTAGGAATGAAGCATGGAGGTACCACCCGGGTTTTGGCACTCGCTTGCAAAGAGCTCGCAAGTTCTTCTTCAGGGGCTTCTCTATTGGACTGGGACTGACTGCAGTAACCGTGGCACTTGACAAGGCATTTGGTGGTGGTGGCCATGGACACGGACATGATGATGAGGAATGTGAATGAACTCCACCAGAGACTGAGTTCTCAGGGAAATTCAGTGTATAGATTGTGGGCTTAGTTCAATAATATAAATAAACTTTACAAAAAATATAATTCTTTTCGTATGTTTGCAAGTTTAATTTCAAGAAATGTTGAAGAATTGTCAATGTTGACAAAAAGTACATGTGTTATGTACATAATATATGTTGTATAAAAATATGATTTGTTTAAATGAACAACAAGTTGGAATGGTTTCAAAAAGTGTAATATATAAATAAAAATGGTTGGGTTCAATGCGGGGTTGTAACAATGATGAGTGTTGTTCTTAACACACAGAAACACTTCACTAGTGTCCAATGCACTGGCATACACAGTTCATGTGGGTCTAGGTTTCAGCTCTTCATAGCATGCTCGCAAGTATATGTAGTTCTTCTTAGCCGGATTGAAGTGTTCGTGACCCTGCAATAACATGATTATTCCTTTTCATTTATTCTATTGAAATGCATGAATGTTATAATCTTAGGTATATTATCCTAAAAAGAAATGGTGTTTTTAATTAAAGATCTCAATCTTCATTATAAAAACATCATGGTACTATTATGGTAATTTTTTTACACTGGCTTGACAAAGTAGTGCAACTCATGGTCAGTTCAAAGAAAACTCAATTAAGTTCAGATAAAGTATTGAATGACTACATGCTATCATCTCTCACCACTCTTTATACTTAAATACAAAAATAAAGAAATGCAGTCATGCATAAGCCTGATCCTACACAAAGATCAGAGTCATGTCATGGGTATCAAAAATTAGTGACTGTGTGACACTGTTGATCCTGGCTTACAGGAGTTGCAGTGGCAGGTGTGTGGGCGAGACAGTCTCCTAGTGTGACTGGTTAATTGTATAGAAAGATGCAACTAAATTAAATTATAAACACTACTAAGTACCAACCTTTGACCAATCATAACCAACTGCATAAGCAAAGATCTGTCCATTATGGTTGAATGCACACTTGGTGAGGGGCTGGTCTAGAGATTCGGTGCTCTTGAGCTTGGTGCGCGCATCTTTATCC
Source organism: Hyles euphorbiae (assembly GCA_023078785.2). Classification (NCBI taxonomy): domain Eukaryota; kingdom Metazoa; phylum Arthropoda; class Insecta; order Lepidoptera; family Sphingidae; genus Hyles; species Hyles euphorbiae. The sequence goes on from CM041048.1 coordinate 12,725,862, forward strand.
CAGAACGAGAAGGAGCCATCCGAGCCCACCGTGGCGAGTGTGCCGTGCACAGGGTGGAACGCGATGTCGTTCACGGCATAGATGTCCTGTCGGTAATCACACGTTATAAAATATCATTTTTAGATAATTTACAATTTATATTTGGAAAAGCGTGTACAACCTGATAGCCACCCGTGGTGCCCGCCGACCGATGGCACTTAAATGTGAAGTTGTCTTTTGGATTAGCAGTGTTCACGTATTGGATCGCCACGCGGCCCTCCACACTGCCCAGAGCAAATCCTGTTGGCTGCTTAGTTTTCTTATCTTTAAAAATAGCGATACATCGCAGTTGATGTTTCAGAGGCGACTCGATGCGTTTGAATTCTGCCGGCTTGCCTTCCAGTGTGTACAAACATATGCCGCGGTCTGCCGTTCCAACCACTGCCATTGGGTAATCCTATAAACAATGTAACATTGCATTATGGTTTTGTGATATGATGAAAATTAAATGAATCCAAAGAATTAATTATTCTCACCACATCTGCACAGTAGCATCTCTCTGAAAGATTGATTGTCAAGTTGGGTACAGCGCTGCGTGTGTCCCAAAACTGAAAAAAGATGGATCGTAAGCAGTAAAATTCTTGGCATTTCAAAACGATACAATGTGTACATGACCAACAACCTTTAGAGTTTTGTCCCACGAGGAGGTCATAAGGCAGGTGTAGTTGGGTGCCTTGATCCAGTGGCAAGTCTTGACGGGGGCGTCGTGTGCCGCCACCTGAATTCAATGTCTCTATTAAATATGCAAAATGGTATAAAGTATCATAATGTATCGAAGGAAAGCGATTTTGTCGTATCTCAAGCCATTCCGATTCATTAAGCTTCAATGCTCCTTATCATTGAAATGCATGCTACTGTTGATCCTGGCTTACAGGGATTGCAGTGTTACGTGTAGTGTTAGAATAAATAGCCATCACAAATAGCAAGTGAAGTCGATAATAATATGTCACAAGTTATTGTGTGATTAATTTTAACTGAATCACACTTTATAAAACTCAATAACATGTATTTATAAATCCTTTTCCTTCTTTTCCTAGATTTCATAATATATAATATAGGTGTGGTCCGCTATATGTTTACATACTTCTATAACACTTTTTCTCCCACATTGTTCATGGCAGTCTTATAATACTAGCATTAACCTAACTAATATCATAATTATATGGTCAGAGCCTTTTTTTAAATTTTGTATATGTTATGCTACCCATAATCAATTCTGAATTTAACCTCTCTACCTGTATCAAAAATAATCATCTTTACTACAAAACAAACAAATACCTTGACATTGGCAAAATCTCCGATTCCACGGGGGAGCCATTAGATTAAATGTTAACTGATCCCAAAGCTGATATTTTCATATGAACTCATGTAATTTATAAAGGAGTTAGTTTTTCACAAATCCATTTAGAGAAGAAAATAAGCAGTCAATTTTGTGTGTGTAATTCTTGATGTGAAAAATGGTGATAATATATGGAGAGTTTTTTTGTTTAAAAATTCTGTGTGGAGTAATTCGCAATATCAGAAATCAGCAGAAATATAGATCTTGTTAAACCATCAAAAATAACAAGGTGATGTTAATTTGAAATAGCAATAATTCCCATTATTAATTAGGTATTATATGGGACAGTCTTCATATATTGTGAGATTAGCAAATGAGTTATAACAAAATAATTATGAGTTTTCTTCGTCTAACACACTTCTAAAGATCTATAAACTTAATTTTTGCCCAAAGTATCAGGACGTAAAATATTATGTTGTTGTTACTTTCATAATACTTGCATTCACTCTTTATAACAATGAATAGTATAAGATAAAATTACGAAATTACACGAAAACAAAAATATATTTTAAATGAATTTAAGATGTCAGTGTTGTCATACCTGGATTGTCTGGTTGGCAGCCAGGTCCCAGCATTTCACACTCTTGTCTGTTGATGCCATGAACACCTTTGTACCATCCTGCATAACAGTTCAACATTATAGCCTTAGAGTATTTATAATATAGAGGGAGTGTAGTCATAAATTCGTGTTTTGAAAAATGTAGATATTTTCTTGTTCGTAATGTTGGTAGCGCTCCTATATTAGTAAAAATTGAATTAATTATTTAGCAATAAATTGTTATAAATTTCTTTGATAGCCGAAATTATATTTAGCATTATCATTTTAAAACGAGTTTGAGTGAAATGAAATAGCTCTAAACTATTTATTATTATTATTATTTCCAAGTAATTTATTTATGTTGCACAACCTGTTCAAATATTAGCCAATAGTAGGGCAGAAAAAGGTGTCCCGGCACCACCATTTTTATCTACGTTTTTGAAGTACCAGCGCTCCCTCTATATTATAGATACTCTAATATTATAGCATACACAGTAAATGATGATAAAATAAATTGCTTCAACATACACTTGCAACATATTAAACTGAACTATAATAAAGCTTTGATTCACATTTCTTAAAACATGCTGTAAAATAAAGTGACAAACATTTGAATTAATGTGCAAATGTTACAATCTTTATGTATCCAAATTTATAACACCTAAAACTGTTTATTAAATTTACTTTCGCCCCTTAAATCTACTGGGCTGGCTGTGACCTTGTGAGTTTGAAATTAGGTTTGCTTTTAAAATCTCTTAATAAGCAAGATTTCAGTTCGTAATATTTCAAGAGTCTTAACAATACAAATAAATAGTTATTCTTGTGGGTGGTAATTATGATTTGAAGAGCCTTTATAGTGTTTGTTGAACTTACATCGTGCCATGCGACGTCGAGGATAGGTCCGTCCATGCCTTGTGCCGCCTTCGGCACCGTCTTGCCAGTCTGCTCCACCTCCCAGCATCGCACCTGCGTCGCATCACAACCTCACATGTATACAAAACAATATATAAACACTTATAAACAAGTAGTCGCCAGCGCTGCTTGCTCGGCATTGTGTCATGCGAAACTAAGTAAAGTTAACGCCGACCTGGCAGTCCCAGCTGCCGGCGATGAGGAATGTCTGTTGTACGGAGGGTGGCGAGAACTCCAGCGCCGAGACTGTGTCTTCTGGCGGCGACGAAACCTCCAAGTCCTTGTTGGGGTTAGTCGATCCGCCGCCTATTTGGTTAAACATTGTGGACACTGCGTATTTCAACACCAATTATACAACCAAGAACCACATTAACAATTAACATATAACGATTTATAATCGCAACCACAATCGCAACGGACGCGGTAAAAGGCGGCCGAATCTTGTGCTTGTTTATATCTGAATTTGTAGGTTATGCAGTTAAGCCAGTTAAGCGATCCACAATAGTGTTTTTTTTTTTTTTAAATCCTTCTCCCAAAGTTCTCCCATTTGTTGGGAAGGCAAAGGGTTCTTGCCCATACAGCCTCGTCATTTGTACGTTTATATGGTATGTTTGTAATTCAATAAGGCCTAAGCCACGTCTTCAATAAGTTTTATTTTAGGCCTAAGCCACGTCTTCAATAAGTTTTATTTTAGGCCTAAGCCACGTCTTCAATAAGTTTTATTTTAGGCCTAAGCCACGTCTTCAATAAGTTTTATTTTAGGCCTAAGCCACGTCTTCAATAAGTTTTATTTTAGGCCTAAGCCACGTCTTCAATAAGTTTTATTTTAGGCCTAAGCCACGTCTTCATGTTTTTTTTTAATTTTAATAGGCCGAAGCCAAGTCTTCATAGTTCTTCTTTATTTTATTTTTCTTGTACTTATTTCATCGTCTTCTCGAATTGTGGTAATTTTGAAATATTCTTTATATCTCCTTAACGGTATTGCATATAAATTCATATATAGCATCATATGTTTCCATTTTATTGAGCAACTCTTCAATAGAGCGCGGGATGAGCTCAGTTTTGCCGTAAATACTAATTAATTTGTCAATAAACAGAATTCTTTGTAAATTATATGCAGGACATTCATATACGATGTGATTAATTGTTTGATCAACATTAAGATCGCAATCTGTGCATATGGGGGACGAGACAATACGCATTCGATTAAGATGAGCTCTAAAACGACCATGTCCAAATCGAAGTCTGTTCATAATAGTATAGAATTTTCGAGGTTTGTCATATTTGGATCTACAAAACCATGGACGCTTTCCTACATGGTTATTCATTGCCGCATAATATTTGCCCTTATTTTTTAGTGACTCCAACCAGTATTCCTTCCATTCTTTATGTAAAAGCTCCTTTACCTTTACTATTATATGTTATGTAATTAACTTTACAATCTAAGGTATTACTTTGTAAGGCACGTAAAACACTCATGCTGTCCGTTATAACGAGCCAACGTTGGTCACTTGCTTTACCAATATATTGCAATGCTGCCAAAATCGCTAAAGCCTCTGCAGAGAAGATACTTAGTTCACACGAGATTTTGCGTCCAAAACAAAACGTCGATGAGGAATGTAAATCGCCATTGATACATTTGTCGACTTGGAACCATCCGTAAATATTCTTCTATAATCATTATATTCAGACATAACAGCATTAACTTCCTCTTTCACTTTCAAGTCACTGTTTATATCGATTGGTATGGCACTAAATTTGCTCTCATAACTCTCAGTATAACAAGGCCAGGTTTCAAATTTGTGAACTTTATATTTTAGATCTAGGTGCAGCATTAATGAAAAATCATGAAGTGCATAATAATAATAAATAATAATAATAAAAACTTTTATTTGGCACAAAATTACAAAGGTTACATTTTAACGCATAGGTTGACAATTACATATATTAGTGCTTACACAAATTATGACAGCTGCAGTTTAGCAGGGGGCCCCAAACTAGGCTGAGCCTGTATCTTGGAGACCAGTATATTATGTCTATTGTAAGGCCCTGCGCAGACGGCACACTTTTTGTGCGATCGAGTCTGCGACGCACAAAAAGTCTGCATGGCGCGCAAAAAGTCGGTCGCGGATTTTTCACAGACTCAACGCACACGACGCACATCTTCGATCATTTTGTCGGCAGAGCTGTAGGGACGTAGACGCTATGGAAATCGTGTAGAGATCGCGAAGTATTATTTTGTACATGAAGTACAGAAAAAGAAGAAGAAATAGAGAATTTTGGGTACATCCTATACTTTCGGAAAGATTACTGAAGGGACAGTTCCATACTAAACATTCAATTCTGAAACAACATCCGGCAATTTTTTTCAAATTTTATAAAATGTCTGTTCCTACATTTGATGAGTTGCTATTTATTTTGAGACATGCTTTGACTCATTCAGAAACAACAATTGCTGGTCTGTTTTGTATTTCTTGAATTAACATAGTTACATCGACCTCTGGCGCCATGATAATAGATCGCGTGCGTTACGTCCACCCACCCCTAGCAAATGCAGATTGCCGACTAAAGAGTGCGCCGTCTGCGTTAGCGCGCGTTGAACAAACGTTCAATTTTTTTCACACACATTTTGTGCGCAGCGGCGCGCCGCGGCGCGGTGCGGTCTGCCCGAATTACACGGATTTTTTGTGCGCCGGACCTTTTGCGCGTCGTGTGCGTTACTGCATATAATTGCATAGGTTGTATTTTCACAGACTAAAAAGTGCGTCACGGATAGTCTGTCGTCTGCGCAGGGCCTAATTGTTACATTGCTTAGCATTGCTCTTATATGTTAGATTAATTTTAAAACTTATCTTCTAATATACATAAATAAAAAAAATATATTTATAGTACAACATCATCCTGTCTTGCCTTACTAATTGTATATAATGTTATGGTATTTGGTAATCATTTATATTACTTTCGGTGAGTGCACAAAAATCTGAAATACGAACATTATTCCATATAAACACTAAATTTAAAATTTTATATTTTTATTTTATAAATCTTAGAAACCTTAAAAACCTTAACAAATATCTATCAATATATTTTCGGTGTCTTTATAGTCAAGTGTTTGTAGCCACTTTGATACCGTTAATTTTGTTTCAGGAACTGAGAGGGTTTTCAGATCGCAATGTTTTAAAACCGAATTATATGTGTGTGCCCTAAGGTGTTCCCCAAATCGGCGACCAAAATTAGTTTTTGTTTTTGGAAGTGGTAGTCGGAAAATTCTCTTTTTTATTAATGCATGGTAGTCATACGTCGAAAGGCGTTTTTGGGTATTGATGCATATTTTCAAAATAAAGAGTTGCCGTACAGTTAAGACTTGGGCTTCCTGGTAGAGATTTCTGGTAGGATATCTATAGGGCATTTTTAGCATTATTTTTAAAATCGATCTCTGGGCTCTTTCAGCGGTTATGAGAGTAGTTTTTGGGGCGCTACCCCATACGGAGATACAGTAAGTGATAACTGATTGACAGATAGCCGTGTAAATAGTTTTAAGAATGCAATAACTAGCGGAGTTATTGAGTCTTTTTAAAATTGAGGACGTTTTTCTAATTCTCTTTGACACGTGATCGATGTGGTCTTTAAAGTTTAAGTTTTGATCAATGATCATCCCTAAGTATTTAATAGTGTGCGATTGTTGTATATGGTCGCAGTTGCAGTGTTGATGTAGACTAGATCCGTTACAGGTATGGATTTGGAGTTTAGTTGACAATGGTGGCTGAGAAGCAGCAGTTTTATGAAAACAGAGGTATTTTGTTTTTTCTTTATTTAGGGTCAGAAGGTTATATTGCATCCACTTGTTTATATCTTCCATACCACGCTCCGCAGCTAAGAAAGCAGAAGGCCAATCTTTACCCGTGAACAGAATAACGGTGTCATCAGCATAACAAATTATTTTGGCATTAGGTATTTGGATATTGTGTATATCATTCATATAGGTTATGAATAAAGAAGGACCCAGTGTGCTTCCTTGGGGTACACCAAAATGCACGGGTAGTATTTCACTATATTGAGAGCCAACCTTAACCAATTGTTTACGGTCAGAAAGGTAGCTAGTAAACCATTTCAATGTCACACCCCTTACACCCAATTTTTCTAGTTTATTCAGAAGTAATTTTATTGAGATTGTGTCAAAAGCTTTCGCTAGATCCGCAAAAACACCTATACAGCAGTCGCCTTTGTCGAGACTAGCACTCACTATTTCTGTTAGTAGCGTTACTGCGTTTTCAGTTGACTTGCCTCTGCGAAAGCCAAATTGATATTGAGATAACAGACCGTTGGACTCAATATATTGCATCAGGCGCTTATTAACAATATTTTCGAGTATTTTTGACGGGATGCTAAGTAGGGATATTGGCCTGTAGTTATGAGGTACGTCTTTGGCACCGCTCTTGTGAATTGGGGTGACGGAGGCTACTTTCCATATGTCGGGAAACTTTCCGGAACTCATACTTGAGTTAATAAGATGTACTAGAGGTTCAGAGATATGTTTAAGGCATAGTTTCAAGAGGCGGGAGTCGATACCATCTAAGCCGGGAGCGCTACTTACCTTAAGGTTATTAATTATGCCCCTTACCTCTGAAATGTCCGTAGGTGAAAGAAAAAAAGAGTTGGGTGAAGGGTTCGAAACATTTGATTTTTTAAGGAGGCTTTCTTCAGTTTGGGCGATTTGATTCAGTATGCCAGAGGCTAAATTCTGACCTACCGTTGAAAAATATCGATTTGTGATATTGAGCGAATCTTTCGGATTATCAGATAAAGTGAGTAACTCAGTTGCAGGTTCGTTTTTAGTATTTAGGTTACATATATTTTTTATGGATTGCCACAGATGTTTTGTGTTACTAGAGTTTGTCTGGAGTTGCTCTGCTTCGTAATTACGTTTAACATTCCTTACTAATTGTCTGTAGAAGTTTTGGTATCGTGTGTATGTAACTCTAAGGATTTCGTTTTTCGGATCTTGTTTAGTTTTTAAATGGAGCTTGTCCCGGCATCGCGCACATCTGAGTAGGCCTGTGGTCATCCATGGTTCGATGTTAAATTTAGTGCGACTTATCCGTTGTAACTTTGAGTTCTGTTCAATGGTGTTTTTGATTACTGAGACGTATGTTTTGACCATGATATCCACGTCAGTTTCAACATAAAATGCGTCCCAGTTAAATTTGCTTAGGTCTCGCGTAACTCCTTCGTAATCGGTGATCACTTTTTGTCTAGATATTTTAGAGCGAGTTTTACACGTTTCTACACCAATTATCGTTATTTTGTGGTCCGTGATGTCGGAATCGCACACTATTCCTATTGAGGAGAAATTGGACTTTATAAAAATATGATCCAGACATGCCTTCTGGCGAGTGGGTTTACTTATGGCGGGTTGTAGGCCATGTTCTGTATTTAAACATAGGTAATCTATAGACTCTGGCGCAAGTGTGTTAATGTTTATATCTCCTGCCAAGATTATACTTTGTCTATCTTTGTATGATGTGAGATGTTGGTCAAGTGAGCTTAGAAATGGTGTTGTGTTTCGAAAAGAAGGTGATCTATAGATACAAAATACAGCAACTTTCTTGTCTATGTCTACAACTATACCGCATGCATCTGTAAGAGATGGTTCCCGTATTGACACTTGCAATGTGTTTTTAACGTAGACGACTACACCGCCATTTTGATTTATGTTATTTGTTGAATTGTAATGAGTATATCCTGGAAGTCTATTTATTATGGTGTTGTCGGTCAATCTACATTCCGTCAGAATTAGGATGTCAAATATTACCTTAGTTCTTAGTAGATATATATGTAGAGTGTCAAAATTTTTATTTATACTTCTAATATTTAGTGATAAAAGTTTGAATTTATAATTATTGTACAAAAAGAAATCCCGACACTCTTCAGGTGAAGAAAATTCGTAACAGGTAATATCCTCCATCCTGTCAATATTTTTCATAAGTACGAGGTCACCCATATCTAGTACACAGTATTTTAATATTAATAACTTTGTTGAATATATACGATTTATTATTAATGACCACAGAGATATTTATTATCGTAAAGGAACACAAGTAAGTGGATAAAATTGTCTGTGCGATACCTATTATAGGGATATTTTTAATATATGTGAAATACGTGCAAAATTTACAACTAATTGGCAAACACAGGAGCTGAATGTGTGTTGTGGCAGAATTTTTATGAAAAATAGATATACAAAAACTTAATAAAATTATGTATAACGCCGAAAAGTTTTCCCATTTAAATATTAATAATACTAAGTTAAACAAAACAAAACATATATAAATCTTTAGGAACAGAAATGAGATCAATTGAATTATTAAAATAACGTTTAAGAATAAAATTTGTTTTAGTTCGCTAGGTACTGTACTTGGAAGTAGTGTCGTTCGTCGAGGACCTTGCGACCGCGCAGAGTTTCTCGAGCACCGCAGCAGACGTGACGTGAAGCACGGAGCTGGTTTCGCTGCGCCGCATGAAGATGTTGCCATTGGATGTCCAAACGAATTTAAATTTGAGATCTGTCCCGGTTTTTCTCGCTTTGCTAAAGAGAACCCTATTTTCTTTAGTGAGATGTTCGTTGACAAATACTCTCTGCGGGTTTCCTGGGACTTGAAACATATCAGTTGTGAGTTCACGTCGTACACAGGCAGCTCGCAGAAATTTATCTCTCGGTTCACGACGCGTAAATGTCACTACAACGGGTCTGGCCCGCGCGGTTTTCCCAGCTTCCGTACTCCGTCTCCCGACACGCCTTACATCATCCACATCTCTGGAGTCCAGTTCCAGACCCACTCTATTTGATATGACACTTAGGATTTGCGGAAGATTTTCACCCCTGCATTCTGTCAGCCCAGTAATTTCTACATCATTTCGCAAGTTTCGCTGTTCTTTCACTTGAAGTTCTTGGCGCAGTTGTGCGACTTCAGCACGGAGAGTGATGACTTCTGCTTTGTAGGCATCAAGCTCTTTTAGGCTGCTCTTGATCTCCCCTAGGTCTTGCCTGAAGGTCGTCATGTCCTCAGCCGTGAAGTTTAGGGACTGGGTGAAATCACGCATCTCGTTTTTCATTGAGGTAAATACTTCTTGAAGTGAACGCAAAGTAGAGTTAAATGTAGTCATGAGTTCGGGAGATACTTCCATTTTTGCAAAATTTTCGGCAGATGTAATAAAATTATCTTCAGGTGACATATTTGTGGTTTCATCCTTTTTTATGGGGGAGTTATCAATTCTGGCATCTTTGCTCTTTACCTTACAACCAGGACACACGTAGTTATTTTGCCTCATACGCAATTGTTTGTGATCTTCTCTACTCAACCTTAGACATACCGTGTGGTAGTATTGTGTACACTTTGCACAGCGGATTGTCTGTGGGGATCCATCCTGACCCACCTCTGAGGAGCAGACTTTGTTGCATGAGCTGCACTGCATTATCAATCTCCTTATATAACTTATTGTAAAAATGATTGCAGTCTGTAAAACTAGATGGCGCTAGTAGTAGTTGGATGTATGAATTTGAATATGCAAATTTCTGTTTATTCCTTTGTGAATTGTGATAAACAGTGTACGCACCTGGTGATAATGAAACTTTCAATATTAACTGTACACGGCTAAATTACAATTACTTTTGATCCCAGTACACATAAAAATCAAATTCTTGAAAACGGTTGCCGTTTGAATGACGCTGCACAAAAATGTTTATAAGTTTTTAAATAGTGTGTTTTCGTTAAGTATAACACTTGTACGGATGTATCAACACAGAGTTCACAGACACATCAACTTATATCAGTTCCAAAACACAATTATTCACTAAACTTCAATTAAATGTGAGAGAGCGTTACTAAGCAATGTTTATCGTAAGAGCGCCACCTGGCGAAAAAATAAGGAACTTTACTGGTGAGAACATAAGGACAATGACTATAGAAATGTTTTAATTTTCTTAGTAATAAATTATTATTAGAGGATAATAATTTGAGAATAAAACAATATTTAAGATATTTAAATCTAAATGATAAAGGAGGAGTATTACACTCAACTTGTAGTGAATTTATTGGAGTGGTCCTCATAGCACCAGTAACTAACCGAAGATTCTTATTTTGCAAGATATCCAATTTCTGAACAAGCCTGTCATTAGATGCATAACACAAAAAACCATATTCAAAGTGACTACGGACCAATGATTTATATAACATGAGTAAAATTTTTGGATCAGATCCCCAATATGTTCTTGCAAGTGATTTTAAAATATTAAATGCCTTGTTCGCCCTCCCCATTATACAATCAACATATTTTTTCCATGAAAGATTATTAGTAAAAACTACACCCAGAAATCTGACTTCCGACACTTGTGGAATCTCTGTTTGATTATAAAAAATTTTTACTTTATCACGATAAATTTTGTTAAACACTATCATTTTCGTTTTATCAATATTAATATCAAGATTAAGATATGTAAAGTAATTGTACAGTTTAGTCAAAGCTGTGTTAAGAGTATTACTTATGTTGTTTAAATTACTACCAGACATGTAAACAACAAGATCATCAGCAAATTGTAAATTGCTAACATCTGAGCCTAATATTAAATTAAGTCTATAAATGTACAATATAAATATTAAAGGACTTAAAATTCCTCCTTGACAAACTCCTTTGAAAGACATCCTAGGTCCAATGAGTCTATTTTGGAACTTTACATATACATGTCTTCCATGTAAAAAATAACACACCCATTTCACTATTTTTTCGGGAATACCAATTGCCAATAATTCAGAAGTTAAAATATGATGATTAACATTATTGAAAGCCCCAACAATGTCAAAGAAAATTCCTACTAAAATATTATTGTTCTTGACTGCATTGTATATATCAAAATGTAAATGAGATATGCTTTCACGACAAGAGCGCCCTTTACGGAATCCAAACTGATTTGAAGGTAAAATATGGTTACTTTCTATGTAAAACTCAATTCTTTGTTTTAGTAATTGCTCGAAAACTTTTCCCATGCATGAAGTTAAAGCTATTGGCCTATATGAATCCACTTGTTCCTTTTCTTTGTTAGGCTTTAAAATTGGAACCAAACAATCTTCTTTCCATGTAGAGGGTATGATTAAATTATTCCATAAGAGATTATATATATTTAACAATACATGTTTCGAACTATTTGACAGTTTTTTTAAAACTTTATATGGAATACCGTCAAGGCCAAAGGCTGTATCTCGTCTAGATATTATAGCTGAATTTAACTCTGCATATGTGAATGATTTTGTAAGGTAGTTACAGTTGGAAGCAGTAATAGAGTTGTTATGTAGATTCAATTCGGCCTCAACAGTAGAAGGAGTATATTTTCTTATAAATTCAAAAACCCAATCTAGTTTGTTACAGGAATTATAGTTAGCATTTACTTTTTTAAAAATTCTCATATAATACCAAATTCTTGATATGGGAGTAGTTCTATTGAAAGTTGTACATAAATGTTCCCAACTTATTCGTCTTTCTTGTTTCAGGATTAACTTTTTAGCAGCCTGCAGCTTTTTAAAATTTATATAATTGGCTTCAGTTGGATCACGCCTGAAGTTTACATATGCAAGTTTCGACTGTTCAACAGCGTCGCTGCATCTAATATTCCACCAAGGAAGAGGTCTTCTATTTCTATTGATATTAACGTTGGATGAACTTTGAGAATTGAGACGGCTACGCCGCACTGGCATAGATAGCTGAATAGCTGTATTTATGAAATCAATAAATTCCTCATAAGACTTTAAAGGATTTTCCTGATCACAATGAAAATTATGCAACAAGCTATCTACAATCATGGAAAATAAATTCCAATCTATAGTACGGTAATTATGCTGCTGTGGATATGGCTTACTATCTGGTATTATAGTATGTTCACCACCAGATATATTGCTTATAAAGATTTTCGTGATTACTGGTAAATGATAGCTTCCTAAAGGGTCATGATGTACAGACCAATCACAAGTAGCTGCTAGATCTGGAGAAACTATTGTTAAATCAAGCGCATTTTGACGCCATTTGTGAGAACCTACTGTTGTCATTTGACCATCATTTAAAATAACCAACAAGTTATCATCAATACATTCTAATATATCAGATCCACGAGCATCAGAAGTCATGCAACCCCAGTTACAATGAAGAGCATTAAAGTCTCCAGCAATAAGCAAGGGCTGTGGTAGACTTTGAATCAAATTATTAAGTTTGTGTTTGGTAAAAGTTGGAGAGCATAATTTGGGGCTGTAAAAACTTACTATAGTAAGTTCTTTGTTGTGACCATAATATAAGCGAATAGCGATATTCTGAATAGAATTATCACTAAAAGTGACAACATTTTTAAAACTGAGGCTATTGTGTATTAAAATGGCAACTCCATTATGATCATTGCCACTGTCTAATCTTACTAGTTTGTAATTCTTAAAAGTAATTAGATGGTGAGGCTTAAGCCATGTTTCACATATAACAGCAATGTGAATGTTTTTCTCGTAAAGAAAGTATGAAAAAATATGTTGATTACTTAGTAAACTCTGGGCATTCCATTGTACAATATTTAAATGGTCCATAAAGGTAAAAATTAAGAGGGCGCTTTATGTTGTTGCTGTATGTTTTTAATTAGAAATTCTTTAATTGTTTTGCTACATATTATGTTATTTTCATTTGTTTTACTCATGGTAATAATTTTAACGACAGAATCAACTATAAACTTGAGAAAATTGTCAGAATCTAATAGTGAAATAAATTGTTCGGTGGGACTTTTTGGCTTTACACCCAATAAAGGAAATGATTTTTCATTAACAGCATCAACATAGGACTTTTTATTTAACTTTTCTTTATTTTCTTTAATTTTGTTTTGCTTTACAGGACACTCTGAGGATATGGCTATATGATTTCCTTTGCAATTGTAACAACTGGCATTCGTTGGAGCAACAGTACAACTCTTATAATTGTGACTGCCAGCGCAAATTGAGCATTTTTCAGAGTTCTTGCAAAATTTAGCTAAGTGGCCATACCTGAGACAACGTAGACACTGCTTTACTGGAGGAATATATGGAGTGATCCTGAAACGCCAACTATTTAAGTCAACGCTGTCTGGTAAACTGGGACAAGAAAAAGTAATTGTTACTGATTTTGTAGGTTGAAGCTGAAAGGAGCCATCTTCATTCCTTACTCTTTTCATTATTCTGCGAATTGAAATTATATTTCTGGTGCTAGTAAGTGCAGTATATATCTGCTCATTAGATAGTTCTAATGGTACATGTTGTATAACACCGGTGGTTTCAGTAGCGGCAGCCGGAATACTGGCTTTCAATTTATTTAGGTCCAAGAATTTTTTATGAGAAAGTGCAGCATTTGCCATACTGGCACTGTCAAAAATTACGCCCACCTTAAAACGATTCATTCGTACTAGTTGTTTGATGCCCTTATTATGTCGCTTTAAATTGTTGGCCAGAAACATCATGTCTCTGTCCCCGAGAGGCTTGTTCATTTCCATGCTCTCCAAAAATACAATATATTCGAAGTTACCTCCATTTTCCGGATATGATCTACTGTAGTTAGGGATTAAAAAGGTTTTATAGTTGTCCACAGCATCTATAGACTTCATGGAGGAGGAATCGGAGTCTGCCAACTCCGTCTCTTCACACCCACCCTTTTTTTTTCGCTTCTTTGTCCCCCCCATTTTGGACAATTACTTTTACTTTAATTAAATTAATATATATTTACAAATTATGTACACTTTTCCTATATATTATGAACAATTTACAATAAAAAATTTTTACAACTCAAAAATTGCGCCTTTTTTGCTCAGAAGTTCCCGCGCTTTTTTTCCCCCAATAGTGATGTGTTCGATCACAGCCAAAGAGTATAGACTATAAGGTATAAACTGGAGCGTTTGGACTGTGGTATAAATACGGGTATAAAACCGTCTACGGGTATAAAACTATAACGCCCCATTCGCATGGACGCTATTTCATAAACTTAAATAACATGTTTATTGGACGTCCGATAGACAGTTTCGAAAATATAATCTGTAAGCAAAGATTTACTTTTCAGCATCTTTTCAGTCTTTGAATGAACACAGCTGATTGTCAAATTGGCGTACTCTCATCTAATCATTGTGTTCTAGTGATGGGCCAACTCGGAAAAAATAGAACTCGATTTAACTCGAGTTAAAATCCACGTAACTCGGAGTCAACTCGAATTACGTAACTCGAGTTAACTGGATGGACAAATAAAATATTTCTTTTTGGTTTTTAACAAATTATTCCCTCTGATTTGCATTAATACTTTAAAAAATTGGAACAGACAAATTCTATTTTTATCTGTTTCAATTCTTTATTTTTTTATATTATTTATTTATAATGTATTGGGCGAGTTATACCTACTAACTAAAGAAACAAAAAAGTTATTGTTTGAAATCGAATCATTTTAGTTTTATCAGTCTTTTAAAAATAAAATCAGACTAACATTATGATACAGGTATGTACATAGGTACATTTACAGGCTCATAATAATGACGATGACGATGAATCGACTGAAGTACTCTTATTACTTTCATTTGTTGATGATAAACTCGGACAATCCTCGATGGCAAAATTGGTAGGATGCTTCTTTTTAATGTGGTTTAATAATGTGGTCGTACCCTATTTCCAGTATATTTGAATGAATCTGAACACTGTTTATACGTAACACGTCCACTCACTGATGACGATTCGAATACATCCCAAACTAAAGATTTTCTTTTAGGACTCGGCATTTTTCAAAGCATAACACGCAATAAGTAAAATAATAACCGGCACTATAAAGATAACCTCAAATCTACATCTAACAGCAAGAAGCTTATACCCAAATGGAGATTGCATTCCGTATATAAAAGTGAAGCACAAAAATTTGACCTCGAATGACGTTGCGACTGATTGCTATCCTTTTCTTTCGAGTGACAATGAATGAAAATGACTTTTTGTTCATTCATTGTCACTCGAAAGAAAACGATAGCAATCAGTCGCAACGTCATTCGAGGTCAAATTTTTGTGCTTCACTTTTATATACGGAGTGCAAACTCCATTTGGGTATAAGCTTCTTGTCTAACAGTGTTTGTTATGAATGAATATAGTCGCAAATAATCGGCGATCTTCGCTCCATGTCGGTTCCATTCGGTATTCGAACTCGAGTTTGAGAGAATCCAACTCGAGTGGATTCGAGTTACGCCCAACTCGGGTTAACTCGAGTTAGTTACTCGAGTTGACCATCACTATTGTCAAAGAGTAACTATTGTGTTCGTTAATCATCTCTTCGTCTATGTTTATCATGTTTATCTTTTATAAAAAAACACATCTGTAAATAACAAAACATATATGTATTTTAATTTTTTGTATAGTTTTGCCGATACACTGTAATCGTCTAATGTGGCGATAAGACCACCTGTGAAGAAGCCTCCAAGCGCCATGAGTAACATCGAGTACGTCCAGATAAAAGATCTGAAGCCGGGCATGAAGAACATAAACGCGGTGTTCATAGTGCTGGAGGTAGGCCCCCCCACGCTGACGAAGGAGGCGCGTGAGGTGCGCACGTTGCGCGTGGCGGACGCCACAGCGTCCGTTAACTTGTCGGTGTGGGACGAGCCGGGAGCGCTACTGCAGCCCGGCGACATCGTGCGCCTCACACGCGGCTACGCGTCGCTGTGGCGGGCGGCGCTCACACTCTACTCCGGCAAGTCAGGCGACATACAGAAGGTGCACAATACACATTATATTTTGTTTTAAATATTTATAGATGCGACGTGCTCAAGACTGAAGATTTGCACTTACTTGGGAGGCCTACGTCCAATGACGGACGGCGATAGTCTGTAAACACAAATACACATGCAGTGTTGTATTGAACTGTATCAGTAGAATAATTAGCAATAGTCAAACTCTCAAGCAAAACTAGTCCAGTACAGGTGTAGCATTTACCTTGCAATATAATAGTGGCTATATTACTGGTGGTAGAAACTATGTACTCAATATTTTCATATTAGACTGCTGTCACTGTAACTCAAAATATACATAAACTGTGTCTTAAAACAATATTGCAAAATTAGTTTGGTACATATTCATTTTAATTGAGGAAAGAAGACCTATGTTCAATAGTGGACTTTCTGTGGCTGTATAGAGACAGTTTTACATAGCCAGTTTTCATATTAACGCTGTAAGTTGTTATGGAGCTCTATACTGTGCCCGAGCAGTCTAACTTTAAATTCTATTATCATTTTGAAATATCATAACAATTTATGGTTGCCATCGTTAATAGTCTAAAACTGTTCACAACTGCATATATGATCCACTAGTGTAAACATTTTCACCCTGCTTCAGTGTGTCGACTCAAGTATCTGCAAGCACCCTCTCACAAGTCATCACAACCAGCTGAATCATAAACATCTGATAATTAAACATACTATTCGATTCGAACGTGAAAGGATAGTGTGCGGTAACATAGTGAGTACTGAGTAGTCTGTCACGGCGGCGTTGCGAATTGCAGGTGGGCGAGTTCTGCATGCTGTTCAACGAGCAGGTGAACATGAGCGAGGTGCAGGCGACGACGGGTGTGGCGGGGGCGGCGGCGGGCGGCGCGGCGGGGGAGCGGCCGCACGGAGCCCGCGCGCCGCCCGCCGCGCCCGCGCCCGTGCCGCACGCCAACAAGACCGAGCGCTACTCCACGGCGCAGGAGCACGGCCCCAAGCACTCGCACAAGACATACGTGCGCGGCCGCGGACACCAGCGCGGGAACGCGCGCAGATAGCCGCCGACGCTCGCCTCTCGCCGGGGATCACTGACTCTACTGTGTGTCAATCGCATGGAAATCGACATACTATGGAATTTTCAAACGATGATTTATGTAAATTGTGTACATTGATGAGATATACATATGGGTTAAGTTATGGTTATGTTACCAACTACTTTACATGAAACTTAAACGGCCTCATTTATTAAGTTTGTAAACCTATTTCAGTTATTGAATGTTTTGTCTCTTTTGAACGAATTTTGAATTCAGTTTGACCTAGAAGACAAAAAAATCGATACTAAAATGGGTTTATTAACTGTATATGAATAAAGTCGATAATATAATTAAATCAATATTATTGAAATAAGCCGAGGCCCATGTGGCTGGAGCAATGTAACTTTTATCTACTTATGTTTAGCAAATGGATTTGTCATTTTTGTGGAAATGATCTAATTTATCATGTTTTTTTTTGTCTAATTAATGTCTTGTGATTTGTCCAAACCGGAATTTAAACCGAGGACATAAGGACTCATACGCGTTGAGTCCTGTCGCCACTAATCAGATGCCACGATTATCTTGATAAGATTTAACCTCTAGTCGAGAACTACTTACCCTGCTGCACAACTTTTCTCTGTACCTATACATGTTTTATTAATAAATGTAAATGAGACAACATTATTTAGCGGAATTTTGACAAGTTTGGTATATTGCAGCAAAGCAGAAAAGCATGGGCTGTACGCCCAAAAATATTTTTCATACGATATTGTTTACATATTTGTGTGAATACATTTATATCGCACGTGTTCTCTGTTAGTAAACAATAAAAGTCCCACAAGCGGAGATGGTTGCTGATTTGTAGGCTGGAGCCACTGGCCTTCGCTCAGATATTCATGTACGAATATTAAGTGTATACCCATATTCGTAGTTCGCGGTGATCGCAACCGCAACCTTCGAGCAGAAAGTCAATATTATGTAAATACCGTTCTCTCGTGCATGTAACTGTATATATATACGCATATAACATTTAATGCGCTGTTTAATGTAAGTAAATAAAATTGTTACCCTGAGATTTTGTTGAGAAACAGGTAATGAAGTTGTTATGCTTGTTGAATGAATGCCGAAGCGTGCAATTATTGTACATTGTGACAAACATAAATAATTAAATAAGGGATCTTAATGTCAGAAAGCCAACGTGTCATGTTTTTTACACCTAAAAAACTTTTATCTGAGAGGTAAAATAGCGTTCCTTCTGCAAACAAATCAAAGAACTGCAACTAACAAAACTTTAGCGAGGTTCTTCAATCAGAAGTTAAAACCTCATGGCCTCACTTTTAGTGAGTTCACTTAGAAACGATGGAGAAATCGTGTGCGTGACGAGCTGCTGCTAGACCGCACCCGCCGCGCTGCAACCGGATGTAAAAGCAAGGAAATAAAGTTACAATTTAGGTATAGAAATTGCAGCACGCATGTTATATGAGTTCACGTTATCTGTAATACCGGCCAACGGCCGTTCTCTATATCCTATCTATCTTTAACAAGAGGTTAAAACGGATATCGTTACTATGTCGATACCACTGTATGCTTCAATAAACAAAGATAGACATAATATTATCATGCCTAGATATGTATGAATATATGCAAATCATCTAAATATCTCTTGTCTTTCTTTACTGAAGCAAAAAATATATCAAAATTTCGAGACAAATCTCTTGTTAAAGATAGATAGATTATAGAAACCGGCCGAAGTAACATCATAACTTAGATAACTTATCGAGAAGCTATAATGAATATGGATAATTTCAGATCGGATGGTTTTCGAAGTTAATCCGCACTAGAGAATATGTTCGCTTTTTAATTTAGGCCGCACATAAGTGCCACGTACTAAACTCCGCTGCCAAGCATTTAGATTCAATAAACAATTGTAGTTCCACGTGTTGTGTAGTAGCGTGTAATGTCGGCATCGGTAGCGCCCGTGGTGCAGACTGCAGTTGTTTCAGAGTCAATTCTAAAACGAGAGGCCGCGAATTCAATTCCCACTCCAAGTCGAGTGTGATGTGTTCCAAGAACAGTGCCTATTGTGGTTTCTTTACCCACCACATAAGAACTGATATTTTACTGTGGCATCAAGACTACCTATGTGACTGCATAGCGATTAAATGTAGAACTCTTCAATGTTCACGAACAAGTACTTGTTTGTGTCGATTGCATGGTTACCTCGGAACTGACACTCGACATAGGTACATATTTCGGAGCGTGATATCATGTGGATGAGTACGCAATCGTTAAGTGCACTGAGCTCATATTCGTCTTTAAACTAATCGAGAAAACATTCGTGCAAAAAGCTGTGCAACAAGGTCGATGCTCGGCCAGAGTGTAGTATCATTCGGCGCGGCGGCGCGACACGCTGAACCTACACTTCAAAACCGCAAACAATATCCACATGTCGATGGATGAAAGAGTCACGATCGGTGCATCTTCATCGTCATACATATTGTAGATACCCTCTGACTTCTAAAATAATTCGAATGATGAAGAGACCCTACGTGTAAGTAATGATATGTACCGACGCATGACGGGTGCCAGCCAGCGACCATCCAGTGCGCTTGCGGATCACGGGTCCTTGCGTCCAAACCTATTGTTTGTAATCTATCTACAAACTTGTTCTGTTCCATAACCGATATATCAGTCCGAGGCAGCCTTATAGGCCCAGTCGCAGACGGATCGCCATCGCGCCGTGGCGCCAGTCAACTACTGATCAAAGACAGGACGCAATGGTTCATGCACCAGCAGTAGAATAGTCTAGTTTAAAGCGCAACTCCTTTGCGGAGAACACGTCGCAGAAGAGCGATCCAGCCAAGACATTGGGCGCCCAAGAGAAATTGTGCGACTGACCCTGATCAGTCCCTGCGCCACTATTCCTTGTGGTATACACAAGAGCGTAGCACAGTATTTGCTCAGAGATTCAGCTCATACGGGACACTCGTGAAGGGTCATCGTTGGTCCGACTGCAGCGTACGATACGGTAAGCGTGGCGAGCGTGTTGAGGATGCCGGTATACTATTATTTATTGATTTATCGTCTAGTTCTGGTCACCCTATATATAGCTTGTCACTTGGCCCTTAGGGGAATTGTTTGCCGTCTCACGTTTTCCCTCCTTCCTGTAATCCTGGGTCCTTAGAGTATTTATATATAGAGGGAGCGCTGTCATACATTCGCGTTTTGAAAAACGTAGATATTTTCTTGTTCGTAATGTTGGTAGCGCTCCTGTATTAGTGAAAATTGAATTAATTATTTAGCAATAAATTGCTATAAATTCCTTTGATAGCCGAAATTATATTTAGCTATTTTACTTTTAAAACAAGTTAGAGTGAAATGAAATAGCTTAACTATTTATTATTATTATTATTTTCCAAGTAATTTTTGTATGTTGCACAACCTGTTCCAATATTAGCCAATAGGAAGGCAGAAAAAGGTGGCCCGGCACCACCATTTTTATCTACGTTTTTGAAGTACCAGCGCTCCCTCTATATATAATATTATATACTCTAAGCCTGGGTCCTTCCGCCGTAGAGTGAAGAGGCGTCTTAGCAGGTCGGCATAATTGTATCTATTGGCATGGGACTGCCGTCTGAATTCTGATGCCAATGGATACTCTGCCTGGGCGGCATTTGCGCTCACCATCAGGTGTAATGTGGCCACTATGCCGGGCCAGAATAAAAAAAAGTATCAGTATCAAAGAATATGTCTGTAGATAAGTACCTACAGATTAAGTTTATAAGTATAAAATGATTATGTAAAAAAATACGTAAAATTGTAATTTAATATTCGTGAAAATTTAATATGACATAAATTACATATACCAATTATTGATTGGGTTATGTTTGTTGGGTATGGTTATTCTTAATCGACTTCAAATATATAATAGTTAAAAAAAACTAAAATACACGCTTTAATAAGATATACAACTAAAAAAGTAAAAATAATTGATACTGAATTCAAGATAAGAAAATGGAGTAAAATACATATATTTTATTGTTACAAAGCGTGGGGTGTTTACAACAATTACTTATCCTCCTGCACCCCACGCTTTGTAACAATAAAATATATGTATTTTACTCCATTTTCTTATCTTGAATTCAGTATCAATTATTTTTACTTTTTTAGTTGTATATCTTATTAAAGCGTGTATTTTAGTTTTTTTTAAATATTATATAATTGTTTTGACTAAAAACATCCATCTACGGCTGTATTTCCAATCAATAACGCCATCTGTTGGTCAGTAGTAACATTTGACACTTGAAGAATACAATGTTAACGCCATCTAGCGATGAATAGTGCAAACATGCATTATTGACGTGATCACGCCATCTAGTAGTCTGTAGCAAATTATGTTCATCTATACGCCACCTAGTGGTCAGTAGCAATGGTCATCAATTATAAGAATAATTAATCCTGGCGAATCTAATCAGGATAATTATATATTTTAATCGAATTATTGTATTGTCATCGGTCTTTGACAGGTGTGCAAAATTTGAACGAAATCTGGCCGTTTAAAGTGGGTCAAAATCGCGCCCAAAGAAGTCGGTTACAAACAAACATACAAACATACAAGTGAAGCTAATATAAAGCGTGTAAAAAAGGAGATTATCAATGACAGCTTTGACAACCTCCGTGGCGTAGTTGGTTAGACGCCGTCTGTGAAACGAGAGGCCGCGGGTTCGATCCCCGCACCGGCAGAAATGTTTGTGCGGCGCACAAATATTTCTTCCGGGTCTGGGTGTTTGTGAGACCGAAAAGTCTCTCGTAGTTCCTGATACCCACGACACAAGACTCGATCTTAGTGTGGGGTCAGGACTATGTATGTGACTGTTGGGTGTTATTTATTTATATCTTTATTTTTATCAATTCGATGTGTACATGTATGTAATTTTGTCAGAATTGCACAGTTTTTGGATATGTTAATCTATACCAGCGTCTGAATACGAAAGTCAAATAAAAAAAATGTATGTATGTTTGTATGTGTTCCTGTTTAAGATCAGCTGGGCCCCGCGGTTTTACTCGCATAGTTTTTAGCGTGATGTTATAAAGCTTAATAGTCTTCTAGTTAGTCCGTTAGTGCCAGCACTAACCTCAAAACATTTTTGGCTTATTTAGGTATTTTAGATCTACTAAAAGATTAAAAGATTTTGAAGTCAGTTAAATTTTTTAAAATTATTTTTGATTTCCTCTAGATCGTTTTGTCTAGTTACGTGACACGACTACTGTCCCCGTTCCCTACATTAGCTGCAGCACCGCAGTCGATGCGTAACTTGTACGCACGGTTCGGTAAGATTTCTTGCTCGTCACAAACTGTAGGGGACCCCATGACATAATAGACAAAGTAGGATTATTTCTTTACGTCGTCAGCAATAAAACCGTCTAGTAAAAGAAGAAAGAGTACGGCGAGTCTCCGCGTGACTCTTTATTCTGCTCGAAGAATAATAATTCCAAATCTACATTCTACTTATTTTATATGCGTTTTGGCTCGGGCGTTCTAGCATTGTTTTTTTCATATTTCACCTTCATTCTTATTTTACCTACCCGTGTCTGACCTACGACATTTGAGACCAATAAAAAATCTGCGAACGTGAATAAAATTATATAATAGTTAAAAAAAACTAAAATACACGCTTTAATAAGATATACAACTAAAAAAGTAAAAATAATTGATACTGAATTTAAGATAAGAAAATGGAGTAAAATACATATATTTTATTGTTACAAAGCGTGGGGTGTTTACAACAATTACTTATCCTCCTGCACCCCACGCTTTGTAACAATAAAATATATGTATTTTACTCCATTTTCTTATCTTAAATTCAGTATCAATTATTTTTACTTTTTTAGTTGTATATCTTATTAAAGCGTGTATTTTAGTTTTTTTTAACTATTATATAATTGTTTTGACTAAAAACATCCATCTACGGCTGTATTTCCAATCAATAACGCCATCTGTTGGTCAGTAGTAACATTTGACACTTGAAGAATACAAAAAGCTTATACCCAAATGGAGATTGCATTCCGTATATAAAAGTGAAGCACAAAAATTTTACCTTGAATGACGTCGCTGATGCCTGCTATCCTTTTCTTTAGCGTAACAATGAATGAACTTCACGTGAACTTCATTCATTGTCACTCTAAAGAAAAGGATAGCAGGCAACAGCGATTGCATTCAAGGTCAAATTTTTGTGCTTTAGTGTTTTATACGGAATGCAATCTCCATTTGGGTATAAGCTTCTTGGAAGAATACAATGTTAACGCCATCTAGCGATGAATGTAGCAATGGTCATCAATTATAAGAATAATTAATCCTGGCGAATCTAATCAGGATAATTATATATTTTAATCGAATTATTGTATTGTCATCGGTCTTTGACAGGTGTGCAAAATTTGAACGAAATCTGGCCGTTTAAAGTGGGTCAAAATCGCGCCCAAAGAAGTCGGTTACAAACAAACATACAAATATACAAACATACAAATATACAAACATACAAACATACAAATATACAAACATACAAGTGAAGCTAATATAAAGCGTGTAAAAACGAGAAATAAATTATTGATTAAAAAACTAAAAAAATAAATAAAAAAGACGTGTGGCACTCGGAGACTGCCGCGGTACAGCTATTGCGTGGCATTTTTTATCAACTTATGTAATTATAATTATTTATTTATTTTTTTATTTATGCAGTATTTTTTTCCTTTGTTTTTCTTTGATATTAATTGTACAGATATTCACTGTTGTACGTGCGAGCTTCGTAAAGTCGTACCATGAAGTAAATACAAAGAGGAGGTGCCCTAACGCCGAAACTCTAAGCAGGCATGAGTCACCACCATATTGCGGAGCGAAGAGGGCGATTACGCAGGCGCAGTAACGCCGATACAACCAATACCACCTAGAGGCGAGTTGCTGAACTAAAGAGACAAGCGTGATATTTCAAAAAGTCATTAAAAGTTCTGCTATTCATCAATAGATGGCAAAACTAAATATCGAAAGAGGTTAGATTACAATTAATCACCCAATAGCTTTGCAATTCGCATTTAAAAGTACTGGCACATATTTGAATCAAAATAAAAATAGTAAATTTAAATTTCGGTCGGACTTAGGTTATTTTCGTTACGGAATTTTTGGATTCGGTCTCCACGCTCAAGGCCCGCGATAGAAGCTATGCTAAAATAAAAACTATAAAATAATTGATAACGATTTTTTTGTTGGATCTTTTATGCAAGCGTGTTTTTTAGTTATTTAAACTATAATTTAATTGCTTGCACTAAAAACATTATCTACGGCTGTCTTAACAGCGCCGGATCTAGGTTTTTTTCGAGGCGGGGCAAAAACTGAAAAATGCCGCCCCCCCTTGCCTATATTTTTATCTAAATCATCATCATCATTTTTAGCAACCAGACGCCCACTCAACACAGGACATCGGGAAAGAACGTCATTTTACCACCATGTTAAGCATTTTTACACGCTTTATATTAGCGTCACTTTTGAGGGTTAACGTCACACACGTCTGTAAGCTTTGACTCTAGTTTTCCTACACGTAACCCCTGGGTAGTACCAAATGAGTGACACAGTTCGTGGTGGTAGGACTTAAGTGTCCGTCTGGGTAGCGATCACCGTCCACGGGGCATAAAGACCGTAATAGTGATCTGATAGTGATTTTGTACGTAGTTTTGATCGCTCTCGAAGGGAGGAGTGTTGACCCGCCGGCCAAAGAGACAGTACAGTACAAGAGCCCAATCGTGGCTAACCACCACGAGGGGCTGCCTCACCATGTCGCACATAATCTTGGGCGGGTACGTCGTGCCGGTTGGTGACCGAATGTGGCCGACATTTAGCGACATGCCGACCCTTTTATGCCGGTGCCCATTCGGCCTACTTAATGCCCGGACTTTGGCTTCTCGATGCCTCTTCATCAAACCCATCCCTTCAACTTCATGACAGCGCAATTAAACAATGCAGGTCTTTCAGCGGTGCATAACCCCACCATCGCGTTCACTATGGAGTTCACCAACATCTGCGAACTCCAAACGACCTTAATGCCGTCCACCACAATCTCGAGACGGCCTAGTCTGCTTTGCTCTTCTTGATGGAGACGCGGATTCGTTGTCCGGCCAAATATTTCTACCTGCTGTACCCCGGTTATTCGCTTGAAGAAAGCTTCAAGCCTAAAGTCGGGGAATGCTTGTATATATATTCGGTTGGACATCTACTGTCACCGTTTAAGCTGCATGGAGGGCCCCTCCTTCTCCGCTTTGTGTTTGCACGTGAATCTTGGTTGCCTGAGCCGCATCGACGTGTGCCTTTACAGGTCTCACAATGGGGAAAATGAGACGACTCCGCTGTTCAGGTATCTCAGCCATGTGGCTGATGACGGGCGGACGTAGTTCCCGTCGGCTGAAATGGTCGTGGGAGATTTCCATGCACATCACAAACTGTCGCTGGGCTCCTCCAAGACTGGTTCAGTTGTACATTTATCCTGGGCTGTTTTAAAATAACAATGGTGGTTGTATCATTGAGATAAAACGATGTATGGCGATGGCTAGAGGGGCAATGGAGAAATTCAGGAAAATATGGAGGAATCGTACTACTACAAAAGCTACTAAAGATCAGGCTTGTCCGAGCACTTTCTCGTATTTCTGTATGCCGCTGAAACATGGACGTTACGGGAGAAGAAAAATGTAGCTTCCCTAGAGATGAGGTGTTGGAATGCTTGGAATATCAGGTCCGAATTCCACACAAACGTTTCAAGAACTCGGCATCAAGTAGCGTCTTTCCGAGATAGTACGGCCCCGTATACTTCGAATATTCGGTCATTTCTCACGACGAATTAACGACTC
Organism: Hyles euphorbiae; assembly: GCA_023078785.2. NCBI lineage: Eukaryota > Metazoa > Arthropoda > Insecta > Lepidoptera > Sphingidae > Hyles > Hyles euphorbiae. The sequence continues at coordinate 12,752,381 of CM041048.1, forward strand.
CATAGAACGTCTTATGGTTAATAGGGCAGAGTAGACTGAAATAGACCACGTGGTAGGACACCATACACATACATTTATATACATTATACATACGTACAGCGGCACAGATATTATGGCGGATATTATAAGGATAGCCTTGTCAGGCCTCAAAACTTCCAGGTCTGATTCAAACTCAATTTCCTAAAAACGGAGTGAATACAATACCTTTTTTTTAATGGATATCTACGGGGAGATCATAAAGTGCATGTCGAGGTCTCCAGCCTTCCAATCTGACGCACGGGGACAATTATTGTCCGTACCGCATAGATTTTGCAGCCAGGATGGATGTATTACGGACAATAGGCGATGCGGATGAGCGAGTAACACCTAGTTGACTCGCCGTGCCACCCGGCGCACTTCCTAATATGGCTCCTCACAACTCAGGTAGGCGTAGATTTTCTTTGCAACGGACGCCCGACGTGGGCGTCCGCTATAAAGCCACGAGTTCTGCCGCACATCTTAGAGTTTGCCAGCGACCCCAATGACCCCTATTAATCGCCTCTTACGCCAGAAACCGTGAAGGAATTTTGCCGCCCCTTGACCACGAGGTGCGTGAAAACAATAAATAACCAATTTGAAAATAAAACTATATTCTTAGCAAGGAACTCTAAAGACTATAATTAATGTTAATAGGTGTTTTTTCACATTTAAGCAAGATTTTTTTATAATGTATCACTATTGGAATATTTTATAATATCCAAGTATAGATATTGACTTGGGAGTGTCCTACCCCAAATTGCCCCCGAACCAAGATCTTGTTGCACCTGTTGCACCTGAAGAAGTTCTCTATAGTCTTCGTCGCATGAAGAACCGGAAAGCTGTAGGGCCTGACTATATTCCGATAGAGGCGTGGAAGTTGTTGGGGCTTCATGGTAAGGAGCTTCTTGCTGCGTTATTTAACCGCATCCTAAATACCAAAAACATGCCTGACTCATGGCAATTGAGTGTGATAACTCCCGTGTACAAGGGTAAAAGCTGTGTTCAGGAATGCGGTGATTATCGTGGCATTAAGGTCATGAGTCATACCATGAAGCTTTTCGAACGCGTCATCGAGTTCAGGCTCTGCCAAGAATGTACTATCTCTGAGTGTCAATACGGCTTCCGTCCTGGCAGTGGCACTACCGACCCGATATTTGCACTCAGGATGCTTGGCGAGGCATACAGAGCGAAGAAGACGCCACTGCACATGGCTTTCTTGGACCTGCTGAAGGCCTTCAACTGTGTGCCGCGACAGGCAATCTGGTGGGCGAGGAGGGTGAAAGGGATACCGGAAGCCTATGTGGACATTATCAGAGACATGTGCCTCCGATCCGAGTCCTTCGTTCGGACCGCCGTTGGCGATACGAATCCTTTCCCGATTGATGTCGGTGTGCACCAAGGCTCGGCGCTGAGTCCATTCCTCTTCAGTGTTGTGCTCGACGCCATTACGTCTCACATCCAGGACCTTGCGCCCTGGTTGTTGGATGTATGCCGATGACATTGCACTGGTGGAGGAGGACCGGCGACTTTTGGAGCGCAAGGTTAGCCGGTGGAAGGAACGCTTGAGAGCGGTGGTCTGAAGTTAAATGTGGCGAAGACCGAGTACATGGCTTGCGGGAGTACGGACCCCCAAAGCATCGTGATAGGTGATAGAACGAACTTGCCGTGAAGACGGACAAGTTCAAGTACCTTGGGTCCGTACTGCATGAGTCCGGTGACATCGCCCTTGACGTCAAAGCCCGTATAAGCGCTGCGTGGGCTAAGTGTACCCCATTTTTTCAGTGTGTAAAATATTGCCTTTTATTATTTCAGTAAATCGAAACAAAAAAAATTGGCCCAGATTTGCCGCCCCTTTAAATTTGCCGCCCTAGGCTCCAGCCTACTCAGCTTACAAGTAAATTCGCCACTGCCTGTACCAAATAAAAGACGTTCGATGGTTAATCAACTAAAACTAACTACTAAACACAAAATGGATATTTGAAACTAAACGTAATTGTTGAGATGGATAAATTATTATACATTCCAAATATTAAGTTTCATCTCTTTTTCACGCGCCTCTATTGCATAATCACTAATTCGTGCACGGCGAAAAAAAATTTAATGTAAAAAATGTAAGTGGTGTTACGTTATTGATGAGTTTTGTAGTTGTCTCCCAAGATTCAATATGCCGCCCCCTGAACTTGCCGCCCGGGGCACGCACCCCGACTTGCCCCCCCCTAGATCCGGGCCTGGATGAGTTTTGTAGTTGTCTCCCAAGATTCAATATGCCGCCCCCTGAACTTGCCGCCCGGGGCACGCACCCCGACTTGCCCCCCCCTAGATCCGGGCCTGTGTCTTAACAAAGGAAGACAGCTGCGCGCAAATTACCAAACTGAAATATTTTTTTCAAAAACATTTTTTTTTACGTTTCTGATTAAGATAATGTCATATACTTTTTAAATTATTGCGTTGTCATCAGTCCTGGATAAGTATGCAAAGTTTGAATTAAATCTGTGGGGCGATTCACGTAATTAAATAAGTTCAGTTGCGGTGCAGTTGCAGTTACGTTTCGATCAAAACAGCCCTTTTCGTATTCTCGTAATACGCTCGCGTCAAGTTCGCGTCACGCGAGCGCTTTATTGTATTCTACTGCTGCGCGTTGATACAGATCGCAATTTGATCGGTAGGTATTCACCTATTCATTTGACATTTGATTAACAACATGCAGCACATGTGCAGTTTCGATTTTCATAGTAAGGAAACATCCTACAAATCGTATCAATATATGTATGTATATTTATGTCAAAAGTATAACATACGTATGACGTACAGTTGACGCACAGCTCACGCGCATCTAAACAATTACGAGAATACCATTTTGGACCAAAACGTAAGCTCAAAGGAGTCTGTTACCATCATACAAACATTCAGTTGAAGCTAATAAAAGCGTGTTAAAAACTCTTATATCGCAGTTATACAGGGTATATCAAGACTGCTACCGAAAACGAAGCCAGGTGGTAGTTTAAGCGACTTCTGACACTGCAACAGAAAAAGTAGCAAAAAAGCGACAATATTTTTTTTTCCTATGACCATATTTGGGTTGTAAATGCATTTTTTCCTAAAATAATATTGTATACCCTTTTATTTATAAATAATCTAAGGTATAAAAGAGTTTAAATTATCTCACTGGTAGGCGCTTTAATGCGTCTAATAAGAGACTGCTGGCCAGTACAACAGTCGTAAATAATTGTACCTAATCTCTATTTTTAACTAAGCATAATTACGGAGTTTTGATATTTCCGCTCTATAGTCTACTGTATTTTTTATGCATGGTATTGTGTCTCAGTCGCGCTGACATTCACTTTAGGTCATCATCAGCATTTCTACGAAGTACGAGCTGTAGCTTGCTTACGGAAGCATTCAAAAACATCAAGCGTAAAATGCTCGCGCGTTTGATAACAAGCGTCAAACCTACTGTATGGCACGATAAATCGCCAGCACCGAAACTTGTCGCAGCTACGATATTTGACCTTATCGTGATTCGTGGGACATACGTTATACATTCTGAGAAATGTCCAACTGTTTCCGTGAGCCTTGAACTTTGCTTTGCAACATACCGGCTAAAAACTCATTTGACAACCGATCGACATCTAACAAGTTAACTGGCCGAGCTAATGAGCTGACGTAACTTATTACAGCGACAAGAGCGACGACGCAGCCAGTTTCCCGCTTCTCCTTACATTTTCAAAATACCTTTATAGACTTCGGTCCAAATAAGTGGCTTTTCATCCCGAGCCGCTAGCAATTTAGCTGTTTCGGGAATTAATGAAAATTGAATGAAGCTCATTTTGATATAAGCACGTATTTAAATGTTTTATTATTTTATTCAGGTAAGTTTCTCAATTAAAGTGAGGGCGCGCGGGTGCTGCATGTGCCCTCGGGTGGCGACGCGACTACAATCAATTTGCAATGTTAATAAATTTTCTGGGGATCGAAAAAATGTAACATCATCATTCAGCGTTGTTCCTCGTGCATTCTCTTTTACGAGAAAGGAAGGTGTCAGTCTCGTTGAAAGATGATAGATCAGAAGAGTTAAAAAAAATATGTCTTTCTTTCTTTCTTTCTTCTTTCTTGTCATGAAAGCCACAATCTCCCACAATAGCATCGACTGCAGCGTATATTAGAAATCGCTGCCAGGGCACACGGCCGGCCCTGATCGGAACTCGACATCTTATGTACACCATTTCTTAGATATTCATTATTCGGACTCGCCCCTGAACCAGTTCCGCGCTAAATTACTTACCTGTAAAGCTTATAAACAGAAACACGTTGTCATTGAATTGTCAAATCCGATAACATGAAAAACACGTTATACAATCAACCGAAAATATTTAATAATCGCAACAAAAGAATAACGATCACATCGTATATTATGCTAATTTATGTGTTTATAAATTATTTATCCATTCCTACTAATATTACCTATAATTGCGAACGTCTTTAGTGAGTTTTTATTTAATATTATTATATGTGTGGAGTGTTGGCCTGTAGGTGTCGGACCCACAGACTAATAAACAAGACAGACAGCCGAGTCCATACAAAATTTTGAACACGTTAAGGGAACTCACACAGTGAAAGCCCAAACATGTAATTTATGTCTATATTATGTTATACAATTCATTCATAATCGTAGACGGAGAAACTAATAGACGGAGTCACATGTTCTATCCCTTTTCCACAAAACGAAAGAGATTTATACATAACATTCATGTAAGAAAGAGATGCAAGCTTTTGTAACCTGTCCTTATCGGCGTAACCGCTTGACTCCAGGAAATTTGACGTTTTGGAGGCAAATATTTACATTATTTGGGGTGGCCAGCGGTCCAAAGGTTGATATTCCCTAAAACAAACGATATTAATAGATTTAAATTACATATTAAAAAACAAACTTCAATAATTATCTTTTATTTTTTAAACTTTTTCCTTATATGTTTTGAACTGTATATGGATGCACAATAGATATTGTTTTTGAAATAAAACTATTTACGAATTTTATCGCGGATTTGGTTTAAGTTTTGCTTTTTTTAACTTCTCCCCGCGACGTTTCGATTACTTTCGGGTTCGATTCCCGCACCGAGAGAAATGTTTGTGCGGCCCACAAATATTTCTTCCGGGTCTGGGTGTTTGTGAGACCGAAAAGTCTCTCGTAGTTCCTGATACCCACGACACAAGACTCGATCTTAGTGTGGGGTCAGGACTATGTATGTGACTGTTGGGTGTTATTATTATTATATTATTACTTTACAACTTTCGTGGTCACGGGGCGGACTAGATGTTGTTTTGTTATTAGCTTTTATTACAATCGTTTTTATTTTCAGAACTAAATATTTACTTAAATTATGTTTATGTTATACAGTGTTTTTATTAGTTCTGGGTGATGGCTGACGACCCAGGTATGTAAGTGCATTGTAGTTCCACTCAAAGTTAAAATATCGATATTTTAGCAATTATATTTTTTTAAAGAACGGTCAAAGTTTCCCGATACCTTAGGAAAAACGTGTCAACCTGGCCACACTCCCACAAATATCGCTATCTCATACTAGGTTACACGGTGGCTACCCCTGTGTTCATAATTAATCGTCCATCTCTTTCTATCCAGTACATATTTTGACAGAGTGTTCTTCTTTACTTTTCGTTCGGTGGTTATATACATGTGTAGCAGTGCTGTGACAATCGGTACTTTATCGAGATACCGATCTTTAATTTAATTAGGGATGGCTTTATTTTCCGGTTGACATCTATGCCTCAAACTTACCGGTTTTTTTTACCGATTTAGGTAGTTGTATATTCATATATTGGTTTTAAAGAAATAAATAAAATAAACTTCAAAAACAAATAACTTTATTTATAAACAATGAAAATTAAATTAATTTGTTATTCTGAAAATACCATAAACAATCCTTATTTAGATTGTCACTTTTTTTCTCTACCACCCGGTTCACAAGGCTGTCTTCGCTAGAGAAGAACGGGCAAGAAACTCTAGCGTTGCTCTTTTATAATATATTTACAATACAGTGATTATGCATTAGTTAAATTCAGAAAAGTTCACAATTCATGTATAAAAATCAATTGATCACAATATTACAGGTCATTTTATACAACTGAGATACGTGAAGTCAACCAGAACGCACAATTGGTCTACACTATTCCGGTAAAGCAATGATTGGCAATGGCAATAGTAGTTTCAAAGTAATTAAAAGTTATGATATTATAAATACATTAGGTTTCGTTAATTTTACCTTCTGATTGACCCTAACATACATATTTTAAAATTCCTTATGAGGTTTTTGTTTGTTAAATCGGGATAATCTTAGGAAACTACCACTAAGATAAGAAAAAATCTGCGTTTGATAGCGATTCATGACAATTTAGAATATTTCTCTCCTCAATCAAGAGATGTAAGGTTGTATGGAAGTAAATAATGTGAAAGTAAGAAGCACAACAAATTATTTATCACATTTACCTGTTTCTGAAAAGAAAAAATGTTACATATGTTACTTATAAATCTTATTATCACATATTTTACTTCTAAGACCCCTCGTAACTAGAAATTTTACAATTAACGCCCAACGCGCTATAAGATATAAGCATAATATTAATATGGTTTTTTTTTAATATCTTAAGCCTTATGAATGTTAAGTTATGTTAGCAACTACAGTTACAGTTTCTTTATGTTAGTAACTACAGGGTTGGCATTCATAGAAAATGCAATGAAACTACCGTAGAAACATTAAGGTGTTGGATCATAGTAGTTGGCGATATAAATTTACCCAAAGTAGTTCAGGCTTCTAGTAAATTAATGAAATATTTTCATTATGGTTAACTTTAGATACATTAAAGGAATAGCATGCTAAAAATTTAATAGTGTAAATTTACAAATTATTACACCATGGAAGCCATTCCATGTGTAACATTACAAATGTATTATTAAATCGAATACAAAATAAGTTAAATACAAGTCTGAATACAATATAATGTCAGTATCGTGAAACAATATATGTATATAGATTAAACATAATATTTTTTTAATCACAAAGATACAGTTTCTTAAAATCTGTATCTGTATCAGCCCATATACGTCCCACTGCAGGGCACGGGCCTACTCTACAATCGAGAATACGATTGAGAGTGGTTAGGCCATGTCCACCACGCTGGCCTAGTGCGGGTTGGCGGACTTACATACCATAGAAATTCTTATAAATCGCTATGGTATGCAGGTTTCCTCACGATGTTTTCCTTCACCGTTTTAGTGCGTGGTGATTGATTATCAATACACACATGACTCCGAAAAGTCAGAGGTGTGCCCTGGGATTCGAACCCGCGACCACCCGAACATGTGGGCAGCCGCGTCTAGTCCGTTTACCAACAGGCCACCACGCACTTTTCTTCGTTTCTTAAAAATTCTGCATAAAAAAACGAAAATGTTGGATTCAATAATTTGAGGAAATTCAATAATTTATATTTATCCATACACTACTATACGTGGGCCTCCTCAATAAACGATTGAGATTGAGATAGGTCATGGTCCACTAGATCATCATTTAAAGATATGATCGAAATTGCTCTTCCATTACATTGCAAATCAATAAAAATATATGAAAGGTTATGATATATTATATGATTCATATAAACAGTTTAAAACAACATATTATGCTTTTCAATTAGCAAAATGATAATCATATTGAAGATTATTGTGTTTTTAAACCATGTAAGGAGAGTAGAGATACAATAATCAAACTATTATATGATTCTACTATGCAATATTTCAAAGCATAAAATTAAATTAATTACATTTTCCGGCAAAGTATTGCTATGGACATGATTACAATGAAGAGTATTGCGAAAAATGTCTGCTTACAAATATACTATTTGTATTAATTAAAAACAAGTCATTATGAAATTTAATACATCATTGCAGACTTTCATTCTAATGTACCAAAATAATACATTTCAAATTGGTTAATATAAAATACAATTAAACAATACCACCTTTGTATACAATATAAATAAAACTGCAAAATAAGTTTACAAATATTGCAACATGTGAGACATTCCATGCATAATAATATAATTGGTAATATCGTATAAAGGCACATTTACAAGCAAAATGAATATAAAAATTCCTATGAAGGTGTAAGAGAATGTTTGACAACATAGGTCTATTTTCCAGAAAACCTCGTATTGAAACTAAAATGATTTTACACCCTGAAAGGAGACTTGAGCATCAACAATCAAATTTTATCAAATAATTTTAAATTTAATACAATATTTAAATCAATTAACAAAAGTTATTACAAATATTGCAACATGTGAAGCATTCCATGCATAATAATATAATTGGTAATACCATATAAAGGCACATTTACATAAAATGATTATGAAAATACTGGATGCAATATGATTAAGAAACAAACAAATTTCTATTTCAGGATTCTACATTTCCATCATATAAAATAATTGACATTCAGTTTAATACAGGGTATATCAAGACTGCTACCGAAAACGAAGCTGAGTGGTAGTTTAAGCGACTTCAGAGACAATGCAACAGAAAAAGTTGCAAAAAAAAGCGTCAATTTTTTTTTGTTATTTTTTTCCTATGGCTATATTTGGGTGGTAAATATATTTTTTCCTTAAATAATAGTGTACACCGTTTTATTTATAAATACTCTAAGGTATAAAAGAGTTTAAATTATTATTTTAGCAAAAACTATGGATTTAACACCCAAAAATGACGATATTTAAAAAATCATAAAAAATAATTGTCGCGTTTCTAGACGAAATTTTTAATTGCATTGTGTTAGTAGCCACTAAAACTACCACCCGGCTTCGTTTTCGGTAGCGGTCTTGAGATACCCGGTATATATAAATATTTTGACAATGATCAGGCAGGTTCATATTAAGGTGTAAGAAAATGTTTGACAACATAGGTCTATTTTCCAGAAAACCTCGTATTGAAACTAAAATGATTTTACACCCTGAAAGGAGACTTGAGCATCAACAATCAAATTTTATCAAATGATTTTAAATTTAATACAATATTTAAATCAATTAACAAAAGTTATTACAAATATTGCAATATGTGAAGCATTCCATGCATAATAATATAATTGGTAATACCATATAAAGCAGTGTTGTAAAAAAGCTCGAGTCGGCGCTTAAACGCTCGAGTCGACGCTCAAGCAGATTGCTCGTGCTCGAGTCGGGACTCGACTGAAGCGCTCGACGCTCGAGCAGTGGCTTGAGCGCTCGGCTCGAGCTTGAGAGCGCGCTTAGATTACATAGTTAGAGAAACTGTAAAAAAGATCTGTATCTGTATCAGCCCATATACGTCCCACTGCAAGGCACGGGCCTACTCTACAATCGAGAGTTCGATTGAGAGTGTTTAGGCCATATAGTCCACCACACTAGCCTAGTGCGGGTTGGCGGACTTACATACCATAGAATTTTTTATAAATCGCTATGGTATGCAGGTTTCCTCATGATGTTTTCCTTCACCGTTTTAGTGCATGGTGATTGACTATCAATACACACATGACTCCGAAAAGTCAGAGGTGTGCCCTGGGATTCGAACCCGCGACCACCGTAAAAAAGATAGTATAATTGAAATAAGACAATTTCAATTTTATTTTTAACGATATTTATACCATAATAGTGGAAAATACTTATTTATTATTAGTATACAATATGCCATATGATCTACGCCATAAGGCCCAAATTACATTACAAGTGTGGTTTAGCTTTTTGTTTGTTTTTGGTTTTTGTGTTTTACTGGTGGTAAGTCTCTAATATGTGAGAGGCTGTCTTGGTGGGTACCACCGCAATGTCTATTTCTCCCGTCAAACAGCAGTTTAAATGCACTGTTGTGATTCGGATTGAAGGACATTGTAGTCAGAGTAACTACTGGACATATTGAGACTTAACATCTTGTGTCTCAGGATGGCGAGCGCAGTGGAATGCCAAGCATTGCTTTGTAAATCAAGGTGTTGTTTGGTTTTGCTACTGTTCATGAGCGGTCGCATCGCTTACCATCAGGCGAACGGCGTGCTCGTCTCGCCATTCAATGCAATAAAAAAAATAGCTGAAGTTTCTGTACAATTCCTGACTACCTACTGATTTTTCTTAGCAACTAAGTTAAATTAAATACCTACCTAAAATCATCACACACCTTTGCAACACTATAATTTTTTTAACCATGAGAAAAGTCACATACTGGCCTGTATATTTTCGTTACTAAGTCTGTTCCTTCTTTTAGTTATGACTAGCTGAGCCCGCGACTTCGTCCGCGTGAAGTTTAACAAAAAAGTTAATTAGTTCTTTTAGTTATTTTTTAAATAAATGAAATTTTCTACAACAAATGTAGCCTAAGTTACTCCTTATTATATCAGCTACCTGACAAAAAAAGTCCCGTCAAAATCGGTCCAGCCATTTCAGAGATTAGCCGGAACAAACAGACAGACAGACAGACGGACAGACAGACAGACAAAAAAAATCTAAGGTCATTTTCGTTATAGGTATCGTGTATATAACGATATGTACTTGGACATTTTTGTTTATTTTCACTTTACAAACAGACACTTCAATTTTATTTATATGTATAGATAAGGCCAGCTTATACGACCAAAGTCAAAAGATAAGTAATACTCACCGTACCTACCGCCCCCCACAACTCCTAACATTTTTATTTATCACAATTTTTTCATCTATCCGTATTTAAAAACTACAACGCTTGAACGCTCGAGCGCATAACTCGAGCATGAAAGTCTAAACTCTCAACGCTCGCAAGCCTTAAACGCTCAAGCGTTTAACGCTCGAGTCTAAAACGCTCCAAAGCGTCGACTCGGCGCTCGACGCTCGACTCTCAGCGCTCATTTTTACAACACTAATATAAAGGCACATTTACATAAAATGATTATGAAAATACTGGATGCAATATGATTAAGAAACAAACAAATTTCTATTTCAGGATTCTACATTTCCATCATATAAAATAATTGACATTCAGTTTAATATATATAAATATTTTGACAATGATCAGGCAGGTTCATATTAAGGTGTAAGAAAATGTTTGACAACATAGGTCTATTTTCCAGAAAACCTCGTATTGAAACTAAAATGATTTTACACCCTGAAAGGAGACTTGAGCATCAACAATCAAATTTTATCAAATGATTTTAAATTTAATACAATATTTAAATCAATTAACAAAAGTTATTACAAATATTGCAATATGTGAAGCATTCCATGCATAATAATATAATTGGTAATACCATATAAAGGCACATTTACATAAAATGATTATGAAAATACTAGATGCAATATGATTAAGAAACAAACAAATTTCTATTTCAGGATTCTACATTTCAATCATATAAAATAATTGACAATCAGTTTAATATATATAAATATTTTGACAATTATCAGGCAGGTTCATATTAAGGTGTAAGAAAATGTTTGACAACATAGGTCTATTTTCCAGAAAACCTTGAATTGAAACTAAAATTATTGTACACCCTGAAAGGAGACTTGAGCATCAACAATCAAATTTTATCAAATAATTTTAAATTTAATACAATATTTAAATCAATTAACAAAAGTTATTAAAAATATTGCAACATGTGAAGCATTCTTTGCATAATAATATAATTGGTAATACCATATAAAGGCGCATTTACATATATAATGATTATGAAAATACTGGATGCAATATGATTAAGAAACAAACAAATTTCTATTTCAGGATTCTACATTTCAATCATATAAAATAATTGACATTCAGTTTAATATATATAAATATTTTGACAATGATCAGGCAGGTTCATATTAAGGTGTAAGAAAATGTTTGACAACATAGGTCTATTTTCCAGAAAACCTTGAATTGAAACTAAAATTATTGTACACCCTGAAAGGAGACTTGAGCATCAACAATCAAATTTTATCAAATAATTTTAAATTTAATACAATATTTAAATCAATTAACAAAAGTTATTAAAAATATTGCAACATGTGAAGCATTCTTTGCATAATAATATAATTGGTAATACCATATAAAGGCGCATTTACATATATAATGATTATGAAAATACTGGATGCAATATGATTAAGAAACAAACAAATTTCTATTTCAGGATTCTACATTTCAATCATATAAAATAATTGACATTCAGTTTAATATATATAAATATTTTGACAATGATCAGGCAGGTTCATATTAAGGTGTAAGAAAATGTTTGGCAACATAGGTCCATTTTAAAGAAAACCTTGAATTGAAACTATAATGATTTTACACCCTGAAAGTAGACTTGAGCGACAACACTCAAACTTAATCTAAATATTTTAAATTTAAGAAAATATTTAAATCAATTAACAAATTTATTCTATATAACAAAAAGCTAAGGATTGAGTTTGGTAGAATACAGTTGGGACTGCTGTGAGCTGAGGATGATCATGACTATAATTAGGTATTATTATGTACTACGCTTCCTTACTGATCTATAACTCAATGCTTTTGTAACTTTTTCATGGATTAGAGTTTCTATTTCTACATCTTTAGGCCTGTGATCGACATTATTAATTCTCTTATTATTAAAATTACAACACCATTGTTTAACCTGCATTCTAATTGCGTACAACCAAAAAGACTTCATGAAAGAACATTTTCTGTTGCATTGTGTTTGAAGTCGCTTAAACTACCACCCGGCTTCGTTTTCGGTAGCAGTCTTGATATACCCTGTATATACTCTGCCATACAATTTTACTCCAGTTCTTGGAAGGATAATACAACCTGTCTAAATCAGTGCTATACTCTCTTAAACGAATTAATGGGTGAGATGACTCACTTTTACTTAATCGGGAGTTTATACAGTTACTACAATCATTACATTTTAAATTTGACATTAAAGAGCGACAAATTGCGCCAGCTATATATGGTATAGATTTGTCTTGATATATATTTTCATTAGGGATGGAGTTTTCTAAAGATTACTTTCCTCAGAATTAAGATGTTCAAAGTCGGAACTAAATTTTTGTTCATTAATTAAGTTATTTAATGTACCTAACACTTTATCGTCATTATCCGAACAATTAGTATATAATGATTTTCCAGTTGTAATATTGTATTTATGTGACTGTTGGGTGTTATTTATTTATTTAATATTATTAAGCAATACTGTTTTGCAGGCTGAGACAAAATTCAGTCAGGATTGGTATTAAAAGTACCATGTTCCCTTATCTGTCCAAAAAAGTTTTCTATCAGAATTTGATTACAACGTCAGAGCCTTAGAAACTTTACACCTTTAACAGAGCGCAAATCTGACCACAAATGTTTGAGTTGAGATTATGCACAAAATGCTTCAGTGATTTTGCTTCCCTTGGATTGGGAGAATCAAAACGCATAGAAACTAATTTTTTTACATCTTCATTCCAGAAATCTATATGTTCAGAGTTACAAGACAATGCATGTGTCAATTTGTTACCATAGCGGCTAAACCCATTTAAACTTTCAAACAAATCATTTATGAAGGTTATTATTTCTGCTGTGAAAAAAATATTATCAAAAGTAGAATAATCGTGTTCTTGGAGATGTTGGATACTCTTCATATAAACTAGTAGTGATGTAGCCACTTGCCGACTAAAAACTTGGGCTGCAAGTTTGACCTGTAATGTATGAGCATTTAATTATTGTTTAGCAATAAACAATATAAAATCTATACTAATATATAGCTTTTGGCATATTGATCACTTTTTGTGATTAGTGACCACTTCAAAACAGAATCTTGATAGAAATTGTATACTTTAATTTACCTTCATTTTGTCATATGAAGTTGGATTTATATGTTTCTTAGTAAGTTTGATGCTTCTTGCTCGGCCACCAAAGCCATCCCATTTGTATAGACTTTCTATACATTCCCTCTTTGCTCTTCGATAACCAATGAGGAGATGCTTTTTCTGAAAATTATTACGAAAACATTTTAACAAATGAGGTACATCATAGATATAATATAATTGGTTGGGGCCAATTTTGTCGCAGATGTCATTCGTGCAATTATTACTTCGTAAAAGTTCAGCATTGGAATCTGATATTAACAACCAACACAAAGCAAATACTTTTTCATCATTAGTATAGCTCCGACATGTAAATGAAGTACCAGTCAAACCTAACTGTGAATCTACTAATAACTTCCCAAATTTACTTAATATGTTATATTTCTTTACAAAAATCACTTCGTTTTAGGAGCATTAAGGGTTACTTTCGTCTTTAGCCTTGTTTTTTGTAATTGTACAAGATGTAACTTATTTCTTAATCTGTTAATCGATGCACGTAAAATCTGCTTACGAGGGGTAGATTTATTTGGATCTAGTCTAATATGCTTAATTAACTGACATTTTACTTGACTACTACAGTTTCGTTTTTTAACATTAGACACAGCAAGGGTAGTTGATGTGGATGGGGTAACACATATTTCTAGCTGTTTTCTATTAGGTGGTATGTAAGGGTCAACATGAGATACTACTAGGTTCGGTACATTTAGATTGAAATGAATTTGAAACAACAGGTAACTCAGCAAAATCAGAATTTATATCTACCTGTACACTATTAAAGCATTCATAGTTTATAGTCGGTTGATTTACTATATCAGAAGGGACAACTACTACAAAAATAAAAGGTTCTATATGATTATTATATAGTGGGTGTTATTTCTAGTGTTTTGAGGTTAGGTTACATTAATTGGTTTTCTCGGGAATGGTGCGTCACCTTTTCATGGGAGTGGTACCAGGGGACATGGGACACCTTCCCCCTCCCCCCCACTCCCTCCCAACCCTGATATCTTGGACAGATACACTAAAATTTTACCCTAAATGTTTCTCTAAATTTATATTCATGGTTTAAACACGAATTGCACAAGGTTTTAATTTTAATTTTTCATTAATATGTTCGGCATGAAAATGTTTGGAGACTGTCCCGCCCTCACACCCACCACTGTAACTCCTGTGAGCCAGGATCAACAGTGGCACGCAAAGTAATGACACCGAGCATGAAAATGTTTATGACAAAAACGAATACGGCTACGTTTAATAAAAGATATGTTTTGTAAATATGGACAAACCTCTAACCACTTACCTAACCTCTTACCCACCTTGCTTGGTTTATGAAGGGAACACAAAAAATATATTATTTGGTTCCCGAGTCTTACACCCAAGAACAATGCACTTATTTACCATAGTTCTTACGAAAATAACAAGTATTTTAACACAAATTCAATAATAAACTATAATTACTCGTTTGAGCCGGTAAACACTAAGGTCACTTAACGCTATTTTATCTTTTACGAAAACATAAGTACACACAAATAATAAAAAGGAAAAAACCGCCTTTGATTGCAAACTCGCACCAGAATCCGTGATTAGAAAGTTATTGCATTCCAATTATAAGATTCGCTGTATAAGCACAATAGAAAATGGCGGCAAACGAGATACGTTCTCACAGACATTTTATTTTAATACTAGTGACATAAGATACTACGTCACACACACACTAATATAAATATGAGAAAGATGAACGCCATCCATATTAAAATAGTGAGATAGCTAGCATAGCTTAACGTGCAACTTTTTTTATTCTGAGTTGGACGGGCCTGGTCGGACCGACGCGGCTGCCGAGGCGGTGAGTGCGGCTCCGACTCCCAGGACTGACATAGAGGTCTTCGAAGACATGTGTGTTTGGATACACAATTACCAAATAATAATGCTGATAGAAAACAATGTGAGGAGCATACCGTAGAGATTTTCAACATTATTTTCTACAGTAGGTATGTAAAGTCCGTTCTAACAGGATGGCCTGAAAACATTCAATAGAACTGTCGGTTATAGAGCAGCCCCGTGCCCAGCAGAGGCAGATTATGAGCAGATAAAGAAATAATTTTAAAGATACTGGACAATTATAACCAGTAATTCACGAATAATCAGTTCTCGACAGTTGCACATCGATCACAATTGCGGATTGTACAACTGAAGTCTGAAACTACATCTGTATCCCTATTCCGTAATAACCAGCGGCGTGCACAGGATTATGACACTGGGTATGCGGCGGAGTACTCGGCCACAAAAACTTTTTCTTTTATAGTTTTTTAACATAGCCACAGCCACGCGACGGATCTCTAAATCGGAAACCATGCCAACATAACAAGTCTTAGATGTACTACTATTCATGTCCATCTTCTACGGCAACGCAGACAAAACAGCGATCGATCGTCGCGGCGGAAGAAATTCTAATAAGTAAAATAAAAAAAACTCACCTAGTCAGCTTTCAATTTTCACATATTCAAGGTTCCGGTTAGTTGAGATTACTATACCTATCCCGATGTAAATAAACGCAAGATTTCGGCCACCTCATTCATTCATTTGATAAACATACATTTTTAACACAAACCTCGCAATCAAATAACATTTAAAAAAATAATCAAACACACCACTAAAAGCAAATGACTACAATTCATATCGAAACTTAGTAATAAACTGTTAAATGTACACACTTTCAAATGTTAAAATGAAAAATCCGTTAAGAAATCTATTTTTTTTACAAACATACTAGTATAAAATAGTAAACAATGTAAAAACTCATAAAAAAAGCTAAATGGCCCCCGCGAAACACAAAACATTTCTATTTAAACAAATAAAACCTTACTAACCAATAATGCATAATGTGCATAGGTGATTTATTAGACTCCAGCCTATTAATTTTACTCGGATTATAGGCAACGAACATTTACGATTACTCCCGACAACTGCCGAACTCCCGAGGCCTGCCGCAGGAGTCGCGGCTTTCAATATTCATGGGTGTGTGCGTTTGCGACTGTGCACGGACACCAAAATTAGTACACACATGCAAACAAATGTCATGCGGGACGCGGCGGCATTACTTGGTTGATTAGGTACATTATTTTGCTTTGCAGCGCCTCTTGCTTTTCGCGTGGCAACCATAATGTTTGCGTGATTGCAAATAGGTGCTATTTATAAAATATTAGGCGTTTTTAAGTTATTATATTTTGTTTATTCATTTATTTACTATAAATTAAAGTCATCTAAAACGTACGAACGTTATAATAAAATATCTGTGAATGGCAAGTAAAGCACTGCATTTCTGCCTACAAGGAGTGCACGCCCCTGGTAATAACCTATCACCAAAAATATTTATTTAGGTAATGCATTCTCAATCACATGGATAGTCGACTGAGTTTTAATTAATTATTATTAAACATACATACATATATAAACTCACGCCTATATCCCAGAAGGTACCCCTTCTGGGATATAGGCGTGAGTTTATGTGGGTGTCCTGGCACCTCTGCCGATACATTTCGCCTTCTGTGTTCTCTCCCACAATGTGATAGTTGGCGAGCCTATCGCCATATCGAGCACAAATTCCTGACTCTGGGCCGATAATGAATAGAAAAATCCAATATCACTTCGCCCACTCCGGGATTCGCACCCGAGACTTCAGCATTGTAACCGTACCATAGTACAACTACGCCACCGAGACAGTCGGTATTAATATTAAATATTGCAAATTAGATGAAAATGTATGTTCCTTTATATCTGAGTAGGAAAATCAACACAGATGAAGTCGCGGTTAGAAACGAGTCATAATTAAAAATCGTGTGTCGAGCGGTTTTTGTCGTTTGAAAAATAATACACATTGGTAAGTTTCCATGTGTGGAAATGTGAATAACTCGATCTACATTGGAGTTTTCACGTCATATGCTCCGTTGAGTTAAATTGGGCTTCCTGCTCTCCAAGCCTCAGGACATTGTATCATTATATAGCATGCTCATTACGCTACTATTCAACAGCCTCTGTGGCACAGTTGGTTAAACGCCGACTGTGAAACGAGAGTCCACGGGTTCGATCCCCCCACTAGGCACATACGAGTATTAGGCCGGGTGTGGTGGGCGGTGGGTAGTCGGCAGCCGGTGCTGGCGGGTAGTGGTGCCGGAGCGGCGGCTGCCTGGTGTCTCTGTCGCCAGGCGCGTCACATCTGCCGCGCCGTGCGTTTCACCTTGACATTTACCTCAGCTCAGACACACCAACACAACACTCATCATATTTATATATCTCTCCACCACATAAGCATCGTCTTTACCTGTTTTATTTCATTTTTAATGTTTTATTTTTTTCGATTTTTCAATAACAACATCCAATATATTTTTGTTCAGTGATTGTTGTTTGACAACGATTTTGCGTTGCTATAGCTGGAAGCATATTGTATCTGTATAGATATATATACACTTGAATGCACACTACATAACAAGCTTGGACTGTGGATATTAATTCAACAATGTTTTATTTAGTGAAGCTTCTCCAATTTTTGGCTATCGTCACAGGGTAGATAATCTTACCGTGATTTTGCCGACGTATACAAAAATCGTCGACATAAGCAGCCAATTTACATGACCTCATGAATCACCTCAACCATCCTGACGAACCACACCGCCTATTCACATAACAGCTTCCGTAGCGCAGACGTTTAAACGCCGCCTGTGAAACGAGAGGCTGCGGGTTTAATCCCCGCTCCGAGAGAAATGTTTGTGCGGCCCACAAATATTTCGTTGGGGTCTGGGTGTTTGTGAGACCGAAAAGTCTTTCGTAGTTCCTGATACCCACGACACAAAATTCGATCTTAGTGTGGGGTCAGGACTATGTATGTGACTGTTGGGTGTTATTTATTTATTTATTCGCGAAGATCGAGAGAATCCATCCGGTGGTTCAGACACACCGACCGTTATACGCGGCCGCGGGACCTCGATTCATAATAAGTAGTGAAATGTAATGGAAAATAAGAGATAAATTCTTGTTTTAAATCACGTCGTAAATAGTTACTTAAGTTACTCCATCAATGAATCAATAATAGAGGAGACCAGGGACGAAAATCATTATTTTAAATTTTATTGTAATATGTCGCAGACCTTATCAGATCACAAAATACTAATTAAGTACGACATATGAATTTATTGGTCTTACAGCTATCTATGGACACAAAATGTATTGCATCTGTTATTACTGAATTTGAGAAAAAATTCAAAGTCGCTCAACGAGCAATGGAGCGGGCTATGCTCGGTGTTTCCCTGAAGGATAGAATCAGGAATGAGGTTATCCGACAGAGAACCAAGGTGACCGACATAGCCCAGCGTATCAGCAAGTTGAAGTGGCAGTGGGCTGGTCACATTTGTCGGAGAACCGACAACCGTTGGGGTAGACGTGTTCTCGAGTGGAGACCGCACCTCGGTAAGCGTAGTGTAGGACGCCCTCCGACGAGATGGAGTGATGATATCTGAAGAATGGCTGGCAGCGGTTGGAGACGTTGGGCTGAAGATCGAGCCCAGTGGCGTGCCATAGGAGAGGCCTATGTCCAGCAGTGGACGCGAACAGGCTGATGATGATGATGATGATGATGATGAGAAAAATGACAAAATAAAAAAGGTGTATTTGGTTTACTGGTGGTAGGTCTCTCATATGTGAGAGGTCGCATTATCTATTTTTCCCGTCAAACAGCAGTGTAGAAGCACTTTTGTGTTTCGGATTGAAGGACATTGTAGCCAGAGTAACTACTGGACATATTGAGACTTAACATCATAATATGTCTCAGGATGACGAGCGCAGTGGAATGCCAAGCATTGCTTTATGATTCGAGGTGTTGTTTGGTTCTGCTACTGTTTATGAGTTGTCGTATCGCTTACCATCAGGCGAACGGGATGCTCGTCTCGCCATTCATAGGAATAAAAAAAACAAAAAAACATTTCTTGGTCAGCATCGACTTGCTACAATTAAAGTATGAGGGCACAGTGATGTGAATGCAATTTAGGCATAAGAAGGGCTCGAAATGACTCGTGTAGGTCAGCCCATTAATATTTATAACATATTTCTTTTACAAATTCTTTTGTGTAATTTGTCCCTGGTCTCCCCAACCTACAGCCATTAAACGGTTGCATAACTTGATGGGCCTACATATTCGGACGGAATTCTAAATTGTTACAAACATAACAAGTTTTATAATGTCAAACAGTAAAAGGTTTAGGTGAGTGGGCGGCGGACTTGCGGCTGTGGCGCGGCGCTCCTTCACCATACTCACTCTTACAGATCATAACAAGCGTCGAGGCAGCTGCCACACACGGCGCCTAAACAGGAGCAACATCGATTACAACTCATTAAGCAAATACCAGTGCTTATGTAACAAGTTCCGACCGACGCGTGCCACTGCCCTGCCTTCACCCCGAGGCGACGAGTGCTCTTTATGACCACTGCCCACTTACTTCGCTGTACACAATTCCCTTCAAACTGTAACAAAACAGTGCCTTCGTACAGCGGCAAGACGGTCCACATAGGCAATGTCATGGTATTTACCTACTCACATACAGCCTCTCGCATTTGAGGTCCCGATCACCTAGTAGTAACAACTCCTCCATTACTTGAATGAAAATCATATCGAACAATAACTTGTTTGACCCACTGAATAACATGCACCAACAGTGCTTTACATGGCGTTTCTCCAGTTGTCTGGGTGTAAGTATAATTATTTATAATAGGTACTTCGGTACGTAATTACTGTGTTTCCCGTTTTGCGGTGGTGGGGTGGTTGCTTATTGCTTGAAACCGAACGAACCGCATAACGGTTCTTCACGGTTTAAGAGTTAATAATTCCAACCCTTACAATTGTGTCGCGATGTAGAGTACAGAGCGCGGGCATTTGCAGTTGAGAGTGGTCAATATAACTTCCAGTTTCCTAACTCATGAGTCATGTGGGTTGGTGGGTTTCACATACGTAGGTACCATGGCCTTTTTGGAAATCTCTTTAATATTATGTTTGTGTACACGGTTAATGTATGTGTTATATGGTAATTGACTGCCACATGCCAGTGCACACGTGACTACGAACAGCAGAGATGTTCCGGGATCGACGAGTCCGCAACTGAGCCCGTTTAGTATAAATAGATCATCACGCACTCAATTATAGTTCGTACTTATATTATTTTCTCTGTGCTCTGGTATGTATGACTGGTAGGCTGGATTCACTCTAGTGGTGAATGTTAGTGAGAGGTGGCATGTGAGCACGCCGCGTCGCGCCGCTCGCCGCACAGAGCAATGTGCGGTTTGATTTTGTTTTGTTGTCAATGCCACTGTGAGTCGCTAATGAACCGTTCAACGCTTCGTTCAACGATATAAAGCTAAACTATCAATTCACCTCATTCGACCGTGTTGAAACAGTGCATCAATATAACAATTATACTACATGTATAATACAATTAATTATTACCTATCTATTATTATTAAGACATCCTAACAGCTCATCTCAATCAACAAGTTTTCGATAATCATACATAGATGTGAGGCATGTCTGCATTTCCATGGTGTGTGTGTCTGTGAGCGTGTGTGCGTTTGGTCGGAGCGTCCTCTAATCGAGTGACCACGCGAATAACTCATTAAGGAAATGTCAAAGTTCTTTAGGTATTTCTTATAGAGCTGTTTATGCGTTTCGCGGTCAACTTGAGAGAAATGTAATAATAGCGCATTATTAGAACTTTCAAATACTGCGCTGTTTCAAGATGGGTAGTAGTCGCTATTGTACTTAAGACCTATGCAACGACTGGATTTTATCAAATATGCAACATAAAAAGGCTGAAATACACATGCAGATAAGCGTGAAATCCTTAACAGAATCCCGCGTGCCGGCAACGAAGCTTCGTGTTGCAAACCATCTCAACGCGAACTAAAAGGTTCGGCAATACTTGATTGTACCTTACTGTCAGGATAGTAGCATGTTTTGACATCACATGTGTTCCTCTCTCCCTATAATCCTGGGTCCTTCCGCCGCTCCCCACCGCGCCCCACCGCGCCCCACCGCGCCGCGCCGTAGCGTGAAGAAGCAATGTATGTAGTAAAGCATCTGACGGCGATCCCATGCTATTCGATACAATAATCATGATGATGGTAATGATAATTATATAGAATGGCATAAGACCGCCGTCTGACGCCATGTGACGCCCTCTGTGGACGAAAATGACTAATGCCAGTATGATACAACATGAATTATTGAAAAAAAAAATTATTATCTTTTACTTAAATTAAGTCCTTGCGACACGATGTCCGTGCTCACAATACTGTGAGCATTAAGGAGACAATCGAGCGTAACGGAGGCTCCAAAGTGTTTGCAAGAGACTTGTCTATTGGGCAAAGCCAGTTGTCTAGGCTGAAGACGGAGGACGGCCGCGTAGTATCGACGAGGGCAGAGGTATTAAGGGAGATCGAGAGGTTCTACGGACAGCTTTACACCTCGGTTGCCAAACCTGCTGTTAGCTCGGCCGTAGACCCGAGAGCCGAGTTGATCCGACACTTTAGCGATGATATCCCGGACATCAGCCTGTGTGAGATTGAGATGGCCCTGAAGCAACTTAAAAACAACAAGGCGCCGGGCGAGGACGGAATAACTTCAGAGCTTCTGAAAGCGGGCGGAACGCCGATACTGAAAGTCCTTCAGAGGCTCTTCAATTCCGTTCTCCTCGAGGGCTCAACGCCAGAGGCATGGAGCAGGAGCGTAGTGGTACTGTTCTTCAAAAAAGGTGATAACACTTTGCTGAAGAATTACAGGCCCATCTCGCTCCTGAGCCATGTCTATAAGTTGTTTTCGAGGGTCATCACAAATCGTCTCGAACGCAGGTTTGATGACTTCCAGCCTCCCGAACAAGCCGGTTTCCGAAAAGGCTTTAGTACCATAGACCACATCCATACGCTTCGGCAAGTTATACAAAAAACCGAGGAATATAACTTGCCGCTTTGTTTAGCGTTTGTGGACTATGAGAAAGCCTTTGATTCGATCGAGACTTGGGCTGTGCTACAGTCTCTCCAGCGGTGCCATATCGACTATCGGTACATCGAAGTGTTGAAGTGTATATACAACAACGCCACCATGTCGGTCCGAGTACAGGATCAGAGTACGAAGGCTATTCCACTACAGAGAGGCGTGAGACAGGGAGATGTCATATCTCCGAAACTGTTCACTGCCGCGCTGGAAAACGCCTTCAAGCTCTTGCAATGGAAAGGATTCGGCATCAACATCAACGGCGAGTATATCACTCACCTTCGGTTTGCCGACGATATTGTAGTCTTGGCAGAATCGCTGGAAGACCTTAGCACTATGCTCGAAGACCTCAATCGAGTCTCCCAACAGGTGGGTCTTAAAATGAACATGGACAAAACGAAGATCATGTCGAATGTCCATGTTGTGCCCACTCCCATCGGTGTTGGGGGCTCGACTCTCGAAGTTGTTGACGAATATGTCTATTTAGGACAAGTGGTCCGGTTAGGCAGGTCCAACTTCGAGAGAGAGGTCAATCGTCGAATCCAACTCGGTTGGGCAGCGTTCGGGAAACTACGCGACGTCTTCTCGTCCAAAATACCTCAGTGCCTTAAATCGAAAGTCTTCGATAGTTGTGTGTTGCCAGTGATGACTTACGGCACCGAGACGTGGCCTCTCACTATGGGCCTTATTAGGAAGCTCAAAGTCACTCAACGAGCTATGGAGAGGGCTATGCTCGGGGTTTCCCTACGAGATCGAATCAGAAATGAGGAGATCCGTAGGAGAACTAAAGTAACCGACATAGCCCACCGGATTAGCAAGTTGAAGTGGCAATGGGCAGGGCACATAGCGCGGAGATCTGATGACCGATGGGGTCGGAAAGTGCTCGAATGGAGGCCGCGTAGCGGAAAGCGCAGCGTAGGACGTCCACCCACAAGATGGTCCGACGACCTGGTAAAGGTCGCGGGACGTCGCTGGACACAGGCTGCCTCCAACAGGTCTCTGTGGAAATCATTGGGGGAGGCCTATGTTCAGCAGTGGACTTCCTTTGGCTGATGGATGGATGGACTTAAATTATGCTAATGAACATAAAAAATCTGGATCTGGATCTGGATCTGGATCTGGATCTGGATCAGCCCATATACGTCCCACTGCAGGGGATTCGAACCCGTGACCACCGTGAACATGTTGGCAGTCACGTCTAGTCCGTTTACCAACAGGCCAGCACGCACATAATTCTTCTACATTTCATATCACTACATTTCATTACATTTCTTCTACATAATTGTACAATAAGTTTGGGATTTACATTTTTTCAGTTATTTTTTGTAGATAGCTTTTGCGTATTGGCCATCTTCAATTGGATAGTGGAAGTGATTTTTTATTGCTGCTGCAATCGGAAAGTCCGCAAACATATTATGAATTGTATTAATTAAAACATATTAGGCACAATAGCTTAAAATATCTTTTAATTCGGCCGTTAACCACTTCCACTACCCATCGGCATATTGTAACCAGTCGGGAATTATTTTCATGAAGAGAAAGTTGTGCATGTCCCAGGTTTTTTGTCGGAGAAACGTGGTATTCGTATCCCTATTCTTTGATATTGCCTAAACTGTCTCTTAGCCCACGGTCTAAAATAAATACATTATACATATTTGGGATGAAGCAATATGTCCAAGGGGTTTTTCCCATCGTTCAGAAAATCAGGCATCAGTCTTAGTGGCAGCGTATGGTTCTTTTACATCTATAATGCATCCGTCTTTCCTCATTTCCGAATAGTCTTTTACGAATCCTGAGGTTTCTATCAAGGACATTGTCTTTAGGTACGTGATCGAAACCCTTGTCAAGCACAATATAGTTAGTTCTAGGACACTCTCGTGCAAGGGCCAACTGGCGTTCGACTTTTCTTCCTGAGATATTAAACAATACTCCAAGTCTTTCATTGCATTCTCCAGTAAGTAGCCATGTTAAAAAAATACCCAAAGTGGTTCTGGGGTCTGAATTTGCATTTCGTAGCGAAGTCTTTTGGTCTAAAATTGCATTAAAATGTTCTGTAGTACGTCTAGTCCAAAAATACCAACAATGCATATAATGACTGATTCTTCGTTTGTTCCACTTTGCTTCACTCAGCCATATTAAAAATAACGTAAACATGCTCGTATTTAAAATGTTATAACAAATTATTAATGAACCGTTGTGATTTAAAGTTTAAACCAATTGTAAATTGGTTTTTAAAAAAACAACCCTGCAGAATTTCTTGCCCGTTCTTCTCTAGTGGAAACTGCTTTCCAAACCAGGTGATAGATAAAAAAATGACTGAATCTAAATGATGTAGATCATCTTAAATGGATTCAATAAATTATTTTCATTTCATTTCATTTTATAGAATTTTATTCATGGTCAGCCTGGAATCAAAACCTGGAAACATGATTGACCTGGTAGCACCCTAGCATAGCATAGCTACTAGCATCTGCCTACCCCTTCTGGGAATACGGGGTGAGTTTATATGCATCCATGCAAAAAAGGAAAGGAAAGTTAAAAAGTTAATTAACGATTAACCTATAATGTAGCATTTCCTCGAATTAATTCAGCTATATCTGCACGCATTCTTAGTAAGTTTTCCGATGAAATGCGCACTTGATATCAGCCTCGGTATAGCCCTCTTCAGCACATTACACAGTTACGGAATCAGTCGGTTATTACATATGTATATCCAATATCTTCTGACGACTATACTTCAAAACGGACAATACATACAGGTTTGTCGCCATAATATTATTTTCTTCTCTTGAAAAAAGCTATCCAACGCGGGTAAATTCATTTTGATTGGACATGGGTACCAAAACGCCCATCATCCAAAGGTGAATGTAACAAATTAATATAATAAAGTAGTATCGAATGTAAATAATTTGAGCGACTGTTTGTTTGCTCGTTTGCCGGACATATGCAATACAAAAAAAGTTATTTTTTCCCACAATTCCTAATATTAACTAGGTTTATTTAATTGATTGTACTTACACGTATAAGTAATAAACAAAATGCCCAGGGTGTGACATTGTCAATGGGAAAGCCACGGGTTCCCTTTTCTTCAGTATCGTGAATGCTCCCATGTCGAAGCGTGAATGAGTCGTTGAGCACGGCGGCGTACTTAGTTATTCTGAATGGCGAGGATAATCACATTTGGCCGTTGTTTGCAGAGCACGGGACAACTTCTACGGCACCCTATAAGTACTATCCAAATTCAAGCGATAGACACAAAATTTTAGATAATACATAATAAAGTACAGGTCACAGTAAATCCTGACATTCGGTGGCCTTTTGCACCTTCTCTGATCTTAGTTCTAAACGCAGCAAATTGCTTTCATGTTTTCTGTAGGTATATTTTTACTTACGTGTTTTGTATATACGTATTAATAAAATTGTAGGTAAAATAATCGATTTTCCTATTATGTAGGTAATTACAATGAATTGCAATAGCCTTTATAGATAAAAAATAGTTTGAGAATTAGTAAAGTACGAATACACAAACACGGTATCTAAATAAATACTCCGAGATGCACACAACAATCACAATGATAACCCTGACCTCACTCTAATATAACTAGCTTTGTGATCTGATAACTACGTATCAGGAAGTCTGCGAGCTTTTTCAGCCTCATTACACCCACAGCCGACACCCGCCGAGTAGACAACGCGAATATGGATCAACAGGTTAATATGAATGTGACGTGTAGGCATGTATTAGCCCACCGCGGCCTCTCGGACGGCCTGACAACTGCGCCGCGGAGCCGAGTCACCGAGTGATTTACACCTCGGCGGCAATACTCTAGTTTTACATACATATTTGGAAACAGTTTTTGTTGTCGAAATAAGTCCATTATAATGTTCTCATCGGCTTGTTGCTACAACGCTGCGTCGGCGGCTTGTCGGCGGCCGCTATAGCGCCGCCCGCTCGGCATGCCAGCTAGAGACTCCACCCCACTCACAACAAGTCGACGCGATGGATAGTATTATATTAGCTGACTTACTCATTTCATCCAAGATTAATACTGAAATGCAGCATAGTGTCATAGTCTGCGCAACTCCAAATCACCTGTTGCGATCACGCGAACTCTTGGAACAATTCAATAGGTATGTTGTATTATTCACACTCAATATTTATTGTTAGTTAATATAAATATATATAAATATAAATAGGGTGGCGGGAGCCCACCCTCACACCACCGACTTATCCAATGTACCTGTGCACATTTGTGTGAATACTTAATTATACATTTAGCTCACTTTAACGGTGGAAGGACATTCCCAGTAACTTCACCAGGTAATAGAAGATTTTTCCAAAAATGTCAAAAGTATGTACCGTCCAACCATCGATCATCAGCACCAGGCCAACGTGGTCACGTCTCATCTGACTGACTGTTGATCACAGCATGTAGGAAGTGTGTGCCGAGCGTCCGTCATACACAATGATGGAAATCCTGTCATAGCGAGCCACGCAATCATGTCACATTCCGAGGAGCCCCTATCAGAACAATTTCGAACATAGTTGTGTCGATCGATGAGTGGTAATTTCTGCCTCGGATGTTTTAGACTGCGCTGCAATCACAATCAAGTGCTTTTTTATGATGTCGCAAAATGAACATTAATGGAAGCAAATGTATAATTTACACTAGGTATAATGTAATTTAGAATCGAAAGTTTTGGAAATGATTTTTGCAGCAGAGCATTAAGAATGACCGGCGGTGGTTCGGTGCCGGCGCGACGCAGCTGGTGGTGTGCGTGAGCAGGCTGCAGGCTCGGCGCGCGCGGGGCGCCGCTGCCATATCAGTGGTGGCGGCGCGGCGCCGCGAGGAGTAGCGAGTCGACCGCGGCCGGACACACATCCGCCGCCACCAGCCCACCGCCACACACCCGACCTCATGTCGCCTCTACCGCTGTGGCCGGCGCTGGCCCTCGCCGCGTTCGCCGGTAAGTGCCGCGAGCCTCCACCGCCTCCGACTCCCACACCACGTGGACTGGCTTCCAAGGAAATGTTCCAGTTCTCTCCTTCATTCCGGGAGAGAATTCTACTGCGTACCAAATGGTGTGAGAGTGTGTAGGCGCCCAGTGCAACTGGAAATGTTTAAAATTATTTAAGTTTTTGCCGAGTGAAATTTGGGATTATTATTGTTGAGAGATAATAATTATAAATAATGTAAGTAATTTTATGAAAAGTATTTTGCAACGGAATAATGACATGTGGGTGTTTGTTATTTTAGTGAGTGTGGTGTATCATCAAGTGTGATGTGGGTACAGCTATTGTTGTGATGTACTTTGACAATACTCATCAAGCGTGTGCAGTCTACATCTACACTCATCCTGTGTAATGCATTCAACTATAAAATCAGTACCTGCGGTCGTCGCAGTGGGCAGAATGTAAAGTTGTCACCCACAAATAGCTTTTAATGAAATGAAATGAAAATATTTATTGAATCCATAAAATGTCATACATTATTTAGATTCAGTCACTTTTTTCCACTACCACCCGGTTCACAAGGCTGTTTTCGCCAGAGAAGAACGGGCAAGAAACTCTAGCGTTGCTCTTTTCAAAATAAGTTTACAATACAGTGATTATACAGAATTTGCAATTCAGAGCAGTTCAAAAATAATTTATAATAATAAATAATTGATAACTTAACTACTAGTACGGCTGAGTGTTATGTTTCATTCCCAAGCCTTACTATCTTCTAAGTATTCTGAAATTTTATAGTATGCCTTATTACACAACTGCCGTTTAATAATAGATTTAAATTTATTTATAGTTAAGGCTTTTATGTGAGTGGGAACTTTATTATAGAAATGTATACAGTAGGGTTCCTGTTAAGGGTTTAAAAGATTTGTTAATTTTGTGAAGCCTCGTCCTATGACTGACTAGATTATTTCTATTTCTAGTATTTCTAGTCATGAATATCGCTAACCTTTTGAAATTGTTCTATATTCTTGTGGACATACATAAGATTAGCGAATATAAATTCTGATGCTACTGTCATTATATTTATTTCTTAAAATTTTTCTCTCAGCGATTGTCTGGAGCCTAGCGAATAAATAGATCTTAGATAGATAGAACAAAGATGGTATTAATGTCAGCAGCACCACCCCACAGCAAAATTCCGTAACTCATAGGCTATGAAAGTAAGGAAAATAGACCAATCGAGCCGTATCAATGTCAGTCAATTGGCGAATCTTGCCCACTGCAAAAACTGAAGCACTCAGCTTTTTAAAGAGTCGAAGGTACGGGAGAGGGCTGGGATAGCTGACAGATTTGATAGGATGAAATGTAAATGCACGTTATAAGACGGGATGGATAATAAAGGGAAAGGACGGGATGGATCGGGAAGAGACTGAACAGACGGATGAGACGTGATTGAGCCGGACAGTAGGACGGCTACGTCAAGTTTAGGTAGACAATAGTTTATACGAAAAATAACATGTATTTGGTGTGGAGTGGAATCAAAAAATATATGCACCCAGGTGAAGCTGGGCCGGGCCGCTAATACACAATAAATAAATTAAGAGTAACACCCTTTGAAGGTTACATTCTGTATGATAGGTATATTTGTATTATTGTTTTGACGAGGGGACGCGCCTTCCACCAAGAATTGCGAGGGTGGCGACACATGCCGGGGACGAAGAGACGAAACGTCCAGCACCGAGGTACCGGCGTGCTCCTCTACTGCCCCCCGCTTAGCACGAGTCGTCGATAAAAGCATCTGAATGGAATTATACTGTTACAAACATTTTATATGCCGAATTGGGCAACTCAGCAGGCGGCTCTAATGTAACGTTACCACATCAGACAGAGGTTACGGGATGGCGTCTCGCCGCCCTTGACACCGCCGCAGCGTGGCGCGACTGCTGCCACCGCGCGTCCAGCTCGGCCAACACCCGCTCCAACGTCATCTGTGCGAGGAATGTTCGCGGTGACCGTGAACGCGCCAAAAATATACAAAGCCTCGATCGATTATGAAGATGCGCGACGCGAAGGTCACGGCCGCGCTCCGCCGCGGTAGAGCGACTTTCTCAATGTGCCGCGGCGTGCCTGCATATTATGTGTGTGTAGATGCTAGCTATGAGACGTGTTGCACATTTCAGGCGTGGCGTGCGCAGCGCCGGGCCTGTCCGAGGGCCCACAGCCGCAGCTCTTGGAGCCCGCCCGCCCCGCGCGCCGCACCCCCCGCGCCACCTCCGCTGACACCTGGCTCAATCTCATCTCCGGTGAGTCTTCTCCATTATACAACCTTATTGATGCCACGCAAACGAGAATAGCACCGAGGTTCACTTTCCTTAACGGACACTCAGGGGACTAGCTTTTAAATGCTTTTATAACCTGACTTATCATGGTCCCAGTAAAATTCATAAAAATGATGCTTTCGCTAAAATAGTATACTAATACTATGTGTGTTATGTGCAGAGTACACGCGCGAGGGCGGCGCGGCGGCGGGCGGCGCAGGCGACTGGTTCCCGCGGCCCGTGCCCGTCATGCTGCCTATCGGTACGACTCCCTGACGAGTTCTACTGCCTGCTGGCCACGCGTGGAGAGTGGGCGCTAGTAAGCGTTTGTTTTGTGTTGCAGGAGGCGGCGGCGCGCTGCCCATGCTGGTGCTGCCGGTGCCGGTGCCCACCCACGCCGCCGACTCGGGTCAGTACTGTGCTCACTGCAGACGTTCATTGCTGACCTCTCACTGCTAAAGCGCGCTTGCCGTCACCTTGCAGAGTGTTCCGCTAAGCCGGCGACGCAAGCGGTCCCGGACCCACCGCGAAAGGTCATCCGGAAGCTTGTGTCTCGACAGCCGGCCCGACTTCCGTCTCAGCAGCCGCATTCACCGGAGCGCGCCGACACGACGGTCCCTGCGCCCGCCCCCGCCCCGCCCGCACCCCGCGGCCCTCCACCAGCGGCCAAGCCGAGCCTCGTTGACAAACCGTCCCTCAGACCCGCAGGTTAGTACGATACACATTCAGCTTATTGTATAGAAATAAAATGTTTGAATGTTGAATAATGTGGTGTTGTGAGTATTTTCTGAGTGTGCATTTGCCTCGGCAGGCTCACCGCAGCGGCTGGTAGAGCTGTTTCGCTCGCAGCAGCCCACCGCGCCGCACCTGCCGCCCATGCTCATCTCGATCGACTCCGACGACGACGACGTGGACGTGCGCCCCGCGCCGCCATCGCCGCCGCCCGCGCCCCGCGACGCCGCCCCGCCCGCGCCCCGCGTCGCCGCCCCGCCCGCGCCTTCGCCCGTGGACCCGCCGCGCCCGCGCTTCAACCGATCCATGATGCTGCGCGGCGAACTCACTGTGCCGCGCGCCGACTACACCGAGTCTTACGTCGCGTGGTGAGTGGCGCCTGGGTCGCCCGGCATTCGGTTCGGAGACAGTTGTGCCGGCGCAGCATTCACAAGCGCATGTTATCGCAGGTGGGACGCGTCCAGCGGCGCCGCTCGCGTCGACTACTTCAGCGGCGGCACGTCCACGTACCGCATGCTGCCGGGAGACGGCACCGTGCGCCGCGCCGAGGTGAGTGCGCGCCCGCTCGCGTGTGCGGTGAGTGTGCAGGCGGGGTGTGACGAGGTAGTGACGATCGCTGTGTGCAGGTGCGCGTGGACCGCACGGGCGAGCGGCACGTGATGCGCTGCGCGGTGTCGGAGCCGCGGCGCGCGTCCCTGGGAGACCGCGCGCCGCCTGCGCTGCCCGACCTCGAGCTGTTCTCGTTCGCGGGTGAGTGTGTGCGCAGGAGGGCGGGGTGCGCGTGTTGACGTGACGTGACGGCGTGCTGGTGTGTGCAGGGTACGCGGAGCGCGAGGGCACGCTGGTGGAGCTGTGGCGACACACGGCGGCGGGGCGCGGCGGCGAGCTGGGCGCCGTGCGCGGCGAGCTGCTCACCTTCCGCCACGAGCTGGAGCTGCGACGCGTCGACGACGCCGCCGTACCAGTCAAGTGAGTCACGCCGCGCACTCGCACTGGTACTGTACTGGTGGTAGGTCTCTCATATGTGAGAGACTGCCTGGGTGGGTACCACCGCAATGTCTATTTCTCCCGTCAAACAACAGTTTAAATGCACTGTTGTGTTTCGTATTGAAGGACATTGTAGCCAGAGTAACTACTGGACATATTGAGACTAAACATCGGATGTCTCAGGATGGCGAGCGCAGTGGAATGCCAAGCATTGCTTTGTAGTTCAAGGTGTTGTTTGGTTTTGCTACTGTTCAAGAGCGGTCGCATCGCTTACCATCAGGCGAACGGCATGCTCGCTTCGCAATTCACTGCAATAAAATAAAAAAATCCGACCATCGTGCAAAACCTCTGATAGTGAGACATGTAAGTGAGTGACGTTTCGGGTGTACATACACATCGGGTGTGTATAAACGGTGTTATAACCGGAGTCAAAACCGGAATGAAGGAAAACATCGTGAGGAAACCTGCATACCACAGTGATTTCGACAGCCTCCGTGGCGCAGTTGGTTAGACGCCGCCTGTGAAACGAGAGGCCGCGGGTTCGATCCCCGCACCGAGAGAAATGTTTGTGCGGCCCACAAATATTTCTTCCGGGTCTGGGTGTTTGTGAGACCGAAAAGTCTCTCGTAGTTCCTGATACCCACGACACAAGACTCGATCTTAGTGTGGGGTCAGGACTATGTATGTGACTGTTGGGTGTTATTTATTTATTTATTTGTATGGATTTCTACAGAATGTAAAGTCCCCCAAACCGCACTAGGCCAGCGTGATGGACTATAATTATGGCCTTACCACTCTCAATCGTATTCTCGATTGTAGAGGAGGCCCGTGCCCTGTAGTAGGACCTAAATGGGCTGATATAGATTACCGGAGTCGACCGGGCCGCCATACTTGTAATCTGTAGTGTATAGATGCTCGATTTGGATTGCATTGTGTGCTAAAATTAGTATAACAACATTTAAGCCAATTTTAATCTTTTTTAAAAATGTTATTATGGCTTAGTTTGCACGTGCATATGATGCTTATGGAATAATTCTTCTGTAAGTATGAAGGCAGAGACCACGGCGGTTGTTAACGAGACATGTAGATCGTAATATTAATTAGTGCAGTGGTGTGAGTGTGGGTACCGGGAGTGTATGCGAGTGTTCCGCGGCAGGTACACGCTGTCCGTGGACAGCTCCGTGCTGGGCGCCGACTGCGAGGGCTACGAGCATCGCTACACCGACGTGCGCTTCGGCCAGCCCGACGCCGCGCTGCTGCGACTCAACCTGGGTACGTGCGTGCCCCCACCGCCCGCGCCCCGCCCAACTTTCCCCGCTCCCACTTAACACTCACTGTCGCCTTGCAGAGGAGGTGTGCGAGGTCACCGAGCTCTCTGACGAGATGGAGCGTCTCGAGCCTCTTCGAGAGTTCACCATGCTGCACCGAGACCCTGCGTACGACTCCAAGTTTGAAAGGTGAGTGCGCTCTCTCCTGAAAGGCTCGTGAATAACGCCTATTCGATCGCCCCTAACGTAACGACTCGCAGATTCCAGCGGCAGTACGGGCGCGACTACGTGAACGACGTGGAGCGAGCGGTGCGCAAGACCCTGCTCGTGCAACACCTGCGCTTCGTGAACGCCGGCAACCGCATGGGCAGCACCGCGCTGCTCGGCAACAACCACCTGGGCGACCGACTCGACGCGGAGTTGCGCGCGTTGTTGGGCGTGGACCCGCGCGGCGTGCTGGACACGCTGGCGGCCGGCCGCGCCGACGCCGCCTCCGCGCCGCAGCAGGACGCGCGCCTGCCGCACGCGTTCGACTGGCGCGAGCGCGGCGCCGTGTCGTCCGTGCACGGTGAGTGACCACTACTGTGAGTCGCGTCGCTCGGTGTCGTCGGATCTGTACTGACCGGATGTTTGCGACGCAGACCAGGGCTCGTGCCGGTCGTGCTGGGCGTTCGCGGTGGCGGGCTCGGTGGAGGGCGCGCTGTTCCAGCGCACGGGTCAGCTCACGCCGCTCAGCGTACAGCAGCTGGTGGACTGCGCGCATCCGTGAGTACCGCCGCGGCCACGCAGAGCGCTGGGGGAGGTGTTGGTTGAGTGTTGTGTCTGACCGCGGCCTGTGTCGCAGGTACGGTGGGCACGGGTGTGGCGGCACGTGGCCCAGCGCCGCCTACGACTACGTGCAGTATGAAGGACTCAACGCGTGGGACCACTACCTGCCCTACCTGTCACGAGTGAGTATGCCGCAGTATCGGCGATGATTCGGCACGCGACTGTTTTAATTATAAGAACCCTATTTTGCTATCTGAGTTGTGGCATTTTTCTTCTATTGTAATTGGGTCAATGTGAACGGCCGGCAGAGTCGATGCCTCGACGATTATTATATACTTACCCAGAAACGGGTTGCACAAAATATCTACAATTTGTGCACAGCCTTTCTGCCACAGTTGGTTAGACTGATTGTGAAACGAGATTTTTCTTTTTTTTTTATTTCCTTGAATGGCGAGACGAGCATGCCGTTCGCCTGATGGTAAGCGATGCGACCTCTCATGAAAAGTAGCAAAACCAAACAACACCTTGAATTACAAAGCAATGCTTGGCATTCCACTGCGCTCGCCATCCTGAGACACAAGATGTTAAGTCTCAATATGTCCAGTAGTTACTCTGGCTACAATGTCCTTCAACCCGAAACACAACAGTGCATTTAAACTGCTGTTTGACGGGAGAAATAGACATTGCGGTGGTACTCACCCAGGCAGCTCCACTCACATATGAGAGACCTACCACCAGAGATTCCGTGGGTTCAATCCCCGCACCGAGACAAACAGTGTCATTTGTTCCGGGTCTGGGTGTTTGTAAATCCGGAAAGTCTTGCCTAGTTTCTGATACCCATAACGCAAGATTCGATCTTAGTTATTAACTTATTTATTTAATTTTTCATTCTCCGACTCTAGTGGCCATTTTCTTTAGATACTTTCGAATGAGAATCTTAAATTACCATGTGCTTGGCCGACAAGTCTATGTAAAAAGTTAAGTAAGCAAGTTAAAACAGATAAAACGGTAAAATAAAAACGAATTTTAAAAAAATCACACCCTTCAAAATTGTAAAAAAGAGAGAAATATATTTGTATAGTTTTAAGATAATATGACCAAACAGACCTGGTAAATAAAAAGTTCAAAATGGCGGCACCAGTTTTCGATACTGACCACCAAATTAAATTGACGAAGTGAAGGGTCTCTCTGCTCTCATATATATTTGGCATAAATCTTACAAAAATATGACATTTCATAAGTAATGCATATTTAAGCAAGTATACAGGGTGGACAAGGAAACGGCGCACCTGCCAATATACATTATAGTATATGGTGAAGACATCTCAATTAAGACGGATTTGCATGGCGCTAGCGAATATTAAGAAATATGCAGAGAAAAAAAAAACTAACGTTACACATGCTACCCCTTAACATATTACGCTTAAGTGATTGAACCTTACAACTGAACGGTAGACACTCAACAATAAATAAGCAGAGCTAATTATTTACTTATAAGTCGTGCGATTGTTTACATCACGCTCAGGGTACATAAAAAAGATATTAAATTAATACAGTCAACAGTCACATACATGGGTACTAACCCCACACTAAGATACAAATCTTGTGTTGCGGGTATTAGAAAAATAATTATGGTTCACGGAAATATTTGTCTCGGGGCAGGAACCGAACCCGCGGTCTCTCATTTCACAGGCGGTTCTTACCAACTGCGCCACGGAGGCCATCCGTGACGCAGACCACAAAGACGCATGACCACAAAAATAATTAACTGACCTTGTAATGTAAACCGTAATGACCTTGATAGGCAAGGATGGAAGCGCTGGATCCGCCAAAACCCGCACGAAAGCACTGTCACAATTTGGTAACACAAATCACTTTTTCTTTTACATTTCACATAACACAAGTTAAATCAAAAGCTATCAATTTCGGTAATGTTCAAAGCATAGCG
Source organism: Hyles euphorbiae (assembly GCA_023078785.2). NCBI lineage: Eukaryota > Metazoa > Arthropoda > Insecta > Lepidoptera > Sphingidae > Hyles > Hyles euphorbiae. The sequence goes on from CM041048.1 coordinate 12,788,256, forward strand.
AAATTAATAAAATTTACTCAAAATAACTGAAAATGAATTTACAATAATATGCACACTACTAATACATGCACACGCGATCGCAATCCGAATTCAACTGGTAAAAAATAAATTGTTAGTTTGATTTTTGAAAGATAAAAGCCTGTTCACATTAGATACACAAAGCTTTCTTTCTTTCTTTCTTACCTATTTGAGTTCATAATAATTCATTTGAACAATTAGTACTGTATCAGCCCATATACGTGCCACTGCAGGGCACGGGTCTCCACTCACCAGTGTAGTAAATTAGTAGTTAGTGTTTATTGATGTCACTGATTTTATCTCACAGAAGTCTCATAATATACAAATTCTATGCTATAATGGTAGACGACATTTCTCTAGGTATAAGAATCTAGAAGAACTTTTATCACTTTAAAGTAACATTATTTTCAAAATACATTAAAGTAATGTTAAATACAATAATAAGCAAAGTAAATAGGCAATTTATAACTGACTGGATCGGTTGATGACATATTGAAATAATATTATAATCTCTTGAGCAAGTAAGGACCATTCTATCAGTCTAATAAGATCTTTTTAGTTTTAATGTAACTTTTATATCTGAGAACTTAATCAAATTAAGTTATATTAAGTGTGTAGTGTGAGTGTGTAGTGTGTGTAGTGTGTTGCAAAATGCTAAAGGTTACCGACAAAGAAATTGCCACCTTTCGGCTCGCACTCACAATCGGCGGCGGCAACCTTAAAGGAAGAATAATCGAGCCGCGTTGGATCCGACAAACTACACTATGACCGGCGGCTTCCTTTGACTAATAGGGCCGAATTGGGCCATCATTTTAAAAATCTTATTTTTTATTAATCAGTGTCATCAGATTTTTTTTTCAATGTATATTAATATTCAAATAATTTAAATGTTATGTAGGTATTACCAAAACTTTTCTAATTATAATTAAATTGGCAATCTTACATGATTTAAGCGATGACTAGTGTGATTTCTTGGTATCTTACAGTTTGGATTTGTGACACTAAGGAAAATAATGACAAACAAAATAGTCAATCCATACACGAAGCAATTACCTACTACCTAAAGTTATAAGACCTTGCCCATATGTAAACAACGGTTAAGAGCGTATACACCTTGCGCGCAAAGTCAACTATAGGTATTTCTTCGTTAATTTCACGCACACATAAGCGACCAAAGCTGTGTGCGTAGAGCTGCCGCGTCGCGTCGCGTCGGCTCGCTATACAATCGGCTCAAACAACTTTGATCCATGCGCTTCAAATATTCAATTGAAATGTAACTGTAATATAATATCATAAAAATATTTTATTTGCATTATAAGTAGACAAATATTACTGTGCAAGCAAAGAATAATACAAATTTTGGATAATAATCATATTTTCGTTATTATTACATTGTTAAGTTGCATTCAAATCAGTGTTCAATCAGTAGACACTACGGACGTTTTATTAATCATTTCGTGTTCGAACACATAAATAGTGTTAGGGGCCTTACAACCCCTTACAATTACGAAATATATTTAATTTTATATTACAATACATAACATAATTTAGCCTCGGAATTACATCCCATTATATTACCTGAAACATTATTTATACTCACTACAAAATCATTGTAGGTAATAAAAATAATTAAATATTTTACTACCAAAGTACTAAGATGTGGTAATCGCATTCCGCGCGTGGCTATTTTTACTACGCGCGGCATAATCGATTGCAGCCAGGCCGGAGCGACGAGCGATACGTCCTCCCTCTAGAAGGCCTTGCGGCGGTCTGATTTGATCCACGTCGGACAGCGTGTTTTATAGTGGTTTTTAAAATATTTGTAGAAAACATGAAAACTAATTTTGTTGAAATATAAAAATGGTAATTTATTGATAAGATGTTCTTCTATTATAATATGCAATTGTTATAAAAAATTATGCATGAGAAGTTGGTGAAAAAAAATATGTTCCTGACGAGAGTTTCTGAATAATTTCGCATTGTTTATATTTTTATTTTTCAGGAACTAAACACAAAAAGATTATTTTTCTCAGCAAAATCCCTCCATAAGGGTCTTATTAGTCTGATAATATTTTTATTTTCATCTTATATTTAGTGGTTTCGGATATCTTAAGCTTCTAAATTGCCATTTAAAGCCTAAATAACGAAACTTGTGTTCAGTAATCCGTATAGTACTCACAAATTATCCATCAATCTATAATGTTTTTCACCAAAATCCCTAGATGACAACCTTTTCTAAAATTAGTAATAATTATTTTTCCTTTAAATTGTTTATTGGTGGCTATTAACTCATTTGAAAAGTCCTGTTTTTAAGCCAAAAAGCGCGTGCAGGGTATAAACGCTCTTAACGCGAAGTCTAAGAAAGTTTTGATGCTGTTAAAAATGGTTTTCGTGGTATATTTCGTTAACCGTTCAATTAACGACGAAACGAAAAAATACGTATGTGTTTAAATCTTGTTCTTTATCCATTCCAACTGGTTTAATGCAAAAAAGTGGTGATTAAACTTAAAACTTTAAACGGTCATAACTCCAAAACGGATAGGTATTTTCCAAATATATTTTTTTTATTATGATATTAGTATTATGCCCTTGTATCTAACTGAGCAAGTGCGCCATTTATTTGCGCTCCCTGTATACTTACATTTTGATATTATATAAGAACTTTTTCAGATAGCCTTTTTCAAATTATCGTTTCATATAACGATTTCATAGAAGTATTCACTACAAAAAAATGAAGTGTGCTCGAAGCTGAATAAGCATTAAGCACGCGGCATCGTTGTTGCAGGAGACGAAGCCTTGCCTGGCCAAGAACTTCTCCCCGGCGACGCGCATCAGCGGCCACGTGAACGTGACTCAGCACAGCGTGCGCGCGCTCAAGGTCGCCGTGCGCCGCCACGCGCCCACCGTCGTCATCGTCGACGGCTCGCCCAAGAGCTTCTTCTACCAGAAAGCCGGCGTGCTCGCCGACAACCGCTGGTTAGCTCTCTCTCTCTCTCTCTCTCTCTTCAATCACAGGAAGCCCTGACTTCCTGCAACCTAAACCAGGTCGTCCGTCCACCTTATGAGTGGGCATCCACATTTCGCTTTTTTGACGTAGCCTCCTCTCCAGACCCTTTAAGCCCCAGCGGCCATCTACCGTCGGCCATAGTTCTACGTGCTATATGCCCGACCCACTGCCACTTCGACATGTTAATCCTTATGGCTATATCTGTAGCCTTTATACTCCTACGGATCTCCTCATCCCTGATGAGATCGCGTAAGGAAATACCGAACATAGCCCTCTCCATAGCTATGCTCATGCGCTCATCATTGCGCTGCTTATTTGCTTACATTTTGTATAATCGCTAATTTGTATCAATTTGCAGCGCCAAATCGATCGACAAGTTGAATCACGCAGTGTTAGCGGTGGGATGGGGCGAGCAGCGCGGCTCTCCCTACTTCATACTGAAGAATTCATGGGCGGAAACATGGGGAGATAAAGGATACATCAAACTGGATGCGGCATCGAACACGTGCGGAGTCCTCACGGCGCCGTCCTACCCCGTGCTGGAGCAGGGCGACGTGGTGCAGCCGGCCGACGCCTGAGCACCACACCCCGTCAATACTCTCAACAACCACAAGTTACACCATAGAAGACGACATATATTATTTTCAAATATAATCCTTCAGAGAAAACAGAAACTATCATAGTCTAGCTTATTGTTTTTGCAGCGTTTTTATTTCTTGTATGAAAATAAAATATATTGATTAATTATAAATGAGCTCGAGTGCAATGATAGAGTACTTTAATGTAGGTATAAGAAAATCACGCATTTTTATTTTATTGACTTTGTATTGTTGAAATATATTTTGATCGTTATAAAAAACTGTACCTAAGTACTTATAGTTATATTGTTTTAATTATTTATGTATGTCCTTATGGGCCAGGGGGCATCACAGGGAGGCGGACGAGTTCGTTTATATATTCGTACAAGCAGAGCGGAGCGCTTCCACCTAGTCCTTTTTAGGGCTCGTACCTACCTAAAAGGTAAAATGCGGACCTTATTACTAAGCCTCCGATGTGTCTGTCTGTCATCAGGCTGTATCCATGGCTGTATCTCATAAATCGTGATAGCTAGAGAGCTGAAGTATTCACAAGCGATGTACATATTTCTGTTGCCACTATAACACCAATAAATATGTAAACCAGTCAATATAAACACAAAATAACCCATTCATGAAACGAAAACACATTCTTAACAATTCAGTTTTATAACATCAAAATGCCGAGACAAATTAGACGGTGAAGTTTGACAGATGTTAACTTCATGAATATGCCTAACAATAATTTAAAAATGGTTGAAATATTGTACGATATTCTTATTGCTGTCCGTAGTTAAACGAAATCGACTGATGTCCTTTGGTGTGAACGTAACCGATAACCTTGATGAACACAAAGGCCACTTTTTATATCGAAAATTATATAATAGTTAAAAAAAACTAAAATACACGCTTTAATAAGATATACAACTAAAAAAGTAAAAATAATTGATACTGAATTTAAGATAAGAAAATGGAGTAAAATACATATATTTTATTGTTACAAAGCGTGGGGTGCAGGATGATAAGTAATTGTTGTATCAATTATTTTTACTTTTTTAGTTGTATATCTTATTAAAGCGTGTATTTTAGTTTTTTTTTAACTATTATATAATTGTTTTGACTAAAAACATCCATCTACGGCTGTATTTCCAATCAATAACGCCATCTGTTGGTCAGTAGTAACATTTGACACTTGAAGAATATAATGTTAACGCCATCTAGCGATGAATAGTGCAAACATGCATTATTGACGTGATCACGCCATCTATTAGTCAGTAGCAAATTATGTTCATCTATACGCCACCTAGTGGTCAGTAGCAATGGTCATCAATTATAAGAATAATTAATCCTGGCGAATCTAATCAGGATAATTATATATTTTAATCGAATTATTGTATTGTCATCGGTCTTTGACAGGTGTGCAAAATTTGAACGAAATCTGGCCGTTTAAAGTGGGTCAAAATCGCGCCCAAAGAAGTCGGTTACAAACAAACATACAAACATACAAACATACAAGTGAAGCTAATATAAAGCGTGTAAAAAAATAAAAAAAACTAAAATACACGCTTTAATAAGATATACAACTAAAAAAGTAAAAATAATTGATACTGAATTTAAGATAAGAAAATGGAGTAAAATACATATATTTTATTGTTACAAAGCGTGGGGTGCAGGAGGATAAGTAATTGTTGTAAACACCCCACGCTTTGTAACAATAAAATATATGTATTTTACTCCATTTTCTTATCTTAAATTCAGTATCAATTATTTTTACTTTTTTAGTTGTATATCTTATTAAAGCGTGTATTTTAGTTTTTTTTAACTATTATATTTTTAACTATTATATAATTGTTTTGACTAAAAACATCCATCTACGGCTGTATTTCCAATCAATAACGCCATCTGTTGGTCAGTAGTAACATTTGACACTTGAAGAATACAAGAAGCTTATACCCAAATGGAGATTGCATTCCGTATATAAAAGTGAAGCACAAAAATTTGACCTCGAATGACGTTGCGACTGATTGCTATCCTTTTCTTTCGAGTGACAATGAATGAAAATGACTTTTTGTTCATTCATTGTCACTCGAAAGAAAAGGATAGCAATCAGTCGCAACGTCATTCGAGGTCAAATTTTTGTGCTTCACTTTTATATACGGAATGCAATCTCCATTTGGGTATAAGCTTCTTGGAAGAATACAATGTTAACGCCATCTAGCGATGTAGGCGTGCGGAGGTCAGGAACCCGGAGACGGGCACTAACGTTCCGCCGCGACTTCACTGGGCGAGAATCCGAGTCCTTAACTCGGGCGCCGGAGCCCAGCGTATGCACCTCCTGGTGCGTGTTCGGGCACTCTATTTGACGTCTAGCCTCCAGGAATGTCGCTCCGAAAGGTGCGGTTTGTATAGGACGGGCAACGTAATGAAACACACGATATAAAATATACGCGGAATCGACCACGCCCCGCCCTATGGTAGCCCCGGAGTACACGATCGTAGTGACGCCGGCAAGCAACGTCGCAGTCCGGATCGCTTCGTACTTCGGGCTTCTTTCTTCAGGGTTTTTCCCAGGTTTCTTCTTTTCTTGAGGCTTCGAGTATCTTCAGGTTTCTTCGTATCTTCCTCGGAGAGCTCTTCTGGATCCAGTGATTTCCTAGTTTTGCTTGCCGGCTTAAGTACTCCGAGGCGTTACCATAGGGAGACCCCCATAAAATGTTCCTAATTTCGGGTCCATTTTTACTTCGGGGCGCGGTCATTTTCCTCTTTATTTCCATAAGTATCCTACGTATAATTATGTAGTATACACCGATAGATAGGTCTCGTCACGCCCTTTAAAATGACACATCAATCATTAATGTGTGAGCGGTGGGTGCGAAGCTGTTCAATAAAAACATGTCAAAAAACAATAAAAATGCACCCAATCCGCCCACACATACTGCGATCGTGGCGTGACGAGACCTTACATAATGTGTTCTATGTGCTACGCCGGGTGATGTGCGCGTGCGTCGTCAACATCCTCCCCCTCGTGCGCAGCACCTTCTTCTTCGTCGGACGACGCCGCCGCTGCTGCCGCCGGGACGAGGAGCACCGCCTTGGTGCTCGGTCGCCGCAGCACGCCGTTCGCCGTCCGCACCTCGACGATTCTTATTCTTCCGTCGGGTCCCCGGTGCGCCGCGATGATTTGGCCTCTGGGCCACACACAGCGCGGCAGTGCGGAGTCCACTATGAGGACCGTGTCCCCGCACTGCAGATCACGCCCGTCGCCTGACCGCCCGGCGATTCTTCTCGGCAGGAGAGTGGGGAGGTACTCCTTCACCCACCGACTCCAAAAGTGGTCGGTGAGCCGCTGCGCCACCCTCCAAGTCTTCTTGCTCGTCGCGTCTTCGTCGGCGAACACTCCTAGTCGACGAGCTCCGCACGACCTGCCTATTAAAAAATGGTTGGGCGTTAGGGCTTCTTGTGCCGGGTCGTCTGCCTCCACTAGAGGCCTCGAGTTCACGATGTGTTCTGCCTCCGCGACCAGCGTGTGCAGAACCTCTTCCTTCGGGCACCGCTCCCGTAGCGTTGCCGCCAGCGCCGTCTTGATGGAGCGGACCAGACGCTCCCATGCTCCTCCCATGTGGGGCGCGCCGGACGGAATAAACTTCCACCGCACGCCCATTTCCTCGGCCGCCGTCGCCAACGCTTCGTTTTTCAGGCCTTCTGCCGCCTCCTGTAGCTCCTTATTCGCGCCCACAAAGTTCGTACCGTTATCACTATAGATAATGACCGGCATCCCTCTCCTTGCCGCCATTCTTCTCAGGGCCAATATCATTGAGTCTGCCGACAGAGACGCGGCCAGTTCCACATGCACGGCCCTCGTTGTCATGCACGTGAACAGCGCGCCCCACCTCTTCTCGTGACGCCGCCCGACGGTGACGGTCATGGGCCCGAAATAGTCCACCGCCGCATGGGTGAACGGTGGGGCCCCGTGTTGTAGTCGTTCTGGAGGCAAGTCTCCCGTCGGCGGTTCCTGCGGCTGACCCCGTCGCACTCTGCACCACTGGCACTGGCGCGCGACGTGGCGCACCGCTGAGCGCAATCCTAGCACCCAGAATCTCTGCCGCAGCTCGTTCAGGACAGTCGCGTGGTTTCCGTGCTGTAACAGTTCGTGAAAATGCTGTATTAACAGTTTCGTTACGCGGTGACTACCGCCGAGCACGATGGGCCTCTTGTAATCCTCGGTGACGCCGGTGGCCGTATCTATGCCCCCGAGCATCCTTATGAGCCCATCGTCTCCTATGTTGACCGCCAGCCCTCTCAGCCTGCTGCCCTTGTGTAGCGGCTTCCCGCTGCGAATGCGACCAATATCCTCTTCGAATTCTTCTTCTTGGCTCCTCTTCAGCAGCAGCCTCTCTGCCTCGCGTATCACGTCCGGGTCGAGCGGCAGCAGGTTTCTGCTAATTCGCTCCCGAACGGTGGTCTTCTTTTGCGCCGCTTCTTTTTTCTGATACGGCTTCCAGGCGGGGTCTTGCTCCGCCCTGTTCACGGCGCCAACCGCATTCTTCTTTCGGCACAGTCGCACGAACAACAACACCCTCGCGGTGGCCCTTACCAATCTGGTCCACCGCGAGAATCTTTCCGGTGACGGCGTCGCGAACTTACTCACTTTTTTTCTAACGGCGGTCGTTGTTTGCGTCTCTTTCTCTTCTCCTGTTCGTTGAGCTTCGAACTGACGGGCGCGAGGCCACTTCTTTTCGGCCTCGCGCAGGAAATCCGGACCCTTGAACCATCTGTGGTCCGCGCCGAAATTCTTCGGAACTTTCCGTGTCGCGTCGTCGGCTGGATTCTCCTTCGTGGGCACCCAGCGCCATTGTTGTGGTTTCGTCGTGTCCTCGATCTCGGCCAATCTGTGAGCGACGAATGGCTCGACGCTGGCGTCGGTGAACACGTGGAGCTCCCCCTCGTGTGCGGTGCGCGTGATGCACCGCGGCAACCGCAGGTCTTGCAGCAGGCGCGGGTTGTCTATGTATGTTCTCCATTGCTGCTCTTCTTCGGCTCCGATGTGCTCGTCCCACCCGACGCCGCTTCTCCATATGTCTTGATTCTTGTCGAGCTTCTTCTCGACGGACTTCAGCCTGTTCTCTGCTGACTTGTAGTTCGCCGGCAACACCTTGTCCGCCTTCTTCCAGAGAAGCCCAACCTCGTAACGCCCGCTCGGCGTTCGCCTGGTGGACTCCTCCAGCTGTGCTAGGGCTCTGGCGTCTGCGTCTGTCGTCGGTCTCCTTGGTTGCACACCAAGCGATTCCACGGCGAAGTGCTCCTTAACCAGCGCGTCCAAATCGTCCTCTCGAGAGGAGACGTGTGCGCATCTTCCGAAGCGCACGGCCTGCGCGCTTTTCCCGTCCAAGCCGTGGAGCACCCATCCCAGCAGAGTGTACGATGCCACTGGCTGATTCTTACTGCCTTTTCTGGTGCTTCTGGACACTATCAGCTCCCAGTTGTCCTGGCCTATTAGCAGCCTTGGAGACTCTTCTTCGTAGTACAGTTGCTCCGCTATTTTCTTGAGGTGCGCGCATTCCCGCAGCCTCCTTCGGTCGAGTCTCTGGGGCGTGAGACTGATATCGTCTATCGTTCTCACGCCCTTCAGCAACCTCATCTTCTTCTGGTGCGCGCCCTTCAGCTGCACGTCCAGCTTCATGGAGTCCTTCTTCGAGACTATCTTGCCTCCGACGGTCTCCAGAGTGAGGTTCTCGCGCGGTCCCCTGAGCCCAACTTCTTCCGCGACCGCAGAGTCGAGAAGGGTAACCGTCGACCCTTCGTCCAGCAGAGCCATTATTTTCTTCGTTCCTTTGGGCCCGTGTATGATTACCGGGACCATCTTGAGGAATGCTCTCGCTCCCACCGTCGCGTTCACCGGAAGGCGCACGTTGTTTGCCACTTCTTTGGCCGCTTCTTCCACTGCCTCTTCTCGGCGCACCGGGCTCCGCTCCTCGTGAAGCAGTATGTGGTGCGCGCGCTTGCATTTCCTGCACGGCGGCCTTCGACAGTCTTCTTTCCTGTGCCTCCCTTGAAGGCACTTGAAGCAAAGGCGGCTCCTCTTCGCCGAGTCCCACCTGCCTTTGACCGCTGCCCTTCCAAAATCTTGGCAGTCCAGCATCCGGTGATCGCCGTTGCAGTGTGAGCAGATCGTCTTCACTGCTCTTTCTTCGTGGTGATCCACGGCGACGTGCGCGGCTTGTCGCGCAGGAGCCCGTGGTCGGACCACCTCTTGTACTGCATACGGACTGCATCTGTCGGCCTCCCTGTTCAAGAACCTCATCATAGAGATGAGTTCGGGCGCCTCCTCTTCCGTGTCCGCGGCGAAGTCGTACCATCGGTACCGAATCACCGCAGGCATCTTGTCCACTATGCTCTTCATAATCTCCGGCGAATGGAGATACTGTGGCTTCTTCAAGCCCCGGATCGCTGCGACGGTGTTGTTCACTTGGCTCGCGAAGACACACACGTCGCGCGCGTTTTCATTGATTCTTGGCAAGCTCTTCAATTTTTCCAACTCGCCTAAGACCAAGGCGTCTGGTCTCCCGAATCTGCGGCGCAAGGCTTCCATGACTTCCTCTGGTGTACAGTCGGAGTACAGGACGCTCTTCACCGCATCCCTGGCCATCCCCCTGATGGCCTTCCGCAGTCGGGCCATGTTCTGTGGCCGACTGAAAAACGAGGCTGTGTCTTCATAAACTGTGTTGAAGGCGATCCATTCTCCCGATGTACCGTCGAATGGCGGTAGTTCGTGCAGGAACGCCGGAGCCGACGTCCCGGCCCGCGGAGCTGCGTTGATGGCCTTCACTATGGCTTCTGCCAAACCGCATGCGTCGCTCTTCGGTGCGTCGCTGGGCTTGACCTCTTCGGTGACAGCTTCGACCTCGTATTCCTTCACGGGTGTCGTCGTAGTGGCTTGCACCCACTTCGACACGGCGTCTTCTTTGACTGGATCCTCACCTGTACCCGTAGACGAGTCGTCGTCGTCTTCTTCGACTCGAAGTAATTCGAGTCGCGCTCGAGCGGCCGCTGCCGCTGCTTGCGCCGCCTCATGCTCGAGGCGCGCAACTTCTGCCCTCGCTTCCAGCTCCTTCCTCTTGTTGCTTGACCGCGTCGAGCGTCCTCTTCGAACCGTCGCAGCCGGTACGTCTTCATGTTGTCCGGGTGCGCGAGGAGTTTCGGTCGCGGTTGTAGCAGTGGTTGTGGTCCCGTGTGACCACGTCGTGGTGACCGTAGATCCCGACGTGCCTTCAACTCGGGGCGCCGTGGTCGCGCCGGTCGTCGGGGTCGTGGTGGTCGTCTCTGCTGGAAGGCTTGATGGAGCGCCCTTCGTGCTTCTAGTGACTGGCATCTTGAGTGCGGCGAACAATCCGGCTCGAAGGACCAGCTGTAGGCGTGCGGAGGTCAGGAACCCGGAGACGGGCACTAACGTTCCGCCGCGACTTCACTGGGCGAGAATCCGAGTCCTTAACTCGGGCGCCGGAGCCCAGCGTATGCACCTCCTGGTGCGTGTTCGGGCACTCTATTTGACGTCTAGCCTCCAGGAATGTCGCTCCAAAAGGTGCGGTTTGTATAGGACGGGCAACGTAATGAAACACACGATATAAAATATACGCGGAATCGACCACGCCCCGCCCTATGGTAGCCCCGGAGTACACGATCGTAGTGACGCCGGCAAGCAACGTCGCAGTCCGGATCGCTTCGTACTTCGGGCTTCTTTCTTCAGGGTTTTTCCCAGGTTTCTTCTTTTCTTGAGGCTTCGAGTATCTTCAGGTTTCTTCGTATCTTCCTCGGAGAGCTCTTCTGGATCCAGTGATTTCCTAGTTTTGCTTGCCGGCTTAAGTACTCCGAGGCGTTACCATAGGGAGACCCCCATAAAATGTTCCTAATTTCGGGTCCATTTTTACTTCGGGGCGCGGTCATTTTCCTCTTTATTTCCATAAGTATCCTACGTATAATTATGTAGTATACACCGATAGATAGGTCTCGTCACGCCCTTTAAAATGACACATCAATCATTAATGTGTGAGCGGTGGGTGCGAAGCTGTTCAATAAAAACATGTCAAAAAACAATAAAAATGCACCCAATCCGCCCACACATACTGCGATCGTGGCGTGACGAGACCTTACATAATGTGTTCTATGTGCTACGCCGGGTGATGTGCGCGTGCGTCGTCAACAAGCGATGAATGTAGCAATGGTCATCAATTATAAGAATAATTAATCCTGGCGAATCTAATCAGGATAATTATATATTTTAATCGAATTATTGTATTGTCATCGGTCTTTGACAGGTGTGCAAAATTTGAACGAAATCTGGCCGTTTAAAGTGGGTCAAAATCGCGCCCAAAGAAGTCGGTTACAAACAAACATACAAACATACAAACATACAAACATACAAACATACAAGTGAAGCTAATATAAAGCGTGTAAAAATATAGGGTACCCGCGTCACGATCAAGAAGTCTAACCGCTCAAACGGCTGGGCTAATTTTAATGAAATTGAATGCATTAGAAACCAAGGTTCAATGCATCGGCTACTTTATATACCAGAAAAATGCAGTGGTTCCGTAGGATGAGCAAGGAATACAAATATGGATGAATATAATGTTACTCTTTAAGATTCGAGATAACGGGATCGAACGAGCGAAGCAGTTTATAGGAAGGCAGCCACGTTGAGTGTAAATATATTTATTTATTTATATAAGCTTTATTGTACACCATAAATAAAAACAAAAGGAAACAATACAAACTAGAAAAAAAAAAGTACAATTGGCGGTCTTATCGCACAAGGCAATTTCTGACAGACAACCATTTGATGGATATAAGAGAAAAGGACAAAAATTGGGGCAGCATCAGGTGTACGAATAATACATGTAGATATTAGTGTCTATATTCAACATATATAAATAAACATACATATAGATAGCGCGCGAGTTGAATGCAGTCGGGGCCTGAGGTGCGGAGCGGGAGCGTTTCCCCCCGCCGTCCGCCGCCTCACCTCGCCCGCCTGCAATTTAGTGATGTGCTGTCCTAGCTAATTGTACGCTTACCCTGTTATCGCGTTAATAATCAATTTGCAATCCGTGTTATTAGTTTTATTATTTTTAATCATTCATAATGACTGATCAGATTCCAACAAGTTCTGTAACGAAATAATTGTTTTGACTAAAAAACATCCATCTACGGCTGTATTTCCAATCAATAACGCCATCTGTTGGTCAGTAGTAACATTTGACACTCGAAGAATACAAGAAGCTTATACCCAAATGGAGATTGCATTCCGTATATAAAAGTGAAGCACAAAAATTTTACCTTGAATGACGTCGCTGATGCCTGCTATCCTTTTCTTTAGCGTAACAATGAATGAACTTCACGTGAACTTCATTCATTGTCACTCTAAAGAAAAGGATAGCAGGCAACAGCGATTGCATTCAAGGTCAAATTTTTGTGCTTCAGTGTTTTATACGGAATGCAATCTCCATTTGGGTATAAGCTTCTTGGAAGAATACAATGTTAACGCCATCTAGCGATGAATGTAGCAATGGTCATCAATTATAAGAATAATTAATCCTGGCGAATCTAATCAGGATAATTATATATTTTAATCGAATTATTGTATTGTCATCGGTCTTTGACAGGTGTGCAAAATTTGAACGAAATCTGGCCGTTTAAAGTGGGTCAAAATCGCGCCCAAAGAAGTCGGTTACAAACAAACATACAAACATACAAATATACAAACATACAAACATACAAACATACAAGTGAAGCTAATATAAAGCGTGTAAAAAAAAAACCGAGTTTTGGTTCATCGCCAAACACGAGAAATGGCGAAAAAGATCTTAGATATTATGTGTGTTGAAGAAAGGCAAAACATCAGTTTGGTATTTTCTTTAAACAATGTATTTTTGCAATTTCTGAATCTGACAATATTTTTTTTTATAATTTGTTTTATTTTATTTTGATGTATAAAATTATCACTTATTAAAAATGTGTGATAATGTTTACCTAGTTGTTTTAAATAATGTTAATCTAGTGTGAAATTAAAGTTAAAACAATGTTAAAATTTATCGACATACTTATTGTAGTCATAAATAATTAGGTCACAGCACTACCGCATTCCTAAGCTCTGCATTCAACTCGCGCGCTATCTATACATAAGTAAATATCCCATGTAAATATACTTACACAATATACACATATACATACCAACATACATACATACAATATATATATATATATATATATATATATATTTAACCCGCAAACAAATAGGCGTCCCCTGAAGGAAAAAGTGCATTTAAACTGGCGTCCACCTGCTTTGGGCGTCCGTATACCGGACGCCACTTTGGTGGCCGGTGCCACTTAGGTCCTTTTACTCCTGAGAGGCCGTAGGCAAAAAATCGACAGAAGCCAAAAAATCGCATAAATGGCTGCAATAATATATTGAAAAGTTCACGGAGAAATCTCAGCGCAGGTTTGGCGCTGCTGTAGCGCGTATATCCACAGCCGTATATCTCGGATATTTTCTGACTACGGATTCGCCTATTTGGCATCCGCAGTTGCGACGTTGTCAGATCGCTCATTAAATCTGTGACCCTAGATGACATAATATTAAACACAATCAAAATAATATTTATCGTCCTGGATAAGGCACGCGGTGCATTTAAATCGGCGTCCAAACTTAAGCTTTTGGAACTAACTTTTTTTTAAATGTATATGGTGAAGTTGATAAATTGTCAATTTGGCATACATTCACAAAAGTTTGCTTAACAACGGAGCAAACAACTTAACCTTTTTTTAATCTGAGATGTTTTAGTAAATAATAAATACACCCAACAGGAATATATATAGTAATATATAATATAATATATATTAGACTGTCGTAAGCGCCGCCCACTTTCGTTTATTTAAAAATAGCCCCTATTTCAATGATATTAGGTTGCTTTTTTGCTTGAAACCCGAAGAGCCGTATAATAATAGACCCTATTTCAATCACGTTAGGGTTGCTTATTGCTTGAAATCCGAACGAACCGTGTTGCGGTTCCCGACAGTCTAAGGGTACCCCACAATACGATCAATTAAATGTTCTTTCGTGGTTATCAGGAAATATAAGATAATTTTGAACTCACTAACACCTAAACCCGAAACAAATATCTGGGCATATTAGCGTAGCAATTATAAACAATTTTATTGTACTTTGAAGATATACGAACGCCGAATTGCTATATACGGACGCTCAATAGCTATATACGGACGTCCAATAGTATATACGGATGCCTATTATCTGTATACGGACGTTCAATAGCTATCTGGACGCACGATAGTCAACACTAAAGTGATGTCTTCTTTTAGTAAATTAATTATTTATCTTTAAATATTTTACTCTCTAGCTCCGACTGCCTCGATGGCGTAGTTGTACTACGGTACGGTTACAAAGCTGATGTCTCGGGTTCAAATCCTGGGTTGGGCAAAGTGATATTGAATTTTTCTATTCATTATCAGCCCAGAGTCAGGAATTTGAACCCGATATGGCGATAGGCATTATCACTTATCACATCGTGGGACGAAACATACAAAGCGAAATGTGGGTATCCTGGCACCTCTGCCTACCCCTACTGGGATATAGGCGTGAGTTTACGTATGTATGTAAATATTTTATTGTTTTGAAAATTCAAGGCGAAATTATAGGATATTATGTTGTATACGGATGCCCAATAGCTATATACGGATGCGTAATAGCTGTATACGGACGCTCAATAGCTAATTTACATACACTTTCGTCTTTGGGGAAGGACAGCTCATAAACAGTAGCAACATTCCTCTGCGCTCGCCATCCTAAGACATAAGATATTAAGACTCCATATGTCCAGTAATTACTCTGGCTACAATGTCCTTCAAACCGAAACACAACAGTGCATTTACGCAGTGTTGTTTCACGGGAGAAATAGACATTGCGGTGGTACCTACCCAGGTGGCTTCACATATGAGAGACCTGCCACCAGTAAAAATCCCTAACTTCCCATCTGAGACACTGTAATTTCTTCTTCGGGAGAAGGCTTTCTTCACCTCTGTGACTCATTACCAACCTAAAGGTTGGATGACCAGAAGTAGTTAAAATTCTTTTCTTTTATCTGATTAACAAAATTTTATTTAAATTCGTCTAATGAGTTTTGCTTGAAAGACGGACAAATATCTACCAATTAATACATTCACTTATGATTTTAACAATTATGGTAGGTATGAGATAGGTAAGTACTAACAAATACATTTTATATCAATATTGGACGTCCGTATATCTATGGAACTCACCAATATTGGAATAAATTAAATGATGAAACTATGTAATACAAACAAGTGATAGTAAAAGAAAGAGACAAGTGACGAAGCTGGCAACGTCGCATTCTGAGGATGTCAAATTGTCGTTGCCTAGGGTAAATCAGGATCAATATATCCAGGATGCCTTTTATGTTTTACCATGGTTCGGGGTTCAAAAATGTTGCGGCCCGACTGCAAGAAGAATATCGCGAAAAGTAAACTTATAGGAAAATGACGTACCCCACGGAGCTGGAAATCGAAAAACTAAGCACTATTCATTAAGACATGTAAAAAAATGTAAGAGGAACTGGGAGACGTCGTAATGATGCACTACATACTAGACGCCAAAAACACTTTAGGATGTAAATATATATATATATATATACATATCTACACAACATAAAGGTCATATAATTAAGTATAAATACACAAAGGAAAAAGTATACAATTACTAATGTCCTTATTCAGCCAGAGAGTAATGTTCTTTAACCATCCTTTTAAAGATGGGTAGAGATTTGGCCCTTCTTACTGTTACCGGTAAAGCATTCCACAACCGTGCAGCTTGTACTGTGAAAGATTTATCTACAAAGGAAGTGGAATGCACGGGAATTTTCAGTCTTAAGTTCTCCGATGACCTAAAAAACTTCGAATGTGAGTCATGTAGGAATTCAAACCTATTTCTAAGATATGGGGGTGAGAGAGGATTAAAGAGAATTTTAAAAAGAAGAGAGAGAATGTGTGTATTCCGACGAAGCCGTATGGGTAGCCACTTGAGCTTTCTGCGAAACTCTGAAACATGATCATATTTGCGTAATCCAAATATAAATCTAATACAGAAATTTTGGAGGCGCTCAAGTTTATTAAGTTGCTCCTCAGTAATATCAAGATAACTGGCATCCGCATAATCAAGGATGGGGAGAAGAAGGGATTGTGCAAGCGAAATTCTCGTGGCAATGGGTAGAAAATTACGTAATCTCCGCAAGGACCCAGCCGAGGCGAATAGTTTCCTACTCAACTCTCGGAGCTGCGGGCTCCAGGTGAAACATTTGTCAAGGTAAATACCTAGATTTTTTACACAGTCACTGTAAGGAATGGTGATTCCATTGCAAACGACAGGTGGTATTAGTGACCAGTCGAGTTTAGAGATCATCCTGGGGCTGCCGACAACAATTACTTGAGTTTTGCTTGGATTTATCATTAGTCCATAATCGTTACTCCAATCACTTATTTGCTTAATGTCTTCATTGATTGCCGAGACAGCATCATTTAACTGGAGCCAATGAGCCTGGGAATAAATCTGGAGATCATCTGCATAAAGGTGGTAAGAAGAACGGAGTTTATTACTAATAGAGTTGATAAAAATTGCGAAGAGTGGGGGAGATAGCACGCCGCCCTGTGGCACACCAGCAGAAGTCGAGCACCACGATGATACGTTGTTATCGACATAGATCCGCTGCCGGCGTCCAAACAGGTAACTACGAAACCAAACAAGCGCTGTTGGAGATATGTTAAGAGAGCCCAGTACGCTAAGTAGCACGTCAAAATCGACCGTATTAAAAGCATTACTGAAGTCAAGTAGCGCTAAGACCGTCAGCTTGCCTTCTTCCATGGCCGATCTGATATCCTCCGTAATATGCACCAAGGTTGTAATGGTACTATGGCTAGGGCGGAAACCAGATTGGAGAGGGTTCAGGAGATGGTTTTTGTAAAGGAAATCAGCGAGCTGGGAATGGATTAGGAGCTCGAGAACTTTTGAAAGGAAAGGTAGGATAGAAATAGGACGGAATTCAGAAAAAATGGAAGGATTACTTTTTTTAGGTAAAGGAATAATGTGGGCCTCTTTCCAAGCTGTAGGGAAA
Source organism: Hyles euphorbiae (assembly GCA_023078785.2). NCBI lineage: Eukaryota > Metazoa > Arthropoda > Insecta > Lepidoptera > Sphingidae > Hyles > Hyles euphorbiae. Next base: position 12,806,051 of record CM041048.1, read on the forward strand.
GTTCCACTGGTAAGGGAGTAGTTTAAAATATGGGAAATGATGGGAAGAATTTCATTAAGGATTGGGATAATAATATTACGCCCAACACAATCACTACCAACAGAGTTGGACGCAATTAGCGTGATGTTCTTCCTAACATCACAATCAGCAAGCTGTTTGAAAACGAAAGGGGGACAATCGGGAGTTTTACAAGTAGAAAGATATTGTAATGTTTTGTTTTTGTAGACCCATCTAAATTTGATGGAGAACAAAAATGTTGGTTGAGAGAATTTAAATTAATATTTTTAGAAATTGAATCATGACGCGATTTTCCGACTCCCAGAGATTTTAGAAATTTCCAAACTTTCGCTTGATCAGCATTTTCAACGGAATTATGAATAAAACGGCGTTGAGCATTCCTACATACCTTTCTGCAGTGATTCCGGATTGTCACATATTTTTCCCAGTTTATATCACTGGGACGACATTTGTACCTGGACTTCGCTTTAGCTTTTTTTTAAAGTAATACTTTTATATCGGCAGTAAGCCAGGGTGACGGTCGATGCTTAAGCCTGATTTTACGGGCTGGAGCATGTACATCATAGAGCCTAATAAGTTTATCCGTGAAAATATTGACTTTGGCATCGACGCAGTCAGAGGCCATGAGCGTACTCCAGTCAATGCTGACGGCATCCTTGCAAAGATCAGCAATATTCATCCCTCGAAAATTTCGCTGCAAAACTATTTTAGGAGAGGCTTTGGGTGGACGGACACGATAGGATAAAAAAACCGACTTCAAAACAAAAATCCACTAAAAACCAAAAATAAATAAAATAATAACTACCACTCCAAAGCAAAAAAATAATATTTATTTCATGGAGCTCGTGCATGTTGATTCATTTGCTTAATGACTTGACTAGCCAACAAATCAAAATATATGCGTAACATATTGAAGGCGGGCCGCCCAGTAACCAAACATATAGGACCTATGCCTTATATTAATTTAAATATCTATATGTTTGGTACTAGGCGACCCGCCTTCAATATGTTACGCATATATTTTGATTTGTTGGCTAGTCAAGTCATTAAGCAAATGAATCAACATGCACGAGCTCCATGAAATAAATATTATTTTTTTGCTTTGGAGTGGTAGTTATTATTTTATTTATTTTTGGTTTTTAGTGGATTTTTGTTTTGAAGTCGGTTTTTATTTTTTTTATTAAAATTTTAGTTATTTTTATCTTTTTAGTGTTGATAGGCATTTAAATGAAAAAGATTTGGTCTCCACAAGGAATATGTTCTTTCCGATGACAATAAAATCGCTAAAATCGGCTAAAAGCTGCCAAAGATATTGGAATATTCACATGTTTATTATTTTTTCTCTCCCCCCCCCCCTCCCTTCGCGCCTACCCCTTTGTCCCTCAACCACTGTAGCCTAGCTTTTATACTGAACTCAACGCAAAAAGAACTGTTGAAATCCTATTAAATTTTGAGGAGTTCTACTCTCCAGGTCCGAACATGATAATAAGATCTTAATGTTGTGTTCCTGGGATCAACCTGTTAATACGTTCTTTCCAATGAAAAAGAAGTCACTAAAATCGGTTAAAAGCTGCTGAAGATATTAGTATTTACGTGTATTTTAATTTTATCACCCCCCCCCCTCACCCATACCCCTTTTTCCCTCCCTCAATGTAGCTTAACTTTTATAATGAACTTAATGCAAAAAGAACCATTGGAATCCTACTAAATTTTGAAGAGTTCTATTCTCCAGGTCCGAACATAATCATCATATCTTCATGTCGTATTCCTGGGATCAACCTGTCCATACCTTTTTTCCAATGAAAAAGAAATCACTAAAATCGCTTAAAAGCTGCCGAAGATATTAGAATTTACGTGTATTTTAATTTTATCACCCACCCCCCCCTCACCCCCACCCCTTTTTCCCTCTCTTACTGTATCTTAACTTTTCTAATGAACGTAATGCAAAAAGAACCATTGCAATTCTCCTTAATTTTAAGGAGTTCCCCTCTCCAGGTCCGAAGATATTGATCAGATCTTCACCATATTTTTATGGGACCAAACGACAAGCACCAGCTTTCAATCAAAGAAAGAATGATCGAAATCGGTTCACACAGTACAGAGAAACGAGGTAACAAACATAAAAAAAAAAAAAAAAAAAAGCAACATACAGTCGAATTGAGAACCTCCTCCTTTTTTTGAAGTCGGTTAAAAATAAAAGGTCATGATAGGAGAAGGCATCAGCAGGACATTGACCATGTTTGGTAACATAGCTTGGTGACGAGACAAACATAAGGTCAAGGAGGGAAGGAGTACAATTAGGAAAATGGTGAGTAGCGGAGAGTGAGGGAATGAACAGGTTATTGGAAAGAACGATGGATTGAAGAGAGGAAGAACGGGAGTCATTTTTAAGGAGACAGGTATTGAAATCACCCATAATTATGGTTTGACTGTACGAGGAGACTAAATTTTCAAGAATTATCTCAAAAGAAGATAAGAAGTCAATACGGAGCGAGGGACAGTAGTATACGCCTAAAAGAAGTTTCTGGTGTGAGAGTTCCACCTCTAGAAAAAGATGTTCTCCAGCGTTTGGCGGAGTGGGTTGTGGCGACATACTTATTATAGAAAACGCAATGTACGTTCGAAGGTAAATCGCTACACCACCCCCACCACCAACTGTACGATCATTTCGTATGAGGTGGAAGCCAGAAAGATTGTAAGCGGTAGAAGACAAACAGGGTTTTAACCAGGACTCAGAAATAAGAATAGCGTGAATATTTGTACAGTCAAAACTTGTCAGTATATCCGAGAAATGAGCCGGAATACTCTGTGCGTTAAAATGAACCACATTAAAATTTTTAGGAACATCGGAGAATTGCGACGAAAGAGTGTCAGCAAGAGAGGGTACACTGTCGAAGCTGTCTTCACAAGATGAGAAAAACTCCTCTTCGCTGTCACTGTAGCTACTGTACGAAGACATTAAATATGTACAATAAAAAAATATAAAAATAAAAAATATATATATAAATATAAAAAAATATATATGTAAAACTAAATGTTACTATGATTTAAATTAAAGCAAACTAACATCCATCTGCCGGTTGTGTTACAAAAGTATCTGTATCTGTATCAGCCCATATACGTCCCACTGCAGGGCACGGGCCTACTCTACAATCGAGAATACGATTGAGAGTGGTTAGGCCATATAGTCCACCACGCTGGCCTAGTGCGGGTTGGCGGACTTACATACCATAGAAATTCTTATAAATCGCTATGGTATGCAGGTTTCCTCACGATGTTTTCCTTCACCGTTTTAGTGCGTGGTGATTGACTATCAATACACACATGACTCCAAAAAGTCAGAGGTGTGCCCTGGGATTCGAACCCGCGACCACCGTGAACATGTGGGCAGCCGCGTCTAGTCCGTTTACCAACAGGCCACCACGCACTACAAAGTACAACACAGGTACACAGTTACAAAAGTAAAAGGAAAAAAAAAAACACAGAAAAAAGAACAAAGATAAATTAAAATTTAAAAAAAAACTAACAATAAAAATCATTGTTATAAACATAATGAATAAAAAAAACAACACAGTAACCAGGTAAAACCAAGAAGCAATCAGTAAAACAATAAAAAAAAGAATACAATAAACAAATAATAAAATCATAATAATAAATAATAATAATAAATAACACCCAACAGTCACATACATAGTCCTGACCCCACACTAAGATATTATAGTCTTGTGTCGTGGGTATCAGGGACTACGAGAGACTTTTCGGTCTCACAAACACCCAGACCCGGAAGAAATATTTGTGGGCCGCACAAACATTTCTCTCGGTGCGGGGATCGAACCCGCGGCCTCTCGTTTCACAGGCGGCGTCTAACCAACTGCGCCACGGAGGCTGTCAAAGCTAAACAACATAAAACAGACGTATGCGGAACGTTCAATATCTGTCAAATGAGTTGACATTTAAAAATTTATCATAACCTATTAACTAGGTACCTACAAGCTAAGTTGTTTATTTACATTTCGAGTAATACAATTTGAAAAAGTAAGAAAAATAGTGGGTGGAAGGTGTGTTTTACCTGGCTGTAAAAATAATACACACATCACTTTTTGCTAGCCGCAGCTCGTCTGGTCTTAGGCGCAGTTGTTTTAGCCGCTGGAACCGTCTTATCGGCATCCGCCGGAATTTTGCCAACTTCACTCAGCGACGCCACGCGATGTCGAACACCAGAGCTGAGCACATAAACGCTGCCTTCCCTGGTCCAGCACTTACTCACGCGGCACGCCAAACTTCTCCCGTGCAGACATAAAAACGTCGTGTCGTGTCTTCGTGAGAAATTCAGACAACGTAATGCCGGTATTCTTGAGTTTGGTTTTACTGAACCAAATTTTGTCGCGAACATCAACATCCTGGAGCTTAACGAGGATGGGCCTAGGTTTCTTCTGAGACGAAGGGCGACCCATTCTGTGGCATCGTTTGATACAGTCTGTTCCAAAACCTGCGACGCCTAGATGCTTCTTAATTAAGTCAGTGAGGACGACAGCTGTATTCTCCTCGGGCACCTCTGCAACCCCGTGCACCATTAGCATTTTGCGACGCCTCTGGGTCTCCATGGAATCCACTGAACGAGCCAGAGCATCAATTTGTTGCTGCAGTAATGACAGTGTTTGGGTGATGAAGGTTTTATATGACTCGAACTCTGCAGCCAATCCAGAGGTGCCTGTAGCTGTACATGACGACTTTTGCAAATCTGCTTCAAAAGCCTCCATCCTCTTGCAGAGGTCCTGTGTCAGTTCATCCACAGTGGCCTGCAGTGTTGATTCCATATTGAAAAGTGGTGTGATGTGTAGTGGACATTAAAGAGAAAGAGCAAAGGAATAAATAACACTTAACCCGGCAGGTAGACTCTTTATGTAATGTAGATAATCATAAAATATAATGTATGAATTGTTTAAACTATTTTAAATTAAAATAATTGTATAGAGCAAACTTTTCTACTTCCTTTCACAACTACCCCCGAAACCGAAAAAAAGTAAATACAGTTTTATGTGTCTAATGTGGACTGGACTCAAGAAGAGTCTGTATCTGTAATCTATCTGGGGGCACGGCAGTGCCCCCTCAAAGTCGAGCTAAAAAGCGGCACTGTCGCACCATCCTTTTCTCGAAGCAATTCAGACCATTTTCAACCCCCCATAACTTCGTTGTGGTTAAAGCAAAAAGCCTGAATTTTCAGTTACTAAGCAGGCATTGTGTAAACACAGTATGTTTAAAATTTCATTCAATTTGAACCAGTAGTTTAAGGATTGTAACTTGTCAAACTTTCTTAATTTTGTCACTCACTGACTGACTGACCGATCATCAAAAGTCTAAGGCACTTCTAGCAGACTTAGAACCTTCAAATTAAAATATAATTAATGGTTAGTGTCTAAAGTAAGGGAAAATTTAAACATTTCATAATTTCTGTCTCGTTGCTACAAACTGCATGAATAACTTTGTAATCACACATAAATATATAGGATTACAAACTTACATTTGCAGTTAATGAATCATTGTACCCGTATATAATGGAATAATAGTTGTAGATAGGTATCTATATATATGAGACATAACAGGAAAGGGCTATCCCATCAAAAACATCCTGTAAAAAAATTCCAAGTCTCGCAGCTCAGGTTTTCTTCCGCAAAAAGTTGTGAGATGCATGTTATACCAAGTCGATTAATTTATTTAGTCCTTAAGGGACCTTCTATATAAAGTTACTTGGCCAGCAGTATTATGTATAAATTGTACGATACATTATGTTTTCATGCGATGGCCAAGTCGATCTATTTATTTCATCATCGTCATATCAGCCACAGGAAGGCCACTGCTGAACATAGGCCTCCCCCAAGGATCTCCACAATGACCTGTTGGAAGCGGCCTGCATCCAGCGACTTCCTGCAACCTTAAGCCCTGGTCTGTCGAAGCTACGCACAGCGTTGCGTTGCGCGGAATGCGGTGTCAAACTCGGTTTTGTATGAAAAACATTGACATTGACATGACGTTCCGCCGCAGTATGCGTCAGCCAGCATCTGCGGTGAGGGGTCAACCGGGTGACGGGTAGACTAGTCTTTTGTGCTGTCACAGTATGCGTCGGTATAGAGGGGCAAGTGCGGTGAAGCGCGGGGCGGAAACACCGCACAACGTGCCGTCATTCTAGTCATTTCGTCGCGGTAAGCGTATTTGCACAATGGATTTATTTGAGGACAATATTTTTAACAATTTTCGTTTGGCTTAAAATTTTTGTTTAGGCTGTGGCGCGTAATCGACTATGTGCTGCCGCACAGTACGTTCAATACAGTTCACGTACGTTCCCAATGACAATGGTGCAATATTACACCACGCAGGAATAAAACTTTAAAACCTTGCTTTGGTAAAAGATACAATTAAAAATTAAAAATAATTAATATTTAATAAGTACAAGATTATAAAATGGAGTCAATTACATTTATTTTTTTGTTATAAAAATGGCGAACAGAACTGTATGTTAATTGTTCTAAGTACCTAGTACCCCATGCTTTTTAACAAAATATAGCAACGGAATTAGTTCCGAACAATATACATTCAGTCTTTATCCCTATTCGCAGGGCACTTTATGAGCCCATATACGTCCCACTGCCGAGCACAGGTCTCCTCTACAATCGAGAATACGATTGAGAGTGGTTAAGCCATACTATAGTTCACCACGCTAGCTGGCCTTATCC